>CM040117.1:22889881-23395663 GCA_022559845.1 Amorphophallus konjac
CGCCTGGGCAAATGGGCGGTAATCCCTATGGAGTTTGATATCTCCTACGTGCCGCGCAAGGCTGTCAAGGGCCAAGCTATTGCATACTTCTTCACTGAGCACCCAGTGCCCGGGGATTGCCCGTTGGAGCCGGAGCTTCCTGAAGATGAAACCCTAGAAGCCGTTCAAGTACAACCCGCCTTATGGCAGCTATACTTTGATGGCGCTTCCAGAATTGACGCCTCTGCCACTGGATCAGCCAGAGTCAGGGCAGGAGTAGGCATAGTCCTGAAATCCCCAGAAGGAGAAGTGGTGCATACATCCTGTTCCATAAATAAGCAATGCACAAACAATGAAGCGGAATATGAAGCCCTGATAATCGGGTTGCAAATTGCTCTGTCCATGGGAATTCAGATGCTGGAAGCATTCGGAGACTCCATGCTAGTTATAAAACAGCTGGAAGGAGAGTTCGATGTACGAAAGCAAGAGCTCCTCCCCTATCACCAGTTGGCAACTCGCCTGATGTCAAAATTTTACTTCATCAGCATCAAGCATATCAATTGAGGCCGGAATGCTCAGGCAGACGCCCTCGCTAAGCTGGCCAGTTCATTGGTGGTCCCGCCAGACACAAGCCTGAATATAACAGTGATCAACCGCCGACAGGTCCCCAGCGTAACAGAGGTCCTGGCCGACGAACAAGAGATGGAAGTAGCAGTCATCGAAGGGGCTCAGCAGCCCGATTGGCGAGAGCATCTCCTACGCTGGTTTTAACACCAGCAACTTCCAAAAGAAAAGGAACGGAGAATGAAGCTCCTGAGGATCAAGGATTCTTACGAGATGAGAAGCGGGACCTTGTTCCGAATTATGGCAGATGCCCGAAGGAAAGTCCTACTCCGTTGCTTGTCTTCAACAGAAGCAGGATAGGTGATGTAGGAGGTCCATGCAGGATCAGCTGGAGCACACCAGGCTGGCCCGAAGATGAAAATTGAGATAAAGAAACTGGGTTACTATTGGCCCACTATATTTGACGATTGCTACAGGTTTGCCAAAGCTTGTCAGAAGTGTCAAGAACATGCTAATGTGGCAAGGAGACCTCCGGTGCCATTGCATCCCACCCTACCAAGCTGGCCATTTGCTCAGTGGGGCACGGACATAGTAGGGCCGCTACCAGCATCTTCATCAGGGTGCAGATACATCTTAGCAGCTACGGACTACTTCTCCAGATGGGCGGAGGCAGTAGCACTAAGAGATGTGACGGGAGAACTAGTTGCAAGATTCTTCTGGCAGAATGTAATATTTCGGTTCGGGATCCCCAGCCGAATCATCTCTGATAATGGCAGTCACTTTAGGAACCAGAAGGTTTATCGACTGGCCGACAAATACAAAATCGACTGGAGGACATCGTCCCCTACAACCCTCAAGCCAATGGACTCGCAGAAGCCTTTAACAAGACCTTATGCACGAAGCACTTTGGGCCTATCGTACTATCTACAAGACCCCAACCGGCTGTTCACCTTTCTCCCTCGTTTATGGGTCGGAAGCTGTAGTGCCCATTGAACTTGAAGTTCCTTCATTGCGAGTTGCCGTCTAGCACGAACTAGTCAGTGGCGAACAGGCTAATGCAAAAAGAAGATTGGAGGAGTTAGCTGAGCTCGAAGGAAAACGCCTCCGGGCACAGCAAAACATCCAACTCTACCAAGCTCACATGGCCCGTGCTTTTGACAAGCTAGTCAAGGGTCGAGAATTCAAGAAAGGAGACCTGGTAATGGTCAAAAGAAAAGAAGTGATGGCCTCCAACCCCAAAGGGAAGCTGGTCGAAAACTGGGTCGGGCCGTATATCATCCGTCGAGTATATGAAGGGGGTGCCTACGTCCTTGTAGACCACAAAGGAGTCATTCAGTTCTCTCCCCTTAACGGAAAACACATTAAGCTGTATCATGCAGCGCAGCCGACATGTCCCGAGTGATTGGTCGAAGCTACTCTTCTCCTTGGTTAGTGGCACTCCGCCCTAACCGAGCTACCCTTTTCTTGGTTTAGTGGCACTCCGTCCTAACCGAGCTACCATTTTTCTTGGTTTAATGGCATCTCACCCTAACTGAGCTACCTTTTTCTTGGTTTAGTGGCACTCCGCCCTAACCGAGCTACCCTCCCCTTGGTTTAGCGGCACTCCGCCCTAACCAAGCTACCTTCCCTCGGTCTAGTGGCACTCCGCCCTAACCGAGCTACTCTTCTCCTTGGTTTAGTGGCACCCCGCCCTAACCGAGCTACTCTTCTCTTTGGTTTAGTGGCACTCCGCCCTAACCGAGCTACCCTTTTTTTGGTTTAGTGGCACTCCGCTCTAACCGAGCTACCCTCTCCTTGGTCCAGTGGCATTCCGCCCTGATCGAGCTACCTTTACCTCGGTTTAGTGGCACTCCGCCCTAACCGAGCTACTCTTCTCCTTGGTTTAGTGGCACTCCGCCCTAACCGAGCTACCCTTTTCTTGATTTAGTGGCACTCCGCTCTAACCGAGCTACCCTCTCCTTGGTCCAGTGGCATTCCGCCCTGATCGAGCTACCTTTTCCTTGGTTTAGTGGCATTCCGCCCTAACCGAGCTACCTTCTCCTTGGTTAGTGGCACTCCGCCCTAACCGAGCTACCCTTTTCTTCGTTTAGTGGCACTCCGCCCTAATCGAGCTACCCTTTTTCTTGGTTTAATAGCACTCCTCCCTAACCGAGCTACCCTCTCCTTGGTTTAGCGGCACTCCGCCCTAACCAAGCTACTTTTCCTTGGTTTAGTGTCACTCCGCCCTAACCGAGCTACCCTTTTTCTTGGTTTAATGGCATCTCGCCCTAACCGAGCTACCTTTTTCTTGGTTTAGTGGCACTCTGCCCTAACCGAGCTACCCTCCCCTTGGTTTAACGGCACTCCACCCTAACCAAGCTACCTTCCCTCGGTCTAGTGGCACTCCGCCCTAACCGAGCTACCCTTACCTCGGTTTAGTGGCACTCCGCCCTAACCGAGCTACCCTCCTCCTTGGTTTAGTGGCACTCCGCCCTAACCGAGCTACTCTTCTCCTTGGTTTAGTGGCACTCTGCCCTAACCGAGCTACCTTTTTCTTGGTTTAGTGGCACTCCGCCCTAACCGAGCTACCCTCCCCTTGATTTAGTGGCACTCCGCCCTAATCAAGCTACCTTGCCTCGGTCTAGTGACACTCCGCCCTAACCGAGCTACCCTTACCTCGGTTTAGTGGCACTCCGCCCTAACCGAGCTACCCTCCTCCTTGGTTTAGTGGCACTCCGCCCTAACCGAGCTACTCTTCTCCTTGGTTTAGTGGCACTTCGCCCTAACCGAGCTACCCTTTTCTTGATTTAGTGGCACTCCGCTCTAACCGAGCTACCCTCTCCTTGGTCCAATGGCATTCCGCCCTGATCGAGCTACCTTTACCTCAGTTTAGTGGCACTCCGCCCTAACCGAGCTACTCTTCTCCTTGGTTTAGTGGCACTCCACCCTAACCGAGCTACCCTTTTCTTGGTTTAGTGGCACTCCGCTCTAACCGAGCTACCCTCTCCTTGGTCCAGTGGCATTCCACCCTGATCGAGCTACCTTTTACTTGGTTTAGTGGCATTCCGCCCTAACCGAGCTACCTTCTCCTTGGTTAGTGGCACTCCACCCTAACCGAGCTACCCTCTCCTTGGTTTAGTGGCACTCCGCCCTAACCGAGCTACCTTTTCCTTGGTTTAATGGCACTTCGCCCTAACCGAGCTACTCTTTTCCTGGGTTTAGTGGCACTCCGCCCTAACCGAGCTACTCTTGTCCTAGGTTTAGGGGCACTCCGCCCTAACCGAGCTACCCTCTCCTTGGTTTAGTGGCACTTCACCCTAACCAAGCTACCTTCCGTGGTTTAGTGGCACTCTGCCCTAAACAAGCTCCCTTTTTCTCGGTTTAGTGGCACTCCGCTCTAACCGAGCTACCCTCTCCTTGGTCCAGTGGCATTCCGCCCTGATCGAGCTACCTTTTCCTTGGTTTAGTGGCATTCCGCCCTAACCGAGCTACCTTCCCTTGGTCCAGTGGCATTCCGCCCTGATCGAGCTACCCTCTCCTTGGTCTAGTGGCATTCCACCCTGATCAAGCTTCCAAAAGAATACGCCACACCGCCATTACGAGCCTTACGTTCGGATTGGCACGAAAGCCCTTCCTTGCGTTAGCATTATCTTCCCGCTAACGAATAAACCCGAGTCGGCTGGAGATTTTGTGTTCTAGCTAGCATTCTCACATTGTTGCCACTACGGGCCATCTACTGTCGACCAGGAGTCGAACATCACACTTCGACCTGCCACCCTATACATATCCAAAAAAAAAGAAAGAAAAGAAAATGGGGTTAAAAATAGAGATACCCCGCCAGACTTGCTCCTATATTAGGGCAAGCGCAAAAATGGCTATAACCCAGCTGTGGTGAAAACCCGAAGGGGCGCTGCAGGCAAAATCGGGTACCCCGCCACGTGAAAACCCGAAAGGGCGCGTGGGCAAAAGCAAGAGGGGGCTGGCTTCGGCGAAAACCCGAAAGGGCGCTTAAGTCAGTAAAGTGGTAATTTCCAAATTCCTCTTCTGTTCGCCACCTGATGAAACTCCACAAGGGACAACCCTCAAAAGTCCCACCGGAAATCCTTGAATAAACCCATGTTCGACCCTCGTCATCATCGGCGAGATCGGGCGATCTCTACCCTTCACTTGGACCTTACGTCCCTGTTGATAATCCCATCTTTGCTTCGGCATGTGACCCATGCTGATGAATAAACCCATGGTCGACCACCGTCATCATCGGCGAGATCGGTCGATCCCTACCCCTAAAACTTGGACCTTCCGTCCTTGCTAATAAACCCACCTTTGTTTCGGCAATAACCTATGCTGATTAATAAACTTGTGTTTGACCCTCGTCATCATCGGCGAGATCGGTCGATCTTTACCCCTAACTCGGATCTTACATCCTTGTTAATAGACCATATCCTTCGCTTCGACATCTAGCCGGTGTCGACGAACCGAAGCAGGATCCAATCCATGTCATCATCGACAAGGCCAGCCAACATTTTCGTGGTCCAGTTCTTCTGCATCTCGAATTCAAAAGAAAAAAAAAGAAAAAAAAAGAGCAAAGAAAATGGGGTTAAAAAAATAGAGATACCCCGCCAGACTTACTCCTATGTCAGGACAAGTGCAAAAATGGCTACAGCCCAGCTGTGGCGAAAACCCGAAAGGGCGTCGCAGGCAAAATCGGGTACCCCGCCGCGTGAAAACCCGAAAGGGCGCGCGGGCAAAAGCAAGAGGGGGCTGGCCTCGGTTAAAACCCGAAAGGGCGCTTAGGTCAGTAATGTGAATAAAAAAATGAATGATGAATAGTGATGAACCATCCTCCTTACAGAAGGCCATTTGCAAGGCCGAGGCGGAACCTTCATCTGATATCCCACGTATACACCCTTTTCGACCCTTGTCACCATCGGCAAGATCGGTCGCTACCCTGTCCGGTTCTTGTCACCATCGGCGAGACCGTCTACCCTTTTCGACCCTTGTCACCATTGGCAAGATCGGTCGCTACCCCTATCCGGTTCTTGTCATCATCGGCAAGACCGTCTACCTTTTCGACCCTTGTCACCATCGGCAAGATCGGTCGCTACCCTATCCGGTTCTTGTCACCATCGGCGAGACCATCTACCCTTTTCGACCCTTGTCACCATCGGCAAGATCGGTCGCTACCCCTATCCGGTTCTTGTCATCATCGGCAAGACCGTCTACCTTTTCGACCCTTGTCACCATCGGCAAGATCGGTCGCGACCCTGTCTGGTTCTTGTCACCATCGGTAAGACTGTCTACCATTTCGACCCTTGTCACCATCGGCAAGATCGGTCACTACCCTTTCGACCCTTGTCATCATCGACAAGATCGGTCGCTACCCTTTTCGATCATTGTCATCATCGGCAAGATCGGTCGCTACCCTTTCGACCCTCGTCACCATCGACGAGCCCGGTCAACTACCCCCTAACCTGGGCCTTCCGCCCTCATTGATCAACAAAACGTCATTGCGTCGACATTTGACCCATGTCGATGGTTATAACACACCTCTCATCACCAGTGGCAAGGTTCGCTAGGTGCATCTGCCTACGCTACCTATGTCCCACCTTGGCAAAGGCCCTGTTCCAGGAACGGCTACGTCGCGATGGAGCGAACACCTCACCCCTTCCCTGAAGGCGTGAGCGCTCTCCTGCGCCATCGGCAAGTATCCCGAGGTTCGGGTGATCAGCCAGGAGAAAGAAAAGAAGGAAAGAAAAGAAGTCGTGATCGAGGCGACAAACAGAGATGTCTTCATTAATGACTTGTCGGAATACATTTACGCCCGGAACATCCCCCGGGGGTACATAAGCTCCAAAAAAAAAAGGGGAAGCGGAGCCCGATCAAAAAAAAACAAATGAAATCACGGCAAAGGACGCCGGAAAATATCTGCCAACTCCAAGAGGCCCAGGGAGGAGTGTCGGGTAAATTCTTGTAGCCGGGCCTTAGTAACTGTCAGCTGCGATAACCTTTCGTCCAACGAGGCAAGTTGTCCTTCGGCCAGATCAACTTCTTCTCTTGACTGGGTTTCGAGGCGCTCGCCTTCCTGCAATTCGGCTTCGACCTCGGCAAGCTCAGCGCGCAACTCTGCCTCCCGTGCCGTGAGGAGCAGCCGGCATTCTGAGATATTATCGGCAGCATTTCTCAGCTGTTCCATGGTCGCCCTCAAAGAAGAAGCAGCAGTGCGGCAATCTGCCCTCTCCAGCTTCACAGCCGTCAGCTGATCAGAAACCTCTCGGCTCAGGAACTCCCGCCTGTTGGCGTGCTTTAATAGCATTACAACTCGCGGAGTCCAATCATCCATGGGGCATCCGAATGCTAATAACGACCGGGAGAGGTGGTCTACCAAGCTCCTCAACTGCACATAGGTCAGGTTCGGAGAAGCTGACATGGCCCGCTGGAGATTGTCCAAAGACTGCCATACCATGTCATCAGAGAATCGTAGGCCTAGTGGCGAAGTCTCAGGGAGCTGAAAATCCACCTTGCTATCTATGTCGGCCCAGATGTCATCGGCCACCCCGAGGGACATCGATGGTAGGGTCTGGATGACGCTGACTCCTGGCCCAACAGTTGCGGTTACGGCTGCCAAGGGGCCCTCTATGATGGCAATTTCCTTTCCTGCCCTTTGGGGCGAAGTCATGACGGCCGTCTCAGCAGCTGAGGGTGCTTGCTCCTCCCGAGCAGTCTCACGGGTCGTCAACAGAGGGGAGCTGTCTATAACCGATAAGGCTTCAGCT
The DNA here is from genome assembly GCA_022559845.1 of Amorphophallus konjac. Lineage (NCBI taxonomy): Eukaryota > Viridiplantae > Streptophyta > Magnoliopsida > Alismatales > Araceae > Amorphophallus > Amorphophallus konjac. The sequence goes on from CM040117.1 coordinate 22,897,177, forward strand.
TCTTCCGTAATAATCTCCCCCGCTTCTACTTCCGGGAGAGCACTTGGCTTCAGCAGTGGCTCTTCGCCGGCAACCAGGGCTTGAGTCCCCGCAACCTCGATCAGGCCGCCAACCTCGGCAGTCACACCGGGCTCCCCTGAGGCCGCTGCAACAGCATAGGTCCGTGGAAGCCGTAGGGCGATGGGCCGCACAACAGGTGGAAGAGCCGATTGACTAATATCCACGCCAGGAAGGGGTATACGGATCATTACAGCTGGTGATACCACCTCAGCCTGCATTGCACATACGTACATCAGCCAGTTGGCTTGGAAATAAAAAGAAGTGCTGCAGGCGAGAATCAGAATACTTCCTACCTCGACCGGCACTATATTTAGGCCTCCAAAAGTGGCCTCTGAAGATTCTGGCCCTTCTCTTGCAGTCGGGTATGATGGCCCGTGCTCGGCTCCCAATAGCCTCGGAGGGCTAAACGTCAACATATCACTCTCATAAGCTGAAGAAGCCCTGGCGTCCTCAGCCTCGGTGTCGACCATCGGGAACCCCTCGTCGTCGCCGGAGCCGCCACCATAATCAACTTGTTCAGAGGAGGATGATTCTTCTGCTTGTTCTCAGACCTCCGATACCTGAGCGGGAACCGTGCTGCTAGGAGGAAGCCCTCTATCCAGAATCTCCTCAGCGGTCTCCGCCTCGGGAGCATCCATCGGCGGAATATCCAGGGGCTGGTCCCTTGGAAGCCCTTGCTCTCCGATGGCAACCCCTGCCGTGGCACCGACCTCAGGGAGCAGCGTGGGTCGAACATCGACTGGAATTGAAAGACAATAAATAGTCAAGACCCGACTGAAACCACAATATGCCACCAAGCTCTATCGGCATGCTGCAAATTACCTTCTATTTCTCGATGGGGTGTCGGTGAAGGCAAGCCACCCTCAGTGGAGGCCGAGGGGGCTTCCTCCTCTCTCTCCCCAGCAACAGCTCCGGTTGCCGCCTCCAACCCAGCAACGGAGGAGGTAGTGCCAGCAGCTACTAAAAGGAAGGATGATCAGCCAGGGCGGCGGAAATAAACAAACAAGCCAGGCAAGAATAAGAAGTCACCTTCGCCCTCAGGCCCTTGCGTCCAGGCGGCCTCAAATTCGGAGAATCACGGAACCCGAGGAAGGGGAACCGTGGACTCCTCTTCAGCAGCCTTCCTCCGACGTGCCCGAGTAGCGCGGGACTCTGCCCTCTTGGCTTTCTTGGCCCTACTGATGGCCTCCCTAACCTGGGACCTGGTTCGCTTTTGCGAATCCCCAGGGGGTAATGGTGTCGTAGTCGGAGCTGGCTCTGGAATATTAAAATATGAAGGCTTCTGCGCCTTAGATATCAACTCCCTACAGTGTCGGGTCGCCTCCATAGAAAGGTGAGCTGCAAAAGCACATAAGTGAGAAGATGCACACTGACTATAGAAGAAGCAGCTTCAGGGCTGAAAAAGAAAACAAGCATTACCTGGCAGCCCCGTATATCGAGGACTAAGCGGCCAGTAAAGCAATACTGGCGCCTTGTCCCGGGAAGCCGCGTCGCGAATATGCCAGCACACATCACCAATTGTTTCACTTTTCTCCGCCAATTGAGCCAAGTCTTCATGGCCACAGGATGACAAGTGATGATATAAGCTCAAGTGGTCGAATCCCCAGCCATCGACATACTTGAAAGATATCAGAAGCTGATGGTCTCGGATGGCTTCTAACGGACTCGAAATTGAAAGTCCATGAGAATGAAGCAGGGCGAATATCCAGGGGGTGTTGGAATATAAGTCAGCCCGCCTGTCTTCCCTCCTGATGAAGGTCCGGTAGGGATGAAAACGGTCGATTTCTGGGCGCCAGCCCGCCACAGTAGGAAGGGGTTCTTCCACCGGAAGGGGGATTGTCTGAAGAGCAATCCGGTCACTGCTGACCTGGCACAACCCCCAGAGGGTCTTCACGTAGTCATCCTTCTTGATCTCTGGCATCCTCGGGTTGGCCTTGGGTGACCTACCCTTCACAGCTTTCCTGGCCTCTATATATGCCATCACCTCGGTGTTAGACCAGGACTTCAGCTTCTTCAAATAGGAGGGGTCAATATCCAGAATGGGTTCCCGCTGGGAGTCTAAAAAGCGGCGTTCGGCAACATGCCAGCAGTCCTTCCAGAAGTTCCGATAGAAACCCGTTCGCGCATTCCACCACTTGATGAAGTCTGGAGTCACTCGGGACAGACGGGCCAGGGTTGGCACCCTGAATGATATGTCCTCCCGACGATGGAAGTAGTCCCAACATGTGCGGGCTTCCTCCACAGTCGTCTGACCGACCCGATGTCTGTTCGGAAGACTGAACCGGGCTGAAGAAGAAGGAATTTGCTGGTCATATCCAAAATTCCGGTCGAAACGAAAGGGATAATACGGCTCCAGCCATAGTAAGCCGCTCTTTCTAAATACAAGAACACTGGGGCGGATAGACAGTGCCCAATCGACCAGTTCTGGCTCCAAGATGGGCCGTGTGCTCTTGGACCCGGTGACCTGGTGAATGAATTCCTCTGTCTCAAACAACCGGCACTGCCGCATCCTGTTGACTAGAGGACTGGAGCTGGCAGCCAAGCTCCAAAAGTGCAAAACTCCTGGGGAATCTGCCGGAACCGTAGTCAGCTTCCCCTGAATAGCAAAAAGCTGATCCGCCAGTGAAGACGGTTCAGCGCTAGCAAACTCGATCATCCGTGGCAAAGGACGATCTGACTGCATCGACCGGGGAGCTGCTTCTGGAAACAGGGTGCAGACCCAGGCGTTAAAGAAGTGGACGGGACCAACTATCCGGGAATTCCTGGGGATGCGCGACTTGTGCAAGTCCCCTAACATTTTATATATGAGGCATAAAGCCACTGGGCACAGAGACAACTTTGTCCCCCAGGCCATCAAACAGGCGGGGTAAATCACTTTCGGCCTGATCACCGTCTCGTCTCCTTGAGGAAGGGCGAATGAACAAAGCCAATAAGTCAGGTACGCAGCACAATGCGTAACTGCGTCAACTCTTGTGGGATTCGGGCCGACTTGCCGCCCTCTCCCTGAGACAGCGGGATATGTCGCTTGGCGTCGAGCCCTCTTCTTCCGCGCCACCGCTGTCGGAACCACCGTGGGGAAGTCCTCATAGTGCTGCTCCCCACCAAGGAAATATTGAAGCCACGTGCCCATCCGCACGCGTCTCTTTTCGCCAGGCTTTCGCGCTTCCCGCGGATCAAGCGTCAGGTGCAACAGGGTGCGGTACGCCTTCATCAGATAACGGTAGGCGAAGCCCGTGAAATATCTACCTTCGCCATCCGTTCTGGTCTTTCAGCCAGTCTGGAAAACAAACTTCTTCATACAGCTCCCCGTCTATGGGCAAGCCGCTCAGCTGGGAAAGACTCCAGAGATCTAGTGAAGTCTCACCCTCTGCAGTGTAAAAAGTGTTGTATTCTGGACAGAAAACTTCAATCATCCCGCAGCACAGACCTCGGGAGATCGGGTACCTGTACCGGGACGCATATACACTCTGGTATACACCAGCATGTACCAGGATGGGGGCGTACTGCCGTAACACAAAGTCTGTGAATTCAACTGCCCCCGGTCTGAAGGCGTGAGCATCGGTCGCTTTGAGTTCTCCAAACCACCCCACTGAAATCTGATGCTTAAACCGGACCGCCAAGCAGTCCAAAAGGAAAGGCTCATCTCGGTATCCCCAGTGGAGCGGGGCGAGGAATAAACCGTATACGGGCTTCTCCCTGTCAACGCGTCCGGTAGTTTCATTCCAGCAGGCTGGTGTATACTGCGGTGCTCGCGTCAGCATCCCGGCCTCAGGGGATAACTCCTGCACTCCAAGCACGGCCCCCCATTCCCTGGGCTCGCCCGGGATATACATAGGCATACCGTGAGTAACTGACTCAGTCAGACTATCTCGCTCCGCCAGTAGAGCTCCTTCCGCTCGACGGACAAGGATTATATCGCGCTTCCCGCCAAGGTTGAAGCGCTCCAGGAATGCCATCAAGTGCTTATCTTTGGGATGGTCCAGCCTGACGACGTCCCCTCGATCATACCTGAACTGGTTGCTGTCAAGAATCAATAGGCGGCCGATGTCGATAGTGTCGGTCTCTGAGTCCGAGGACTCGACCACCACAGCTACTTGTCGAGGCCCCCGATCAAGGGAATGCACATTCCCCCAGGTCACAGCGACCAGGGATGTGGAAGAAGATGATCCAGATGCCATATTATCTGCAAAACAACGCCCAGAGGCGGACAAGCAGAGTCAGAAATCAGTTGATCGAAGCAATATTTCTGACAAAATTCTGGTAGCATCTCCCCAGCTCGAGGGTTTGCCGAAAGAAAAACGGAACCCGTCCATAGAGGGAGCGGCCCCTAAAAGTAGCCATAAGCATTAAGCTAAGGCCGAATGGGACACTCGAGGGATTTAGCTCCGAGGACAAGTCCTACGAGGAGCCTCCCGGGGCCCGAAGAGCGGGTTCAAAACCCAAAGCATAATAGCGACTCAGCTCACCGGCTCGCTCAAAACCCAGAGCCCACTCGGCGCCGCGGGAGGAGGAGAAAGGGAGGAGAGAGAAAGAAGATTTGCAAATGAGAAGTTGTGAAGAAAAAAATGAAGAAGAAGTTGATTTATAGGGGGGCTCCACCCCTGTTAAAACGGCGCGCCACGGGACGCGCCGTTTTAAGCCATTTGCGCGCCGCTTTTGGCAGTGCCATTTTAACTTCAAAAGTCCAGGGCGCGCCGGATTTGGCCGCGCCGTTTTAACCATGAAGAAATGCCATGTCGTTTTAAACGGCGCCGTACGAGTCTCCTGCCTCGCCGGATTAGCGTCCGAAGCCAGAATTAAGTGCCGTTCGAGCTTCTGTCAACCAAACAAAGCTCATCCGTAGGCCTTGCCGCATTCCTGCCTCACTTGCACCGCCTACGTCTGGGGGGCATTTGTTGGCACTCAAAATATAATCCTTCGGTGACCAAGCCACAAAGACGAATGATACGGCCCACTGAAGCACAGAAGCCGATGAAGACTAGCTTACTGAAGGCTCTTCAAGCTCCCAGAGCCCCGAACCACCTTGAAGGGAACACCGGGGACTTCACCTTAGGAGAGTCGGAATGAACCCACAACTAACCGGCAGCGCGACCAAGCCTGCCCAATGATCCGGCATCGACCTCGGCATGCCGCTACCCCACATCCGTCGCCCGACCAAGGACGACGGTCTACCCAATGGCTCTCCTGAGGGGGAAAAACGTCCTCGGCCGTCCATAACAAGGGGCCGAAGGTTCTGTCAGCAGAGGGCCCCGATCACCCGACATGGGTTCGACTCCTCATCATAATGAGCCCTTTAGTGGCCAATTGATCGCCATTCAAGGCAGAATCATCCAGGATGTAACACCGTCCCGCAAAGAAGCCTCGAGCACGAGTCCGTCTCGACCAGAAGCACAAATCACAGTGTCGGAGGCCGCGCCAATAGGTTACCCGTATGCTCGGGCCAGACACACGCGGAGGTCTGATCAAGGCCGTTCATCATATCGAGAGCTTCCTCGACACCACGTCAAGGATTTTCAAAGACCAGGGCGAAAGGAACAGTCAACTAGAGTCTCTGGAATCATCCCCGAACCCACCGGCCGGCCCGCGCCGAGCAAACGAGTCAAAATGGCGCGTGAAGGGTCACCGGCGCCGCTTAAAACAGCGCCATCAGAAAACGGCGCGCCCATTGTCATCGGGGGACTGCTTCCCGACGCCATCAAAAATGGCGCGCCCTCTCCCCAGGGCGCCGGATCGACAAGGCTATATATATAGCCTGTCTTCGAAGCAAAAGGGGAGCAGAAACGAAAAAGCCAGAAAAAAAACAAGAGAGAAAAGAGAAGAGAATCAAAGAAAAAGGGGAATCAGAGGGTTTTCTTCGTGGCGAGTGGAGAGCCCTTTCTCTGAAAGTTCGTTGGCCGCCGCCGCCGTCCCCTGTGCTGCTCTTCTCAAACCTCCCGGTGTCGGAGAGGAAGATCGACTACTTCTTTGTCTTGTAGGTGGGTCACCGTCGTGTTCCAGGTCGATTTCCCCCCTTTTTGATTTTCTGTTTTCGTTTCCCCTGCTGCAATGTAAGTGAGGAAGAGGGGGAGGGGCGATGATACGAGCCTTTCCTCCCCCCTTTTCTCACCATTACTTCTGCCCCGTCTGCTTCATCTGTGATGAGCCTCTGTTAATGTAAACGGTGGCCGAGCGACAACGTCGGCGCCGGAATATATACGCTGTGTACATACCCGTGCTGTTCACGGGATGAATGAAATGCTATTGTGGTTGATGCTCTATTCTTTCTCCATGCCTTCTCTAATCTCTTCTCGAATGTGCATTCGATGATTTTCCGGCATATGTGCTCCCATGTAATCGTTTTCCCGATGATGGATGCTTCCTGGGCTATATGAATCATTCTCCCCTCTCGGGGCTTTTCTTTCTTGATTTTTAGCATAATGGCCAGGCTCTGCACCGTATACGCCATGGATCCTATGATCGGAGACGCACCTCTGTGCGCATCTCTGTCTATCTCTATCCGGGGAGCACGTCCTCACCGCCGATGTGCCTCTTCTCATAGGCCAAACCGGGGGGGATTACCTCTGTCTTTCTTTCCTCTTCTGCGGCGAGCCCTCGCTGGTTTGTTTTCGAACGTGATATGTGTATATCTCCTCCCCAGACACTCATGCTAATCTCATAGCATGCCGGCATCAACTCACTTAGCCCGCGGGTTTCACCGTCTTGCGCTACTCTTTCCGCCCCGCTCGGATCTTCACAGTATTATGTTCTGTAGCATCACTCCAGTGCCCGGGGAGGGGAACATTCCCCCAATCTCCTACATCAGTCATTCGACCGGCAGAGGGTTCGTCCATTGATGACGAATATCCCCACGGGCTATTGAATGCACAGCAATGGGCCCACGCCCTACAGTTCAAATCCACGGTCCTTAATGGATTTCGTGGTGGCCGTGGGTTGTGTCTCCCTTGTAGGCTAGCCCTCGGGAGTTCCTTCCTCTATTGGTCGTCCCGATTTGAGTGTTGTGGTGACTCAGGTCGCGTGCCCCTCGTAGGCTAGCCCTCGGGGTTTTCGCTCCCATATTGAGTCGCCTCATTCACTTACTGTCGTCCACGGACTCGGTGCCCCTAGCAGGCTTGCCCTCGGGGTCTTCCTTTCCGTTCGGGTTTGCCGGTCGCCGTTGCGCCACCCGGCTCTCCGGGGTTGCTCCGCCACGTGAGCACTCCCCGCTTCTCCCCGACAATCCTCCGGGATGGGGAGATGCTGCCGAAATTCCGGCTCCAACGAGTCTAAACTCGGAACGATCGCCGCGCTCGAGTCTGAACCTCGCGCGAGCCCATGACTTGACTTTTTGGACGGCTTGGGACCGATCCACGAATAATCAACTCAAACAACTTTCAAAATCTCCCAAAACATTTTAATAAATCCATAAATAAACCAACGAAAATCTTGGTGTCCAAGAAATTGGGCTAAATCGGCGCCGTTCATGCATGGCACACCTTAAACGGAGCGCCCTTCCCGGCGCGCCCCAATCAGGCCGCGCCGGTTTAACACATCTTTTCCATTCACCTACGGTTTTCGGCGCCGTATTAAGCCATTCACCTACGTTTCAGGGCGCTGTTTCAAGCATTTTAACCTCTGTCTTCGCAAGCGTTGCACTGGTTTCATGCCGAATCATGTCGTTGTGTCGTTCCAGTCTCTTCCCCACTCCCGGGATGATTTCTGGTGTCAACAATAAAATGAAGCAAACTCTTTGATCAGTGAACTGAATAAATTAGCTTGTTCGAGCTTAAATTGATATGTCTCGAGTTTTCGCCGTTATGCCTTAGTCTAGGCATTCAGGTCGCGTCAATGCATGCTTGAGTGTGCGCCTCCTCGGCATATCAAATGACATTGTCGGAAGGTCAGGCTACGCCTGATCAGAGGTCTTGTTACGCGTGAAGGTGGCCTTCGGGCCTAAGTCCTCCGCCATGTACCGGGGCCCACCCAAATAAATCGTGTGTAGTCAATCATAGCATCTCGTATGATCACTCGCATACTCTATATCCTTTATTCCGGCCTCGACAGCCCTTCATCTCGACAATTAATCAAAGGTGTTCCCTCCTCGTGGGGGATGTAATTAATGCCATAGCCTTTATGGTATGGCGGACTGCTGGTCCCGACCGAACCTCACATTCGCCCGACACAGGTCAGAATGAGCGCATCATAAAATTGTCACTCATGTGACTGGCACGCCCGCGTCGTCAATTGATCATCCGACCACTAGTTGGTCGGTCGACCCGCGAGCGAGAGAAGAAAGAGAAGAAAAAAAAAAGGTTTGCGAACACTCCCATACGGGGGAACACTCTTGATTAATTGCCGGGAATAAGGGCCCTACGGCCGAAAGAATTTCATGTTAATGCAGGTAAGACGATGGGAAGCTCGAATTGCACTAAAAGCATGCGTTAGGGGTGCGAGTATTCAAACTCTTTCGGTCACTCACGGACCACTTCATGTTCGGATAGGGGTCCGTATTGAAAGCACGACGGAAACGGAAATGAACCCGTACGAACATATGCCGGGAGACGGCAAGTTTAATTTCTAATACGAGACCGGGTCAAGTTCGGAAAGATATTGGCCTAGGCGAGGATGACTCATGGCCATGCTGGGGAATAATCCCCGGGGCTCATAATCAGCCTGTAAGGTAGTATTGATATTCCCTTGACGAGGTCACAGGGGAGAGGAGATCTCCAAGATATTCGCCAACACGTGGAAATTTATCATTATTCTATTAGTTTAGTGCCGCTTTGATGCAGGTTTTATTCCTTTTTCGCGTGTTCTTTAGCATTTCTTCATTTGGTTGGCAATGTATGAAGGCCTGAGGTCGGCGCAGGCGGCAGCCGAATTAGGGCAAAGGCTCCTTTATTCATGAGATGCATGGGAGGGATCTTCTTTTATTCATATGATGCATGTGAATGATTCATTGTTGTTGTTATTTATTTATTTACCCCCTTTTTTTGTTCATCGATTCTTCTTTTATTGCCCGTGCTTATGGACTTTCCCTTTTATCTTTTTTTAATTATTCTTTTCATCATTATTATTATTGTTATTCACTATTGCTCTTTTAATCATGCTATTACATTTCGGGTGCAGGGTGTGCCGGGAGTGCCTTGGAAGAGATCAAGGAGGAGCGTACCGGATGAGCAATGCCACCAGCATGCCGAGTCAATGGGATAAGGAGTGTGCCGGGTAAAGGCGCAGGTAGGGTGTGCCGGGCAAGGACAGATTGGGTGTGTCGGGTTAGGATAGGTTGAAGTGTGCCAGGCAAGGCACGGCAGGGTGTGCCGGGCTAAAAATAGGTTGAAATGTGCCGGACAAGGCACAGGCAGGGTGTGCCGGCAGGGCAGGCCAAGAGTGCGCCGGGCTTGGATGAGTTGAAGTGTGCTGGGCAAAGCCTATGTAGGTGGAACAAGATCTATGCAAGCTGGGCTGGATAAAGGGGAGGTTTCCTCTACCCATGAGGCGTGTGTGAGGAGTTTGTCTCTTCATTTGTGAAATTCAGATGGGGAGCCTTAATTGGCTTGCTTCAATCTCCTTCATTATGTGATTAAGTCCACAGTCATGTTCAGCAGTCTGCCACTGTAGTGTTCAGTCCAGCTCTTCGAGTCTTCCACGGTTCTCTTGTCTTGGTTGGAATGTTTTATTATTGCTTGTTTCATTTGTTTGTTGCTTCCTTTTGTCTTTTAATGTGTCATTATTCCTGGTGAAAATTCGACAGCATCTCCCCCGGACCCAAGAGCTGGGGGGTGCAAGGGGTATACGCCCACAAGGAGTGGAGTGACCCAACAAGTCAAGGTGTGTGCCAGGGCAGTAGCACCTTTAAGAAAGCTTAGGAAAACCCATGGAAACCAGCGAACGAGAGACACTGGGCTAAAACAGGCTGAGAATGCAACGGTTGGAAGTGGCCGAGGTGCGCCGGGTAAAGGCAGGCCAAGGGTGTGCCGGCCAAGGCAGGCTGGGAAGTGTGCCGGCCAAGGCAGGCTGGGAGGTGTGCCGTCCAAGGCGTAGGGGGTGCACCGGGCAATGCAGGCTGGGAGGTGTGCCGGCCAAGGCAGGCTGGGAAGTGTGCTAGCCAAGGCACGTTGGGAGGTGGGGAGCACGTTGGCTAATGGATAGGTCTGGGTATTGAGTGGAGACAATGGGTTCGAGCTGTTCAAGGGAAGAGGCAAACAGTGTTCAGATGAGGAGGGTTTGAAGTCCCGAGATTAAATGGCACCCAAGAGGGGGGGTGAATTGGGTATTAAAAAAATTAATCAAAGCTGTCCTCAATTTTAAGATTATGTGATAACACTATGGAACTAGTACAAGATAAAATAGATCTATCAAAATCAATCACCACAATAACCCTTGGTACTAGGCGGAGTTAACAAATCCATAGATTCACTCACGTAAACTGTTATCTTTCCGGCAAGAGTAACCTTGTTAGTCCGAATCCAATTTTTGATATACCGAGGATCTATTTGAAAGTGATCAGATAGTCTAGATCTAAAAGATGCAATAAATCTAATTCCACAAGCATGCGCAGAAGGGGGGATAGGAGAAAAGGAACAAACCACAATGAGACAGTAATTTTTAGGTGGTTCGGATGCCACAAGGGCAACCTACATCCACCCCTCACCGACCGTGAGGATCCACACACTATCTTGTAAAGAGATACAAGATCAAACACACATACACACACACGTTCGGAGATGAAGGCTCCCATAAGGTGTAAGGACACCCAACTACACACACGAAACCAACAGATTAACTAGACACACACACAGATCTAGGAAGATCAACACACACACAAGATTGTTACAGGATTACAAGAACCACACTTGAAGCTTAGAAAGATTGAGAATGGAAACACAAAAGAAAAGGATTGATTGATGCTCCCGCTTAGTTGATGAAGAGTTTCTAGGATGCAGCTTGAACTCCACTTGTCTTGGGCTTGATCTTCACTTGAGGATGGATGAAGAAGGATGAAGAACTCTTCTCGGAGCACTGTTCACGTCTACAGTGCTAGCTCCCTTCTCTTCCCCTTTGGTAGCCTCCTTAATCCAACTTGAGCATTAGGGTTTTCTTAACCCTCTTGTATGTGTTTTATAGACTTTGAATGGTCCATGGACTCCCCCCAGACCAGATCCACAATATCTAGAGGGTTTGGTTGCTTAGGGATTAAACAATATCAAGAGGGAGGGCTTTCCTCGAAGTGATAAAAAGTCAATAATGTTGGGCAGCTCGGGGCTGGCAGTCGACCTGCAGGGGCTGGCGATTGACCGCCACTGAGAAAACCTGCAGGAGGCCGGTCCTTGGGATTTTCGGTTGATCGGGATTGGAGGGGCTGTCGACCGCCACTGTGACAGACTATGGAAGGTTGCATTCTGTTATTTCAGGTCGACCAGCGTCATGTCGGAGGTCGACCGGACTATCAAAAACCTGAAAAATGAAGAGTTTAGCCAAGAGAATTATATCCACAAGATCGAGGCATGAATTGAATGTATGTTTATAAGTTATTTCAAGTTCATTTGAGTTCTTAGGAATGCATTTGGAATGCTAAACACTTAAGCAAAGACGTGAAGAAATCCGACCTTCATAGTTGTTGAAAAACACTTAGGTTATTAGTTCCAACCACGTGAGCAAACAAATGTCCTTGGTTTTGTTATCATCAAAAGCACTGAGATATATACAACAATCTCCCCCTTTTTGATGATGACAAAACTCTAGGGCATTCAAACCATTATTCATGTTGTTTTGGAAATTCAATTAGAACGAAGTGCTTGAAAGTCATACAACATGCTTGAAAACCATTCAACAAAATTTAGCACATTCTATCCAGCCACATGTTTGCCAACAAGAATATGAAATGAGACACAAGTGCCAACCACCTGAAATCAAACACCAGTACATTCAATTCATCATTTCATTACAAAGTACATTAGCTTGAGAATGAATGCACGACTCGAATACAGAGGACTAAGCAAAAGAACTGACACTATGACATAAGGACCCTCACATGATCAACATGCAAGCAAGCAACACAAACACACATTGACATACATAAGTATATAAACCTGCCCTACTACTTCTCCCCCTTTGTCAACATCAAAAAGGGATAGGATAGATAAAGGAGGGATTCAAGTGACACAAGACCAAAGGATAACATGCTAGAGGGGAAAATCAAAAGAAATCCTCATGGAGCATCTTCTGGAGGTGGCTGATCGGCGGGAGGAGGAGGTGGATAGCCAAGGTGCTGACGGATCTCACCAAGATAGTGGTCATGAGTATGAAGAAGATCAAGAATATGCCCAATGGATTAATCACGAGCCGCATCCTGGTGCCGCATGCCAACAAGAGAGAGGTGCATGAGGCTGAAGATGAGGTAGACTCAGCTACACTCTCTCAGAGGGAAGCCATGTCGGTGGTGAGAGTGGCCATTTAGGTAGAGAGAGTGTCCAAGGAAGTAGAGAAGGTATCCATGCGCCCTGATATGGTGTCAAAAGTAGTGCCTATAGTGTCCCCAAGGGTAGAGAGATGATCCCCAAAGGTATCCACACAAGTCTCCAATCCGGTGAGCCGCCCGTCAAGAGCCTCGTAGTCCACCGAAGGGCGCTGTCCAGCCCCCTGAGTAGAAGACTCGCCATGGTGAAACTGAGGTGGAAGAGGCATCTCAAAATCCTGGTGATAAGGAGATGGTGGAGGAGGCTGCTCCTCGGCTGGAACTGGAGGGGGGATATCCCCTTCACCTTGCTGTTCTGTGGGTTCTTGTTCTTCCTCACTGTTCTCTTCTTCCCCATAAACTGGAATGTCCCGTGTAAGCTGACCGTCGGGACCAAAGTAATAGCCAAAATCTGTGAAAATTTTATGTTTGTTGTATATATCATCCTACCTGACCAAAATAAACTGCTCATTCGCCACATCAATCCCGGCATAGATGAAGACACCGATCAACTAAGAAGCATATGGGAGAGAGCGCCAGAGGTAGGTACGGCAGGTTCCAATCAGATCTGTCATGAGCCCACCCATATTAATTTGAATCCCATTCATGACATGATAAAACAAGAATCTCTGAACTTCTGTAACTTCATCCCTGCCGCCCACTTTGGGATAAATCAAAGAGGTGAACATGTGATGCAAAACCCGTTGTAATGGAGGAAAGTGATTGGCATTCAGTTTAATCAAATTGATCACACCGTGCACATACTCATAGTTAGTCATAAGAGAGAATGTGGCTGGAACTTCACCAAAACCATATGCACTATCTGCACCCATGGCGGATACTCCTAGGGCCCGCTGAAATAGATCCGGGGTGATGTGAAGCTCCACACCTTCAACCGTGGTATACAACTGTTCATTCCTCACAACCAGGTACCCGTAGAACTTCTGGACCAGACGAGGATAATACCTATTGTACCGGGTAACAAAATCCATCCAACCCTCCTGAACCTCAAATAGAGCGCACAAATCCGGGAAAAGCTCATTCACCTCGTTGAAGTCGACCAAGCGGGGGTCGATAATAGGACGTGGAGGTAGAGGTGCTCGAGGCAGGGGAGGAGCACGCTGAGGTGGAGGAGTCGGGGCCGCTTGCCGTTCACGGCTAGCTTCCCCTTGGGTAGAATGCCGAGAACTCCGTCTGGGTGGCATCCCGAACTAGAAAAACCCACCGGGAAACCCTCGAACGATCGATCTCACCCCGGGAACGAGGATGGAGCACAGGGGCACTGCTAGGGCTTGGAATAACCTCTCCACACTCTGGAAACCAAGAAGTATCTCCACGAACACATGAAATGACCAACCGAGGTTCCTCCCGAAATGGTGACGAAAGTGGCGAATGATGTCCGGGTGGAGGAAGAAATGAGTTGTGGAGGCTTGGGTGGAGGAGAAAAGGTGTTCTAGGGTTAGGGCAAGGTGGTGGAGAGTGAGTGGGAATGAAGGATGGAGAGAATGAGTGAAGAAAGACCCATATAAGAAGGGTCGGTTGACCCTTAAGCCGGACCGGTCCGCAGCCGGCGGTCGACCGGCACGGGCCTGGCGGTCGACAGCCAGGACCAAAATCCCCATTTTTGAAAATTTTCTTTTCCTTTTTTTGTTTCTTCTTTTTCTTTTCTATTTCTTTTTCCCTTTTTGTGAATGGGAGATTATCAACCGACTTCCTAAGTGGGGCCATCATCAAGACATGAGAAGTTTGTAGAGATGAAGATGTGGATAAGAGAAAATGTTCTTACTGCCCCTAGGTAGTACCTTTAGTTCCAACATCACTGAGTCCACAGATGTTTTTAACCAAGGGATATTTGGCCGTAGAAATATTTTTCAAGGAGGGCTAAATATAAGTAAGTTCATTCAAGCATACATAAGTGAATGAAGACACACAAGGTATTGAAAGAAGACAAAATCAATATGCATGTTATTCTACCCTTGATGCACATGAATTTCTGCAAATGCAACCCTATACCCTAAATGCAAACCTATGCATGTATGCTCTCACCCTTGCACATCCCAAGTTCTTTTCTTATCTTATTAAATTGATCCTGGTTTAGGGGTTTGGTGAAAATGTCAGCTAGCTGATTGTGTGTGTCAATGAAGTTCAATTCAAAGACCCCTTTTCCTACATGATCTCTCAAAAAGTGATGACGAATATCTATATGCTTGGTCCTAGAGTGCTGAACAGGATTTTTTGACAGATTAATTACACTGGTATTATCACACAGTATTGGAACAGTTTTCATTTCAACATCTAAATCAAGCAGTTGATTTTTGATCCAAAGTACTTGGGCTCCACAACTTCCGGCGGCTACATATTCAGCCTCGGCCGTTGAGAGAGCTACTGAATGTTGTTTCTTGGAGGCTCATGAGACTAGGCAACCACCAAGAAACTGACAGTATCCACTTGTACTTTTACAATCTACAAAGCACCCAGCATAATCCGCATCGGTATAGGCAATTAAATCAAAGGAACTACCGATAGGAAACCACAAGCCAAAGTCTATTGTGCCAATGAGATATCTAAAGATGTGTTTAACAGCTGATAAATGAGATTCTTTGGGGCAAGATTGAAAACGGGCACAAAGACATACACTGAATTGAATGTCAGGGCGACATGCTGTAAGGTACAGTAGTGATCCGATCATATCTCGAAACAGAGTAGGATCTACTATTTTACCATTTTCATCTTTATCCAGCTTTGTGGTGGTAGCCATGGGAGTTGATATAGGTTTTGCTTCCGCCATCCCGTATTTCTTTAACAATTCCATCGTGTACTTTGCTTGACTTATGAAAATGCCTTCGGAGGTTTGCTTCACCTGCAGTCCAAGAAAGAAGGTTAGCTACCCCATTAAGCTCATCTCGAATTCTGTTTGCATGATTTCTGCAAATTCATCGCATAAGGTATTGTTAGTAGCTCCAAAAATGATGTCATCCACATACACTTGAACTACTAAAATGTCTTTACTTGATTTCCTCTTGAACAGTGTTTGATCAACCTTACCTCTCTTGAAGCCATTTTCAACCAGAAATGAGGTAAGTCGTTCATACCACGCCTTTGGTGCTTACTTTAGTCCGTACAAGGCCTTTTGGAGCTTGTACACATGTCGTGGATGTTTGGAATCTTCAAAACCTGGAGGTTGCTCTACAAAAACATCCTCTTTGATGTAACCATTAAGAAATGCAGATTTAACATCCATTTGAAATAACTTCAAGTTCAAAGAACAAGCATAGGACAATAAGATCTGGACTGCTTCAAGTCTAGCAACTGGTGCAAAGGACTCATCAAAATCAATATCCATCTCCTGGCTATACCCCTTGGCAACAAGCCAGGCCTTATTCCTAACAACCAATCCCGCATCATTTAGCTTGTTTCTGAAAACCCAACGGGTTCCAATAGTGAGATGGTTCTTAGGACGTGGTACGAGAGTCCACACCTTGTTTCTTTCAAACTGGTGGAGCTCTTCATGCATAGCATGAATCCAAGATTCATTTTGAAGAGCTTCATGAATGTCCTTGGGTTCTTCTTGTGAAAGTAGAGCCATCAAATCCTCCTCTTCTACCTGCCTTAGAGTGGACCTTGTTTTTACCCCATCCTCTAAATTACCTATGATGTTCAGAGCTGGATGATCCTTTAGAAATGTGGAAGAACTGGGCAAGTCAGGATGCTGCACTTGTGATTCTTGCAGTGTCTCAATTGTAGGATCTTCATCTTCCTCATTTTTTCTTGAAATTGCCTTCAATGGTTCATCCTTAGCTTGGACATTTGATGAGTTCTTAGGATCTTCATCTGCATCCAAAGTAGAAGAAATTTGATTTGTCAGTTTTGATTCGGATTCATCAAAAATAACATGAGGACTTTCTTCAACAACTAAAGTCCTTTTATTGAATAATCGGTAAGCTCTGGAATCGAGTGCATAACCTAGAAAAATTCCTTTGTCACTCTTTTCATCAAACTTACCCAGGTTGGACTTACCATTGTTCAAAATATAGTAAGGGCATCCAAAGGGTTTAAGATAGAAGATGTTTGGTTTCTTACCCTTGTAGAGCTCATATGGAGTTTTCTTCATAATGGGCCTTACCATTGTCATGTTGATGATGTAGCATGCTGTACTCACCGCCTCAGCCCAAAAATACTTAGGTAGGGAATTCTCACTGAGGATGGTCCGGGCCATGTCTATCAACGTTCTGTTCTTCCTCTCCACTACTCCATTTTGCTGGGGCGTCCTTGGTGATGAAAAATTATGTGTGTACCCCTGCTCTTCACAGAAAATGCTAGATTCATGATTTTCAAATTCACCACCATGATCACTCTGGATGGTGGTGATGAGGTAACCTCTTTCATTTTGGATTTTTCTACAAAACACTTGAAACTCCGTCAGGGCATCACTTTTATTGGCTAAAAATAACACCCATGTGAATCTGGAAAAGTCATCAACAATCACAAAGCCATAAGATTTTCCTTCTAGGCTAGAGGTTCTAGTTGGACCAAAAAGATCAAGATGCAGCAATTCCAACGGCCTAGCAGATGAAACAATGTTTTTATTTTTGAAGGAAATTCATGTTTGCTTGCCTTTTGTGCAAGCTTCACGGATTCTATCACTTTTAAATTTTAATTTTGGCAGTCCATTCACCAAATCATGTCTAGACAACTTGGAGATTACTCCAAAACTAGCATGACCTAATCTTCGGTGCCATAACCATGCATTATCATGATTGTTCGCAACCAAGCAGAGATCATCACAAGAAACATTGTCAATGTCAATAGTATAGACATTGTTATTTCTTTTTCCAAGAAATTTGATCTCATTTGTGTTCTTGTTCAAGACAATGCAGTGGGTTTCATCAAAAACAACTTTAAAACCCTTATCGCACAATTGGCTTATGCTTAGCAGATTGTGATTCAGACCTTTCACCAAAAGCACATCTTCAATAAGAGTTTCAGAATTCTTACCAATGTTGTCAATCCCAACGATTTTACCTTTGTCATGACATCCAAAGACAACCGAGCCTCCATCCTTGTCGTACAGTGTAAAGAACACTTTCTTGTCCCCTGTCATATGCCTTGAACAGCCGATGTCCAAGTACCATTTGCTCCCCCTGGTTTCAAGACATATTTGCAAGAAGAAAAATTTTCATGCAATTATTTTTGGTACACTACAAGAAAAAGTGGCTATAGCGACCGAATTAGAGACCGATTTAATCGGTCGCTAGTCGGTCCCCAATAGAGACCAATTAGGCGACCGAAATAATCGGTCTCATATCTGAGACCATTTTGGCGACCGAATTTAGTTCGGTCTCCAATCGGTCTCTATAATTGCGACCGAAGTTATTTCGGTCTCGAGTCGGTCGCTGATCCCGTTATAGTCCCCACTGCGACCCCCGCCCGCCCGAGCCCCCCCTCCCGCCCGAGCCCTCCCGCCCGAGCCCCCTTCCCCTGCGGCCCCCTCCCCCTGCGGCCCCCTCTCCGCCCTAGCCCCCCCTCCCCCCTCCCGCCCGAGCCCCATTCCGCCGGAGCCCCCCCTTCCCCTGCGGCCTCCCGCCCGAGCCCCCCTCCGGCCGAGCCCCCCCTCCCCCTGCGGCCCCCTCCCGCCCGATCTCCGCCCTAGCCCCCCCTCCCCCTGCGGCCCAATCCTGCCGGAGCTCCTCTCCGCCCTAGCTCCCCCTCCCCCTGCCGCAGGGAATCACTCACGGAGGCGACGTCCGGGGCGGTGGGGGCGCTGGTGAGCACCACCGTTCTCTACCCGCTCGACACCTGCAAGACCAAGTACCAGGCCGAGGTCCGATCCCTCGACGCCGACGGCCACGATCGCCCCCCGAAGTACAGGTCCGTCGTCGGCACTGTTAGATACTCTCTCTCTCTCTCTCTCTCCGAATAATTGTAAATCTGCCATAATTACAAATCTTCCCCCTTCTCACTACAGGATGTCAACTTGCCATTACACCTATAGAAGTAAATCATCTAAAATAGACAAAAAGGGGAGCTTCTATCTGAAGGCGAGGAAGGCAAGTACCAAAGGTTGGTGCGGAAGCTTCTTTATCTAACACTTATAAGGCTGAACATTACCTATGTAGTGAACGTAGTCAGTCCATTTATGCATGCTCCAAGGCACCCACATTTGAAAGCTGTGGAGAGGATTCTAAGGTACAACAAATCTTGTCCAGGGAAAGATTTATTGTTCAACAAATCTGATAATTTGAATGTTGAAGGATATGCGGACATAGACTTGGCAGGATCTCTTGATGATGGGTGATCAACCACAGGATATTGCATTTACATTGGTGGAAACCTTGTAACTTGATGGAGTGACTGAGCTCTTGTGGCTAAAAAAATTCCTTCAAGATATTGGCTTGCAAATGGAGCTCCCAATTATTTTTTTCTCCGACAACAAAGCTGCCATCAATATTGCAAACAATCCAGTGCAACATGATAGGATCAAGCATATAGAAATGATTGACAATTCATCAAAGAAAAAATAGACATTGGGGAACTTTTCTTCCCTATATTCAGTCAGAAGATTAGGTAGCTGATATGTTTCTGAGGGACTTGCAAAGGAGCCATTTGTCATTATCATGTCCAAGTTGAACATGATTGATATCTGTGCTTAGCTTTGGGGGGGAGTGTAGAAGAGGATCCAGACCCATTAGTGAGGATCTGGTCCTTAAGTAGAGGGTTTTTATGCATGTGTTTGTCTGAAATGCCCCTGATTAGTTGGGATGTATAGGGGTGTACTTGTTTATCATGTACCCTGTTTGTGACTAGGGTTAATAAGGCAAGTTTAGGAGGTGCTGGCTGTGAATCTAACACTAACACAGACTGATCCCTCGCTGTTTGCTTTCCTCTCTACTGCACCCACTTCATCCTCTCAGAAGTGTGCAGTTCTATTCTTCAGGTACAGGAAGGACAGAAGCCAGGAAATTAAATCTAACACAAGAAAAAATACTGTAGAAGAGGATCCAGACCCATTAGTGAGGATCTGGTCCTTAAGTAGAGGGCTCTTATGCCCTTTTTGCTAATTTGTTATGTCCTGATTCTCTGAAATACCCCTGATTAGTTGGGATGTAACAGGGGTATTCTTGTCTATTATGTACGTTGTTTGTGACTAGGGTTTATAAGACGTGTAGGAGGTGATGGTTGTGAATGTAACGCAGACTGATCTCTCTCTGTTCACTTTGCTCTCTGCTGTGTCCCCTTCATACCCTCTCAGAAGTGTGCACTCCTATTCCTCAGATACAAAAAGGCAAATAATAAATGAAAAGCAAGCGTGATAAAAGATATTCAGAAGTGGGTGATAGGGCTAAAGCAAATAGAAATCAATTAGTGTCCCCCTCCCCTGTCAAGGACTAATTTGCATGCTTAACTGGTCTACTAAGGCTTCTTTCCTATAAATGTGTCCATGGGAAAGGTCATCATCATTGCACTGCAATTAATGAGGGTGCCTCCTTGAAATGAGGAGGGTAACCTCTTTATTAAAAGCTGGAGTGATCTGAAGAAAATGGAACTCAATAGAAGACAGAAAAAGCACCCAAATAACTGCATCAAATCCATGCAACAGAAAAAGTAAAAAGCCTCTAAATTTTAAGAAGATAAAATTCTGGTCCAACATGTGGTCCTTTGCATGATGGGACAGCCTCAAATTCCCTAGCTTAGAAATATATGCACCAAGGAACTGTTCTTGGATGAAGAAATGATTCTTCGAAGCTGGGGGGCAAAGTAGAAGAAGTGAAACTGGAAGAACAATAACTCTACCATTGTCATGGTCATCCATATCAAATCCTATACCAAATTTTCCTAGATAATTCTGTTTCTTCTTGCAAGCTCAGATTTATTGGTCTATTTCTCCAGTCTCTAGTAAACTTGTAAAATTTTTCCCTTGTCAATATTTTTCCCATTTTTCTGCTGAGGGAACTCACCATATTGAGTTACTCTTCATTGTTTATTCTCTGATCATGAGATGCTGAATAAATGTTTTGCTCTTCCTTCCAATTGTTGAATGAAATATCCCTCTTTTATTCCATCAGATTTGCATTTGTTAGCCCTTGCCAAGGCCACCAATATTGCACACCATTTACTCACACCGGTGTTTGTACAGCATGTTAACTTGCTGTCTTGTGAATTGCTTTATCCTATCTCCACCTTTTTTGACGCTGCTTGTGAATGAAGCACTGGCTTAAGTTACCTGATGAAAGATTGTTCAAATGTGGCAAATATCAGTTTCATATTTCTTTTAAGCGAAGTTTTCGATGTGTAAGAGGTTTCGCTTGAATGTATTTTATTTTATGTGCAACAGGTTTCTCTTGAATGGCCTGGGCTGCCTGCTGGTGTGAAGTTTGATCCATCTGATGTAGAGCTTGTAGAACATTTGGCAGGGAAAGTTGGGCATGGAAATTCAAAGCCTCATGTGTTTATTGATGAATTTATTCCAACCCTTGAAGGGGATGAAGGGATTTGCTATACGCATCCAGAGAATCTTCCAGGTGAAGGAGCTCTTCAAGTTTATATTGATGTTTCACACTGCATGCATCTAAGTTGATATTTGTTCTGTCTGCCTTTAAATTTCCAGGTGTCAAGAAGGATGGAAGCAGTGCTCATTTTTTCCATAGAACATTTAATGCATATGCAACTGGTCATCGGAAGCGGCGCAAGATCCTAAGTGGCCATAATTTATCTCAGGAGGATGTTAGGTGGCATAAGACTGGAAAGACCAGACCTGTGGTGGAGAATGATATTCAAAAAGGTTTCAAGAAGATAATGGTTCTATATAAAAGTTCTAAGAAGGGGTTGAAGCCAGTTAAAACCAATTGGGTCATGCATCAATACCACCTCGGAACTGAAGAAGATGAACAGGAACGTGAATTTGTGGTTTCAAAAGTTTTCTTGCAATCACAGGCAAAAGGAGAGAAAATTGATGTAGATCCAGCAGATGTGGATGCTAGGACATTGGCAGCTGGAGTTTCTCCAATAACTCCTAAAACACACACACCATATCCACCCCGAGTGGGGAAGAATTGTCGATATGATGAGGGTGATGATGATAACCAAGAGCTTTTGTTTAAACAGGTACTTGTCACCCACTTTTTCTCATACATTTACCAAAGTTTCTTAGACATTTTATGGAGTCATTTAGAAAAGCACAGGAGTTTGTGCTTGGAAGAAATCATATATATATATATATATATATATATATATATATATATATATATATATATATATATATATATAATGCCTTTGTACTGAGTTCTGTCAATTGATTGTGTGGAATAACAGGGTAAAAACAGTGAATCTCAATTCCATTCGTCACATACAAACGTAAGGAACAGCTCTGCAGTTTGGGCAGGTGAATCTCAGGCTGTTGAAGATCCAGATCCAAACAATCTGGTTGTCTCATTGATGTGTGATGAAGTACTAGATCCTCTCTTTCCCGTTGAAGGTTCAAAACCGAAGCATCCCCAGTGCTCTTGGAAAGATTTTGGCAGGAATGAAGCACTTGGAAAAGACAATATGTTATGTGGTTTTCCCGATCTTGACAGCATAGATACCGACACACCCCCAGATTTCAATCTTGCTGTAAGATCTCACTTTATCCTCATCATTTTCGCTTTCTCTACTTCTCAAGCAAGATTTTTTTTTTTAATCCAAAAAGGTGCTGCTTTTATTGATATTTGAAACCAAAATGTACATACCAAGCAGGCCGTGTCTTAACATACCATGGCAACAACCAAGAGGAAGTCCCGCATTATCCTGTTCAACTTGAGCTGCTACCAATATACTACCCTCTCTGAGTATTCCTTTATCGATCAGCCTTGAAACATCACCAGCTTCACATTCTTTTGAACTAGGGCCCAGAACCACACCATGCTCAGACGGCACAACTGCATCCTCCGAGCTGACATTATAATCTAGAATATGGGAGCTCGAGAGATTCGCCACCCCTAAAACACCATTGACTGTAACTTCAGGGAGTGCAGCAATGGGAGGTCCTGTGTCAGTTGTTACAATCGAATTGCTGCCAGAACAATTCTCACCGGACAACAGTGACTGATCACCACTAGAACCCCCAGCCAAAGAAGGTTCCTCAAGAGCAATATTAATATCAACGGGCTTAGTAGGCCTGAATTCCTGATGAACATTCCTGGGGAGCTTCTCCTGGCCTCGCCGGACTCTGTCCAACTGCCCCAATCGACGTTTACAATCCACCGCCAAGTGACTTGTCAGAACTGACGGAACCCAAATCGGATGCCCGGTTTGAGCTCGGCGCTCAAACTTCATTTTTAAAATACACTTAGTTCAAATGAACTGTTAGGACGGGTCCGGGGGTCTAAAATTGGAAATACCGATCGGATGGCCGTGCCGGTCATTCCAACACGACCGGGGAGATGAAAGTGACTTGTCAGAACTGACGGAACCCAAATCGGATGCCCGGTTTGAGCTCGGCGCTCAAACTTCATTTTTAAAATACACTTAGTTCAAATGAACTGTTAGGACGGGTCCGGGGGTCTAAAATTGGAAATACCGGTCGGATGGCCGTGCCGGTCATTCCAACACGACCGGGGAGATGAAAGTGACTTGTCAGAACTGACGGAACCCAAATCGGATGCCCGGTTTGAGCTCGGCGCTCAAACTTCATTTTTAAAATACACTTAGTTCAAATGAACTGTTAGGACGGGTCCGGGGGTCTAAAATTGGAAATACCGGTCGGATGGCCGTGCCGGTCATTCCAACACGACCGGGGAGATGAAAGTGACTTGTCAGAACTGACGGAACCCAAATCGGATGCCCGGTTTGAGCTCGGCGCTCAAACTTCATTTTTAAAATACACTTAGTTCAAATGAACTGTTAGGACGGGTCCGGGGGTCTAAAATTTGAAATACCGGTCGGATGGCCGTGCCGGTCATTCCAACACGACCGGGGAGATGAAAGTGACTTGTCAGAACTGACGGAACCCAAATCGGATGCCCGGTTTGAGCTCGGCGCTCAAACTTCATTTTTAAAATACAATTTGATTATTGAACTTATATATTGTGTGTGTGTGTGTATTTATATATATGAAAATGAGCTGGCTTAAACTATTGGCATATTCTTGTTAATGCTTGATTTCTTTATTAAGGATTTGATTATAATTTTTTTAAATGATATACAGGATCATCCGTCGCGAGATGTTGGACGAGACGACGACCAGGATGATGTTGGACGAGACGACGACCAGGATGAGACATATGTGGAGGATTTGTGATTTTATTTTAGTTGTGTGTATGTTGTCATTTTATTATTATGGATGTATGATTAATTTGTGATTTTATTTTAGTTGTGTGTAATTTGAGGTTCGTGGAGATTGTGATCCGTGTAGTTGATTTACTATTGTTTTATTAAATTGTTATTTATCAGGTGTTTGTATGTGATAAATTTGAGATTTGTCGATATTGTTGTCGATATTGTGATTTGTATAGTTGATTTTATATTTATGTTATGCATTTGTTATTTATCAGGTAATTTATTTATCAGTTTATATAAATTTTTAAAAAAAAATACTGCAAAATTAGCGACCGAATAGAGACCGAATAGAGACCGAATAGCGACTAGAATAAATTATAGCGACCGAATAGCCACCGAATAGAGACCGAATTAATTCGATAAGTTATATTTATTTTATTAAAGAATTAAATATAGCGACCGAATACCCACCGAATAGAGACCGAATTAACTCGATAAGTTATATTCATTTTATTAAATAATTAAATATAGCGACCGAATAGCCACCGAATAGAGACCGAATTAATTCGATAGGTTAATTTTATTTTATAAAATACTACAAACTTCGCGACCGAATAGAGACTAAATAGCGACCAAAATTTAGCGACCGATAGTGCGACCGATTATGATCGGTCGCTATAGGCGACTGATATTGCGACCGATTATGATCGGTCGCTATCTGAGACTGATTCTGCGACCGACTGATATCGGCCGCTATTTTGCGACTAGTATACAGCGACCGACGTTTTCGGTCGCTATATGGTGTCTATTCGGTCGCAATTAATATTTGCGACCGATCTACGACCGAATAGCGACCGAACATGTCGGTCGCTATTCGCGATTTTTCTTGTAGTGGTACCCAAGCTAGTTTGGGTCCGTAGGAGTTAGTCCAGTTCCTGGTATATCTCTTCTTGGTCCAAAAAACATGATTTCTAGGTGGGCTTTGTCTGGTCGAGCAATTAACAATGGCATGACCAAATCTTCCACAATGATAACAATTAACATGTGCAAACTTTCCTTGAAATTGTCGTGGTTTGGCTTGAGCATGTTTTGGTTCAGGCTTGGAACATGAAGCATGGTTTTTATCTTTTTCATGCACAAGGGATGTGGTGATCTTATGCTCAAAGGATTTTTTATTTTGGGGAGTGTATCCAAGACTTTCCTTTTAAAAATTGACTTTAACTCCCAGCAAATTATTAAGATTTTGCTTGCCCTTAACAAATCTTGACAATGTGGACTGAAGATCAGTCACTTCTTTTTCTAAACTCACAATTTTTTCTTCAAGTTTTGAGTTTGTGGATTTCAGAATTTGTTCTTCAATTTTCATCTTTTCACATGCTTTCTCCATTTCAACTATTTTGCAAGATAATTCTTCTTTGGCTTTATCACAATCTAAAATTATTTGTAATAGACTTTCTCTTTCTTCCGTAGTCTCAAACCATTCATGTTCCAGTTTCTCAAATTTGACAAACATATCTTCATGTGACAAGTCATCAAGTTTCATTTTGAGAGTTTTATTTTCAGATCTGATTTTCTTATATTTCGTGTACAACTTTTCATATTCAGATTCCCATTTTTCATTGGAAATAAAATCTGGGTCAGAATTTACCTGCGTAGATTCATCTTCATGTGCCATGAGGCACAAGCTTTCCACAAGTTCTTGGATCTCTTCATCAGATGGTTCATCTTCTTCGTCGCTCCATGTGGCGACCATGGCTTTGGGTTTCTTGAAATTATCCTTCTTGAATTTCTTTTTCAGATCTGGACATTCATCTCTCATGTGCCTTGGCTTCTTGCATTCATAGCATATGATGCTACTTGGCTTGCTCGATTCACCTTTGGTTTGCGTGGGCTTTCTTTGCCCTTTTCTGAAGTTTCCCTGAAAGTTTCTCTTCTTCCTTAGAAATCTCCTCACTTGGCGAGTTATCATCATCAATTCTTCCTCTTCATTGCTTTCGTCACTTGATTCACCTTCTTGAAATTCGTCATCAGAGTGATGAGCTTTCAGTCCAATGACATTTTTCTTCTTGATGTCTTCATCAACCGTCCTCTTTATATTTATCTAATAGGTCATGAGTGACCCTATGAGTTCGTCCAAGGTGAGAGTAGACAGGTTCTTTGAGTCTTCAATTACCATGGCCTTTGTGTGCCAAGCTGATGGTAGGGACCTTAACACCTTCCTCACAAGGTCGGAATTTGAGTATTCTTTCCCAAGACTTTTGAGACCATTTGTGATCTCTGTTAACCTTGCAAACATCTCGGAGATGGTTTCTTCAGGTTTCATCTTAAATAGCTCATAGTCAATGACTAGGAGATTTGCCTTGGTTTCCTTGACCTCTGAAGTTCCCTCGTATATGAGTCGCAGCTTGTCCCACATTTCTTTGGCCGAGCTGAACATAGAAACATGAGAGAATTCATTAGGGTGTATCGCACATTGCATAATATTCATGTCATTAAAATTAGCGGTGCATTTCTTAATTTCTTCATGTGTCAATTTATCTTCATCATTCTCGAGTTTATGAGGACCCTTGTCCACAACTCTCCAAACTTCGTACTCTTGAGCCCTCAGAAAGACATGCATTCTATTTTTCCAGTACGAGTAGTTTGAACCGTCAGAGAAGGGAGGACGGTTGATGGAGTGACCCTCGGGCATCATACCCTTGTTTGCCATTTAACCGAATCTTACTCTAGATCGTTAGATCTGAAAAGAAAGAGCCTTAGCTCTGATACCAATTGAAGTCCCGAGACTAAATGGCACCCAAGAGGGGGGGTGAATTGGGTATTAAAAAAATGAATCAAAGTTGTCCTCAATTTTAAGATTATGTGATAACACTATGGAACTAGTGCAAGATAAAATATATCTATCAAAATCAATCACCACAATAACCCTTGGTACTAGGCGGAGTTAACAAATCCGTAGATTCACTCACGCAAACTGTTATCTTTCCTGCAAGAGTAACCTTGTCAGTCCGAATCCAACTTTTGATATACCGAGGATCTATTTGAAAGTGATCAGATAGTCTAGATCTAAAAGATGCAATAAATCTAATTTCACAAGCATGCGCAGAAGGGGGGATAGGAGAAAAGGAACAAACCACAATGAGACAGTGATTTTTAGGTGGTTCGGATGCCACAAAGGCAACCTACGTCCACCTCTCACCGACTGTGAGGATCCACACACTATCTTGTAAAGAGATACAAGATCGAACACACACACACACACACACACACACACACACACACACACACACACACACACACACACACACACACACACACACGTTGGGAGATGAAGGCTCCCATAAGGTGTAAGGACACCCAACTACACACACGAAACCAACAGATTAACTAGACACACACACAGATCTAGGAAGATCCACACACACACAAGATTGTACAAGAACCACACTTGAAGCTTAGAAAGATTGAGAATGGAAACACAAAAGAAAAGGATTGATTGATGCTCCCGCTTAGTTGATGAAGAGTTTCTAGGATGCAGCTTGAACTCCACTTGTCTTGGG
The DNA here is from genome assembly GCA_022559845.1 of Amorphophallus konjac. Classification (NCBI taxonomy): domain Eukaryota; kingdom Viridiplantae; phylum Streptophyta; class Magnoliopsida; order Alismatales; family Araceae; genus Amorphophallus; species Amorphophallus konjac. The sequence goes on from CM040117.1 coordinate 22,924,483, forward strand.
CTTGATCTTCACTTGAGGATGGATGAAGAAGGATGAAGAACTCTTCTCGGAGCACTGTTCACGTCTACAGTGCTAGCTCCCTTCTCTTCCCCTTTGGTAGCCTCCTTAATCCAACTTGAGCATTAGGGTTTTCTTAACCCTCTTGTATGTGTTTTATAGACTTTGAATGGTCCATGGACTCCCCCCAGACCAGATCCACAATATCTGGAGGGTTTGGTTGCTTAGGGATTAAACAATACCAAGAGGGAGGGCTTTCCTTGAAGTGACAAAAAGTCAACAATGTTGGGCAGCTCGGGGCTGGCAATCGACCTGCAGGGGCTGGCGGTTGACCGCCACTGAGAAAATCTGCAGGAGGCCGGTCCCTGGGATTTCCAGTTGACCGGGATTGGAGGGGCGGTCGACCGCCACTGTGACAGACTGTGGAAGGTTGGATTCTATTATTTCAGGTCGATCGGAGTCATGCCGGAGGTCGATCGGACTATCAAAAACCTGAAAAATGAAGAGTTTAGCCCAGAGAATCATATCCACAAGATCGAGGCATGAATTTAACGTAAGTTTATAAGTTATTTCAAGTTCATTTGAGTTCTTAGGAATGCATTTGGAATGCTAAACACTCAAATGTGAAGAAATCCGACCTTCATAGCTTAAGAAAAACCTTAGGTTATTAGTTCCAACCACGTGAGCAAACAAATGTCCTTGGTTTTGTTATCATCAAAAGCACTGAGATATATACAACATGGTTCTCTTGTCACAAGAGATCAGGTAGGGAGCCTGGGAGAGAAACCCCTAGAGAGTGACATTGTAATAGAGGCTGTTGGAAGGAGGCCATCTTCACGCCATGAGGCCAGTGACACTATCCATTGCGTTGGATAGGCTTTGCAGCGTTTTAGAGAGTAAGCAACCCGAGTAAAAAGAAAACCGTAGGGGAGAAGAAAATGAGCAATGAAATGCGATATAGAGTGGAGGCTGACCAGAACAACGAGAAGAAAATGATATTTTCATTCATAGAGAATAGAGTGGCACAGACCATGAACAAGGGGCCAAATATGGTGCAATACAATCCAAACAGAAGGGGAGGAGAAAACATGGAATAAGAAACGAAAGAAGCAAAAAAGATCTGTGGAGAGGACCGGGTCAAGGAGGGGCGAAGGCTCCCTTCTTTTTCCCATCCCCCTCTTGCTACATCCAGGACTCTCTCTCTCTCTACTGCTTACTCTCTCTCTCTTTCACTGGCTTCTTCTCCACCGAGCTCCGTGATCTTCTCGGACGTTGAACCAGCAGCTACAGCTCTCCTCCTGCACGTCTGTCTCTGTCTCTTCTTCGTTCTCAAGCGTGAGGTTTATATATGCCCTGCCGCATTGACCACCGCTGACAATGGGGATTAATGGGGATTGACCCCCAGTCTTGTCTCCGTGCAGGGGGGGTGCCGGCGTGCCTGGACTGGCCGTTGACACCTCGGCAGCCTCGCAGCTGGCTCGACGTGATCATGCTGTGCGCCAAGGGTCCCACGCAATGATCGGTGTGTTTGTCGCCGGTTGGCACCGGTCCAAAGGCTGGAACGTGTCACCGGGTGTAGAGGAAAGGACGCTACATCGGGTGGATGGGCTTAACAAATGTGCCGCTGGAGGGGTTTGAGGGCGTGCCGTTAGGGGGCATTGAAGGCGTGTCGTTAGGGGGCACTGAAGGCGTGCCATTGGAGGGACACAAGGGAGTGTGGTGCTGGAGGGTGCCAGGGGGTGTGCCGTTGGAGCACCAAGGGGGGCACTTAGGGAGTGTGCTGCTGGAGGGCGCCGCTAGAGGGCGCCATGGGGGTGTGCCGCTAGAGGGCGCCAGGGAGTGTGCCGTTGGAGGGCGCCAGGGAGTGTGCCGCTGGAGGGCGTTAAGCCTTTCTTCAGGAACTCAGAAATTGTGACCTTCCTGGGACATTCTTCACCGCCAGGGACCCGAAGGTGGGTTCATGGCAGTGTATAAATTCAGGAGGGTATCCTGCCTTTTCCTTGGCATTTAATTCGCCCATGCAAATGTGAGGATTTACCGGACGGAGTCTGGGGTAATCTGTTTCTCCGGGTTTTATTCCTTCAGTTCTGACGCTGGTGCGGGACTGGGTAGGATGTATGGACGTACAATTTTACATGTCCACAGCCGCTTCTTGGAACGATGCCGGCAGGGATGAAGAAAGAAGATTGGGATCTACTAGACTGACAAGCACTCGGAGTTGTTCGCTTGACGTTGGCCAGAAACGTCACCTTCAACATCGTGAACGAGAAGACCACGGCAGGATTGATGAAGGCGCTATCAAATATGTATGAAAAGCCCTCGGCCTCAAACAAGGTATATTTGATGTGTCGTATGTTTAATTTGAAGATGGCCGAAGGTGCTTATGTTACAAATCACATCAACGAATTTAACGTGAATACAACTCAGTTGAGTTATGTAGAAATAAATTTTGATCATGAGATTCTGGCCTTGATTCTTTTATCCTCCTTACCTGAAAGTTGGGGTGCTACTTTAACGGCTGTAAGTAGTTCTTCCGGTTCAAGCAAATTGAAGCTCAATGAGGTTGGGGACTTGATTCTAAGCGAAGATATTAGTAAAAGAGAATCAGGTGAAGTCTCAGGTTCTGCTCTGAATACAGAGAGCAGGGGAAGAACAAGATAGCGGGGTCAAAATAGGAGCAGATTCAAGTCCAAGAAGAGAGGTCAATCAAAGTTTGGTAGTGATGGCTGCTGGAATTATGGTAAAAAATGGCACCTAAAGAAAGATTGCAAGGTTCCAAACAAGAAAAACCACAATGAAGAGCCCGCCAATGCAATTGCATCAAAGCAAGTTCAAGATGCTTTAGTTCTTTGTGTTGACACTCCTTCAGAGTCATAGATTCTTGACTCAGGTGCGTCGTTCACTCCACCTCATGAAGTGAATATATGAATAATTATATTGTTGGAAATTTTGGAGAGGTTTATCTTGCAGATGATGAGCCTTTAGGTATTGTGGGGAAGGGTGATGTCAATGTAAGGACAACAAATGGCACTTTATGGCAGTTAAAGAATGTACTTACTTGAAGAGGAACATGATATCTGTTAGACAGTTTGATGATGAAGGTTATGTCACAATCTTTGTAGGTGGATCTTGGAAAATAACCAAAGGTGCTATGGTGATAGCACGAGGCAATAGGATGGGTACTCTCTACACGACTAGCAACACAAGGAATACTATGGTAGTGGCTCATTTAGGAGTTGACTCCAACATATGGCACTGCAGGCTTGGTCACATGAGTGAGAAAGGGATGAAGATACCGCTGTCAAAGGGCAAGTTGTCTGGCTTAAAATCTGTGGAAGTTGGTCTCTGTGAAGACTGCATTTTTGGGAAGCAAAAGAAGGTTGCATTCTCAAAGATAATAAGAACTTTGAAGACACAGAAGTTAGAGCTTGTGCATACAGATGTATGGGGTCCTTCACCAGTACCATCTCTTAGAGGGTTACTCTACTATGTCACATTCATTGATGACTCTACTCGCAAAGTATGGGTTTATTTTTTGAAAAGAAAATCTGATGTATTTGTTACTTTCAGAAATTGGAAAATCCTTGTAGAGAATGAGACAAGTTTGAAGGTGAAGTGTCTGAGATCAGACAATGTGGAGAGTATGACAACAAAGAATTCAAGGACTTTTGTGCACCTAGTGGTATCAGGATGGAAAGAACTGTTCCAAGAACGCCACAGCAGAATGGAGTTGTCGAGCGCATGAATATAACCTTGAATGAACGGGCTAGGAGCATGAGGATACATGCCGGACTGCCAAAAACCTTTTAGGCAGATGCAATTAACATAGTAGCTTTTTTGATAAATCGAGGACCATCTGTCCCTTTGGATGGTGAAATTCCAGAGGAGGCCTGGACAAAGAAAAAGGTAAATCTTTCACACTTGAGAGTCTTTGGTTGTGTTTCATATGTGCATGTAGATTCTGATGATAGGGATAAGCTAGATGCTAAGTCTATAAAGTGTTTTTTCATTAGATATGGTTCTGATGAGTTTGAATATCGATTTTAGGATGATGAAAATCAAAAAATTCTCAGAAGGAAAAATGTTATATTCAATGAAAATGTTTTATATAAAGACATGGCTGTTGTAGAATCTGACAGTGCAGGGAAACAAAATGAGAATGGTGGACAAGTTAAGCTAGAAGAAATTTTAGAAGATGATGTGGATGACAAGATACATGATCTACCTGAAATAGAAGCACAACCTAGTACACCAGTACAACTGAGAAGGTTTGTAAGAATACCTAGGCCCACACAGAGGTATTCTCCATCTCTGCATAACTTACTACTGACTGATGGAGGTGAACCCGAGTGTTATGATGAAGCAGTGCAGGTTACAGATTCTGTTAAGTGGGAGTTAGCCATGGAAGATGAGATGAACTCATTGCAAAAGAACCAGACTTGGGAACTAACTCAACTCCCTAAGAACAAGAAGGCATTGCACAACAAGTGAGTTTACAGAGTGAAAGATGAACCTAATGGTAGTAAGAGGTACAAAGCAAGGTTAGTAGTAAAGGGCTTCCAGCAGAAGGAAGGTATTGACTACACTGAGATCTTTTCTCCAGTTGTGAAACTAACCACTATTAGATTGGTGTTGATCATTGTTGCTGCTGAGGACTTATATTTAGAGCAACTAGATGTGAAGATAGCTTTTCTCCATGGTGACTTGGAGGAAGACATCTACATGTTGCAACCAAAAGGTTTTTCAGTCCTAGGCAAAGAAAACCTTGTGTGCAAGCTAAAGAAAAGCTTATATGGTTTAAAACAAGCCCCCAGATAGTGGTACAAGAAATTTGATAGATTCATATGTAATAATGGTTTCATTAAATGCAATATAGACCATTGTTGTTATCTTAAGAAGTTTGATAATTGTTATATCATGTTGATGTTGTACGTGGATGATATGCTTATTGCAGGATCAAGTATGACAGAGATTAACAATCTGAAAATGCAATTATCAAAGGAATTTGCTATGAAGGACTTAGGAGTAGCAAAGCAAATTCTTAGGATGAGAATTGTGAGAGATAGAACAGCTGGCATTGTGAAGCTATCTCAAGAAAGTTACATCCAGAAGGTGTTGGGAAGATTCAACATGCAGGATGCAAAACCTATGAACACCCCGCTAGCAAGTCACTTCAAGCTGTCTAAAGAGCAGCCACCAAAGTCTGCTGAAGAGTGTGAGTGTATGAAGAAAATTCCTTATGCATCAGCTGTAGAAAGTTTGATGTATGCCATGATTTGTACCAGGCTAGACATAGCACATGTAGTGGGAGTTGTGAGCAGATATATGGCAGATTCGGGCAAGCAACACTGGGAGGCAGTGAAGTGGATTCTGAGATACCTAAAAGGCACCTCATGTAAGTCACTTTGTTTCAGAAAAAATGATGTTATCCTAAAAGACTTTGTTGATTCAGATCTTGGTGGTGATCTGGACACTAGAAGAAACACCACTGGCCATGTTTACACCTTGGGTGGCACTGTAGTGAGTTGGGTTTCAAAACTGTAGAAGGTCGTTGCTCTCTCAACCACAGAAGCAGAGTATGTTGCTATCTTTGAAGCTAGCAAAGAGATGGTATGCCTGGAAAATTTTCTGAAGGAGTTGGGCAAGAAACAAAGCAATAGTGTGCTGTTTTGTGACAGCCAAAGTGCTATTCACCTTGCCAAGAATCATGTCTTCCATGCAAGGACAAAGCACATACAACTGAAGTATCACTTCATTCGTGGTTTGCTTGAAGACGGTGTTTTATTGCTGGAAAAGATATGTGGGGTAGAGAATCCAGCAGATATGTTAACCAAGGTGGTGGTCACATAGAAACTGAGGCTATGCAAAGCCTCAGTTGGCCTCCATGGATGATTGATGGAGGGATGCGGCAGCAAGTATTTCCGTTGCTACATTAAGGAGGATCAACACATTGAGATGGTTGTTTTTTTTAGAGTTCAGACTCCAAGTGGGAGATTGTTAGAGTGTGGAGCCCGAACTCATCTTCGTGCGCTCTCGCACGGGAGCATATGCAGTCTTAGGGGAGCATCCATGACCTCAGGACAGCATCCTCGGTGTCAGGGGAGAATGCAGTCCGGGTTCAAGGTAACTTGATGTCAACCCTTTGGGGGAGCATATGCGTAGTCTCTGGGAAGCATCCATGGCCTCATGACAGCATCCTCGGTGTCAGGGGAGAATGCATTCTGGGTTCAAGGCAACTTGATGTCAACCCTTTGGGGGAGCATATACAGTCTCTGGGGAGCATCCACGATCTCAGGAGAGCATCCTTGGTGACAGGAAAGCATCCATGAACAAGGTTCAGAGCAATGCATATGTCAACCCCGGAAGAGGATTTCTATTTAACAGGGGCATTGTTGTCTTTGGTACTCTGACTAATGACGTCGTAATCTCCTTGTATAAAAGGGTGTAAACTCTCTCTTTGTATTAGATCTGTTGGTGATTATCCTAGTAGAATCGTTGCTGCAGCCGTAGACGTAGAAAGGCACATTGCCTCCGAACCACGTAAAAAATCTCTGTGTTCCTGTGTGATTGTCATTCTTCTACCTTTTTCTTCATTTCTATGTTCTGATCTCACTTAGTGGGTCATGAGCAAGAGAGAGGGTTGCCATTCTCTTTCCCTAACAGGAGCCATATCACGTCGATCAAGCATTTCATTCACACATGTTTTTATATTCAAATACGGACCTATGCATCTATTTATCCCTTGGAAAATTCCCCTATCATATGACTACTGTAGGAAGTGGCACTGTGTGACATACCTTCCTCAAGGGGTGGTCCTTGGGAAGGAAGCTCCCGATCATCTTCCCGTAGACCTCGCAGGTGGAGAAATAGATAAGGTGCTTACAATTATCTGAACAATACTTCACCTACATTATCTCACTCGCCATGACCCAAAATCAGACGAGAACATCAAACAAATCCAAGTCTCAAGGAAGGTGGAAAAAAACCTAGATTCCTTGCTTACCACGGGGAGGACGTCGATGAAATTACTACTGTAGATGGTGTCAAGAGGGCGGTTGTTGTAGTCAGCAAGGGGATAGATAGCCGCCATGTTTATGGTCTATAGGAAGGATAATAAATGGAGGGTTAGCAGAGGAATCTAAAGAAGGGCTTTGTCGAAGGCGATTGAGGGAGGGGCTAGGGACTGAGGGATGAATAGACCAGATCAGCCATCTTGATGAGGCCCTCAAGGCGAGAGTCATGCTTGATGTTGAGGCGGTGGAACTGGATGAGGCCAGACCAGGGGTGGGAGCCCTCCAGCTCCAACAGGTGGTGGATCTTGTCGTTGTAGACATCGATGACGAGGATGGTCACAAGAAGAAAGAGGACCGTTTTGTCAGCTCTCTCCTCTATCGCAATCCTCAGGACCTCCTATATTAAAGAAAACCCCACCTTCCTTCCTCCACCTCCCCTCCCCTCCCCACCCCCACCCCCAACCCCATGCCACCGAGAAGACGCGCCTTCCCCACCTAGCTGGTGATGGCATTCTTGCCAGTGGCGCCGCTCTTCCCCCTCTCCCTTCTCCCCCTCCTGGGTACCCCTTCCGACGCCACCTCCGACTGTGACCCCGCCAATGCCCATAGTGACTGGATCGCCATGCGCCCCCACTCCAACTCCAGCACCCTCGACGAATGGATCTCTTATGCTATCCTCAAGTTTGAGGAGAGGAAGGCAGAGATCGTGAACGATGCCACATTGCTGGAGGGCAAAGAGGGGAAGAGGTGGTGGGAGGAAGAGAAAGAAGGAGATGATGGGTTGGATTTGGGAGAAATCGAGTGTTAAAAAGGAAATAAATGAAAAACATCAGGCGATAATTTTGCTACCATCGAAGTCATCCCCAATCCCTACGTTTTTAGTTTTTTTTTTATTTTACAGCATCTTATTCCCATGTTTTATTGAAATTGAACCAATATCTAAGGTCTATTCCCACATTCACTCACACAATGTGAGAATAGATTAATTTTTCCTACGTTTCTCAGTCAACTGCCAGAATAAGATGGCCATATACCAATGCAAGAGCGAAACGTAGGAAAAATAACAACGAAAATTCTAAAACATAGGAAAAATTGACATATACCTACATTTTCTCCAGCCATAGGTAAAATCTGTGGCTATAGGCCCGATTTGTTGTAGTGTATATCCCAGTTTTGTTCTGTTTATTCTGAATGTGAATGCCCAGAGACAGCGTTCAACTTATATTTCGTGAAGGCAGATGACCCAGAGACCGCGTTCATGTGAAACTCATGTTCTAAATGCGTCTGCAACCCTGACCATGTTCTCAAGGTCACGGTGCACACTCTAACCACGTTCAAAGGAGAACTGTGACTATCTCCTAGCCCTTGATCGACTATCTTCTAATCAAGGCCATCAATTAGACCACGTTCTGGAGATCACGGCATCTGTAAAGACCGCATTTAACCTAGGTTTCTGAAATTCATGTTTCTATTATGACCGAGTTAAGTCAGGCTTCTATAATTCTGATTTGATGGGACATGACCATTTACATCTCTATTCTTGAAGGGAGACTAAGGTCTCTATATACATACTTGAATATCCATTGAAATTCTTTCATTGAATTCATATTTCTTACCAAAGTTTTGTACGTTGGTTACATAAACTTGATTGTTGAAACTCTTTTGGCCATAACAAAATGATAGAATTATATGGAAATTATTGAATGGGACTTCGGTCCAATGACCCTAATACATGTGTATATAGGGCCCTGTCTAGTTATGGGAGGAGCACCCAATTACTCATAACCATGGGAGTTAAATGACTTGTAGTGTGGCATTGCATCTGAATGAAATGCAAGATTGATCTGGATCATTCATTGTTACATGATTAATGGGGATTGTTATTTTGACCCAAGTGGGTATCTCTCATAAATGTATGGCCAATCTTGATATCTTGAATATCGTTCATTGAAATTTCTATATCTTATGTTTATCCTTCTTACATCTTGGTATTTCTGCTATCAATGATATTCCTTGATCACATTGAACCATGTTTCTATTCCCTATTTTTACTCATTGCATATATAGAAATCCATGATAGTGTCATGACATTGTAAAGATGTTAATTACTTAAACTTTTACTGATACAAGAGAAGTAATTCCTACTGAGCTTTCGCTCATCCAATACTTTAAATGTTTTTCAGGCAATAATGATGAAGAACCTCAATCTGATGGGGAGGGACAAGAGTGAACAAGAGGCACCCAACATAGAAGATCTAGTGCCCCTGTTGAGTCTGGTGTTATTTAAGAATTGTAATTAAGTCCATGAGATTGTAGTATAAGCCAAGAGAAGTTGTAATCGAGTCATTTGAAGTTCGATTTGTAGTCTTTATGTAAACTTAGAGGATTTGGTTTATTAATAATGGTTGGCATTGTCCATTGCAAATTTTGATGGTGTATCATGTGTAGTGAATGCTCTTGAATTATTACTCTGATTGATTTGTTATAACTGTCGCGCTCTGAGTTTCTGCGTTGGGGCATGACATTAAGACTTTCTTTTAGTTCATTTTTTTACTTCTCATTTTCTTTAGTTAATGCAGCAATTTTCAAAGTTGAAGAATCACAGTGTGGGCATTTTTCATCAATTAACTTTTGATGCTATATTTTAAGAAGTTTGAGCTCTTTGCTTACTGTTTTGAATTTTTCATACAGTTCTTCTAATGCATCTTCCAACAAATATTCAAAATCAAAATCGAAGCTAAGAGCAGAGTTATATACATGATCTGATTCTTCATTATTATTGGCCATCAAGGCCAAGTTTGTCTCCTCTTCAGACTCTAATGCTGAAGAACTGGAGGTGAGATCTTCATCATCCCACGTTGTTGTCATGGCGTTCTTCTTGGTGTGCTTGTGTTATTTCTAGTTATCAGGCTTCTTCCTATCCTTATCTTTCTCGGTCTGCTTCTTGAGCTTTGGACAGTCTACTCTCAGATGTCCATGTCTGTTGCACTCATAGTAGACCACCTCTTCCTTTCTATAGACCTCACTCGGTTTCTTTTTCTTCTAAAATTTTGAGATCTATTCTGACTTTTGTAACTTCTTTCTTCTCATTATTCGTTGAAGTCGTCTGGACAACATCGCTACTTCTTCATTAGAGTCTAAAAACGTTTATTCCTCTTCTTCTGGATCTGACTCTGATTCCTCAACCTTGAGAGCATTCATTCTTATGTTGGTTGAGGTTTCTCCTAGTCGTTGCATGTTGATCTCGTGGGCCATAAGCAACCCTATCAGCTTCTCTAGTGACATATGTGGTAGATCATTTGCATCTTCGATAGCAGTCACCTTGGGAGTCCAATTACTTGGTAAGGATCTAAGAATTTTCCTCACCATGTCACCGGAGCTATATTCCTTGCCAAGAGTAACAAGTTCATTTGTGATGGCTGTAAATCTGCAATACATTTGTAAAATGGTTTCTATGAGCACCATCTTGAATTGTTCATAATGGGACACCAATATATCTGTTCTTCTTTCCTTGACTTTATATGTCCCTTCATATGTGATCCTCAGCTTGTTCCAGATTTCTTGAGCAATTTTGCAAGCTGAGACTCGGTTAAACTCCGTCCAGGATAGAGCACAGCAAAGATGGTGCATGGCCCTGGCATTCATAGACAAGTTAGTCTTATCAATTTGTGTCCATTACTCCTTAGGTCTATGTTGACACATGAAAAATGATAAAATAATAACAATATATACATATATATATATAAATAATGTCAACATATTTTTCCTACTAAATCATCTTATATTCCTTATTTTCTAGGGATATAGGAAGAGGCGGAGAGGCTACAACGGCCCATTAAGCCCACAAAGGCACCCAGACCATATCAAAGTTTAAAAGGACGTCGAAGCCCATACTGAAGAGGGGGCGCGCCGAGAGCACCAGACAAGAGGAGCTCGCCGATGCTTCAAGGGTTTTGTGACCCACTATAAAGGCTGAGGTTCGACGAAGAAGAAACTCTCTCTCGATAAGCAGAGTTTGCGGAGGGCCTGCTGAGCGAGCAAAAGAGAGAGACTTGCGAGAGAAGAAAAAAAAAGAAAAGAGAGAAAGAGAGCCAGTCGGCAAATAGGAAGAAGAGAGGGGGGAGCCAACTACGGGCAGAGGTAGGGGGCGCCGTTGCTGCTGCCGTCCGACGCCCCTCGGGGCTACAATCTCCCCCTCCCCCTGCTTCTTTTCTCTTCTATTTTATACATTCCTCTGCCGCTATATTTCTACCGGCGAGCTCTGTAATTCAATAGCCTCTCGAGGCTTTCTTCTATTTGTATCCGGCTATGCCTGATTTTATATGAATGAAAGACATATATCGATGCATCTGTTTATGATAAGAATTCTTTCTTTATATAGATGTGTTGCTGTAACTAAATCCCCTCGATGCTTGCCCATGTGCTCCCATCGTTCTATCTTGAAATTCTGTAGCTCTGGTTTATGTTCCTTTCGTTTAATCCTGGGCGACGGCCTTATGGCTGCTACGACTTCGCAGAGATAGTGGGAGTATTATCCCATCCATCAATGACATTTGCGAAGGTATTATTACGCTCCAGGGAACACTGAGTCCTGGTGTTTACTCTTCGAGTTCTACCGCGAATAGTAGAAGTTATATATACCTCTGCTATAAGACGGGAGCCCGAGACAGCCCATCTCGTGGCTTTCCCATCTCTCAAATCATGAAAAAAAATAATTTTGCCCGGCTCTGATCTGGCGTTTGTGTTCTCCTGATGATTTTTTGTTCACTCAGAGGAGCTCAAACCCGGCCGTTTCCATGGAATCCTAAGCCCCAAAATCCCCTTTTAACTAGTCTCAGCGCCAATGGTTCTCGGCGCCAAACCGGCGCCGATTACCTCCCGCGCCGGGAATCCTTTCCGTTTCCACGCCCAGACCTCTTTCCCATTTTCGCGCCGAGCACGTGAATCCCGCCGTGTCCGCTTCTTTCCTTTCCAACGTTTCATATGCGTGCATGCAATAGGTGCCCACGTAAAGCTTTGCTTTTATAAGAACTCGTCTGAACAAATAAAACCCATTCAATGCATGGCCCCCATTAACGGTATGCTTACACGTGAATAGTGATCGGCCATTCACTCCATTCACGATATGCTTACACGTGAATAGTGATCGGCCATTCACTAACCCCATTAATACATCTCTGTTGCCTTAATAAGCCCTCACCCACTAATTTTACTAATGTCAGGTTGGCATATAGTGTAATAGCCCAATCACCATGCATGTATATATGAAGGTATATCTATATAACATATGCATGCATAAATAATTCTTTATTGTGCATGGAACCCATTACGTAAAACCCCTTTTTAGCCCATCCATGTTTAAAACATGCACAGTAAATGTGTGCACTAATCAATTTCTAAACAACCCACTAATCATCATAGAGCCATCGGTTCTTTATTTGGCCATGCATATGTTCATATACCTACACATGAATGTGAGAATAAATACATGCATCTTATTCTTATGGGTCAATTCCGTTGGGTCATTCATGTCCGATTCTGTGGAAAGTGGAGCCATACTAACGGGGTTTTACCCCTACATTTATTTTAATTCGGGTTTCCGATTTCCTACTTTCACCCCATCAGACCACGGAGTTCTGCCACTGCATGTTCTCCGCTGGTCCCTTAGGGGAATATTAATGAGTTGCCACGACGAGTGGACACTGTCCCACTGAATTTTGATCCTCTTGGATCTCGGGCTATGCCCTTCTTTATTTTGGCTTCCATCTCGGCACTCCGTGGATGGATGTCCCATACTCCCCTTTTGGCATAGTCCAAACTAAGGGGAGATGCTGCCGAAATTCATTCACGATCATTGCTTTGTCATATCGTGTGATGTTTTCGTTAAACTGATAAATAAACCCCCTGCTGTGTGACAGAGGCCTGAGACAGACTATCTCATGGCCCTTTGCCCACTGTACAAGGGGAACATGATCATCATGAGATTTTCCGTTGATTGTCACATGGTCTCCCTAGACCTTCTGTGGATGAATTTCTCCTCCCCTTTCAGCTTACCTAAACATCATTACCAGAGCCCATGAAGCCCTGATTAAGCACAAGAGGCCCTCCTCAATAGAACCCCTCATAACATATGAAGAAAACCAACAAAATGGCCACCGGCGCCATCTCCCCGGCGCCATCTCCTCCCGACGCCGCCTCCTCCCGGCGCCAAACTCGTGCCGGGTGGGGGGCGCGCCGAGGCCAGTTTCCCTCCGTGCCGATTGCCGTGCTGTGCCGTTTTGCCTACCGTGCCGATTGCCTTGAGCCTCCTATCGCGCGGGGAACCCCCTCGCGCCGTCTGCCCACCGCGTTGGGATCCCACCGCGCTGGCTCCCCTCCGTGCCGGTTCACCTCAATACCATCTACTATTCAAACACTCAACTTCCGAGCAACCTTAATGAGCCCTAAACTCAGTCTAAACTCGATGTCTCAACCTCATTTGCCTTCAGGCCCACTCTTATCACATCACGGGGAATCATGGTTCTTCATCCAAGTCTAAGGGAGCTAAATTAACGGGGTTCTACCTCCACATTATACCATTCGACCGTGATGTTTTCTTCTAACCCTACTGACTCTTGGAGTTCTAACACCGCATGTCCTCCAATGGTTTCTTAAGGGGATATCAATAAATACCATAATAATGGGCATTGTCTCGTCGCATCTAGATCCTCTTGGATCTCGGGCTACGCCCATCTTTCTTTTGGCTTCCATCTCAGCACTCCGTGGATGGATGTCCTATATTCCCACTTGGCATAGACCAAGATAAGGAGATATGCTGTCGGATTTACTCCGTGTATTAATATATCATATCTTGCATCACGTGATCATCTGCATGCATCTTCTATCCTGCAAATGAATGAGCATACCTATCACATTGGTTTTGCCCCTGGGATCCTTCTACTTTGGCGATTAATCAAGGGTTGTCCTTCTTTGGAAGGACGTAATTAACGTCATAGCCTTTATGGTATGACGGACTTCCGGTCCCGACTCGGACTTCACAATCGACTGACTGAGTCAGATCGAGCGCACAATAAAATTGTCACTCCGGTGACTGGCACGCCTAATAAACCAACTAACAAATCAATAAACCAATAAATAAATAAAGAATAAATCCATTCCCACAAGCTGGCACGCCCGGTGGGACCGAGTCTCCCTTCATCTCTTCGCCAAAGTAGAAGGCCTGGAGGCCTTCCCCAAAATACTGATCGTTTGCTCATTCTAATTTGTAGTGATCTCAATGGCTCACGGATTTGTCGCGCTTGCATTCGGCCTCAAGTGGTCGCTACCTAAGCGGAGCATGGGTACCTGGCAGTGCCCACTGCTTTCGGAACTCTACCACCAGTGGTGGGGTTCCCTAACTTTCTCGGAGTCGCCTTCACCGGCCTGCTTAGGATTGAAGACGAGGAAGCTGAGAAGACTGTTGCGGCCAAGGCCGTAGCCCCTGCAAAGGCGAGCTATCCACGGGGAACCACTCCGTCTCGCCATACTATCTCATGCTTTGTCCACCACATGGACTACCATGCTGTCCCCGCCAGTGACAAGGCATCCGGGCGCAAGAAGAAGAAGAACCAAAGAAGAAGAGTTGTTGCTATTTCCCGAGGCTGACTCTCGGCTTCTGGGAAGCCTGTTCTAATTGGTGGCGTTCGTGTTTATCTAAACGGCCGCCGTGCTGAAGCTTTGCCAGATCATATCATCCCGGCAGTTCCCGTTCACAACGCCTTCCAGGCATTAGCAAGCCAAAAGGCCAATCAAGACATGGATGTCTGGGGGAAGCTAGCTCCCAAGCTACCAAAATTCAAGCAAATTTGGGTTCTCAAGAGGACTCGGGGTTCTGCTTCGACCACACAAGATTCAACATCAACTGTCAAGGACCCCAGGTGTGGGGGCAATAAAGCTACACCAAAGGAAGAAGAGGTCATGCCAGTGGTCTCTCCGCCCGCTCATAGGATCTGTGCCAGGCAGACCAATGTTCTCTGACGTTCGACAAGATCGAACGGAGCTACTAGACTATCGCGGCACTCCTACATGCCGTCGATACAAGACCAACTATCAATTTCTGCCCTCTCTCAAGGGCATAATCGAGAAGGAATGGCCCAGGTGGTCCGAAGTTACTTCTATGGCTTGGAAAGTTCTTCCCTAAGTCGACAGAGGCTACTCCGCGCCATCAGCACCGAAAGAAATGAAGAAGGCAAAGAAAGAAGAATGGCGTCATTCATGCACATCAATGAATATGAAGATGGCTTGCAAGCCAAGTACTCTGAAGCTTCTCCACAGCATGAAGAGAATAAAAGGATATCAATGTTTGAAAAGTCAACCTTCCCCAGTCAAGTCCAGAAGACAGTCTGGGGGCAAAGAAAAAGAATCCAAGTCTTCACTTGTAACATGGCAGGGGTGGCTAGCAGATATGGGGCCCTACCCGAAGAACCAGAAGAGTTGGCCAAGTTAGCTGAAAGGCCCGGGCTAATGACAAGAAGAGGCAAAGCTGCAAGAGAAATGCTCGAAGCAGCCAAAGAGAAGCAAACTATCACTACTTCAACTGCCGACATGGTGACTTCTGAAGAAGAAGAGATTACTCTGCCAGCCTCATTTGAAGATGTTTCGGGCGAAGCATCCAAGGGTACCTCTGCTATGGCAGTGCAAGACCCAACTATCTTAATGATGCTACAAAATTACCAGCAAGAGATTGAAGCCTTGAAGAGGCAACTGAATGAAAGAAATGAACAAGCCCCTTTTCCCTGGCAACAGGACGTGCATGCTGAATCATCCCGGGAAGTTCCTAACCCGGTCGATGCTACACCCCAAGATACTTCTCAAGCAACAGGCTATGGCAAAGCCACTCTTCAGCCACATTCCCTACAGTCACCCTTGGTGCAACTAGTTCTTCCACCAGTGCAGCAGTTGCCACCAACGGAGCCGTCGACACCTCATGTCGAAGCTCTACTCACTCCCTCTATAAAGCATCTGCACATTGCCACTCGGTGCCGGTGGACCCAACCGTGGTAAATAGATCAATGGTGGAACAACTAATTGAAATGAAGCTGGCCGAGAGGACAGTTAGTGATATCAGTACTTTTGATGTTTACAAGGTGCCATATCCGCCACAGTATGCCGCAAAGAGGCTCCCGCCTAGCATCAACAAGTCGCCCAAGTTTGAAAAGTTCAACGGGCATGGCTCTCCTAAAGAGCATATTGCTTACTATATGACAGTAATGGGCGATCTGGCAACAGATGAAGCCTACCTCCTAAAGTTCTTCGGGTCCTCACTGACAGGCCTGGCTTTTGAATGGTATTCCAATCTATCGGCTGGCTCTATAAGCGACTGGGCATCTATGCAATGGAAGTTCCGGGAGCGGTTCTATGTTGCTGAAAGAGAGGTCACACTGGCCGAGCTATATGCATCCAGGCAAAGACATGATGAGTCGGCCCTGGAGTACATCAAAAGATGGCGGATCTCAGTATGAGATGCAAGCGGCCGCCACATCCAGAAGACGCAGTGCAAATATGCAAGCAGAATCTGAGCCGGAAATCCTCGGCGGGATGATCGGAATTGAAATACGGTCTTTCGACCGGCTAAATAATGTGGTCGCGGAGATTGAAGCCTTCATCTCTAACTCTCCCTCTACTCCAACTGCTACCAGCTAAAAGGGCAAATCTATTGACAAATGGTCATCGCCCAAGGAAGTTCACACAATTGATTTCAAAGTGTTCGCTCAACAAAAAGAAAAGGAGGAAGGAATTACCAACCCGCCTCCTGCTAAGCCAGCTGAGCAGCAAGAAGTCACGTCCTTGCGGGCCAAGATGAAAAAGCTCTACTCTTTTCCCAAGGAGAGAACTCAGATCTTCTTCGAATGGGCTATTGCAAATAACAAGGTTACTCTACCAGAGCCGAAGAGACCGGAAGATGCTAGAAAGAAGGATCATCCTCGCTTCTGCCCATATCACCAGATGGTTGGGCACCATATTGAAGATTGTTACGTCTTTAAAGACGCTATTGAAAAGCTAATCAGAAGAGGGGAGCTACAACTGGGCGACTATAAGGTTGATCCTCCTCGCCCGCATGAGCTACCTGCTATGGAAAGAGCAATCAATACAGTGTCTCTATGCCAGCTGTCGTCTCAAGAGACAACCAGAGTTAGCATCACACACCAGGTGCCAACTACAAAAAGGCAAGAGAAGAATAAGCCACGAGACAGAGGGAGCGGCGTTGTCCTCTCCTGCAATACCCTATCGGCCTTGCCCAGTGCGAGCCGAGCTGCTGAAGAAGATGACGAAGAAATATGCTATACACCAGCAAGGGCAGGTCAAGCAGCAACATTTATTTCTCGCCATCAACCCAGGAAGGGTGGGGGCATCCTCCACCACCTGCTGAGAAGCATGCTATTATACCCCTCCTCAACATGAGGGCATGGGGGCAAGAACATCCACTCACACAGGACCATATGTGTCCCATGCGACAATAAAATGCTGCCAGTCCACCTGGAATCAGCACGGGAAACAACACTCCCAGCTCCTACCAAGCTAACTCTGCTCTGATGATGGAGCTCTATCAGAAAATACAAGAAGTGGAGACACTAAGAAAAGATTGACTGAGATGGGCTTACTCCCAGTCACACTCGGGCAGGCAGGACCCTCATCCGAAGCCCTACAAGGTGACGCTAAATCATTTGAAGCCTCACTGCAACCAGCTATGCCCAGTCAACACAAGGCCACGACGGGAACACCCGCCCACGGCAGCTATACCACGCGGCCCCCGCGTACCCCTCAGCTCTCCAGGCACTTCAGGGGGCAGCTTCCATGCCTCATGCAATGCCGCCTCTACAATCAGCTGGCTTGCGCCGGAATCTAGCGGCGACAGCCATAACAAACAAGCCAGTAATAGAACAAGCAACTGAGATAGAATCTGCTGAGGAAGAAGTCACAGAGGTAGAATTATATATGATCAAACAGGGAGATGATGAGTCTGCTTCAAACTACATTCAACGTTGGAAGAATCTCAGTGCGAGATGCAAACATCCGCCAAGCTACAAGGACGCTGTCCAGCTATGCAAGCGCAATCTGAGGAAAGAGATCCTGCAAAGGGTAATTGGCCTCGAAGTCAAATCCTTGGACCAATTAGAAGATGTGGCAATTGAAATTGAAGCCTTTCTGGCCAAATACTGCCCAGCTTTTACACCTCCAATTCAAGAGCACAAGCCAATTGAAGAACAGCCGGCACTAGAAGGAATAGAAGCAGTTGACTTTGTAGCCTTCGAGCGTCGGTGGAGGAAAGCACAGGAGGCAACTAGCTCCTCCTCTACCAAGGTTGCTGGACAAAAACCCCCTTCACTAAGGGCAAGAATGAAAAGACCATACTCCTTTCCGCAAGACAAGACCCAACGTCTATTCGAGTGGGCCCTTGAGTACAACAAGGTCGTCCTCCCAGAGCTCAAGAGACCAAATGACATCGAAAGAAAAGATAACCCTCGGTTTTGCCCCTACCATCGGAAGAGGGGACATCTCATCGAGGACTGCTATATGTTCAAAGATATCATGGAGGATCTGATCCAAAGTGGTGAATTACAGATTGGTGAATATAGGGTGGAACCACCTTGCCCTCACCAATTGCCCGTCTTTAAGATGTTGGCCAGCCCGGCCTCTCAATATTAGCTAGAACAGCATATCCTCTGAAGGGCACTACGAGCTCCCTCCGCTGTGGTAAGAAGCCGAACAAAATGCAATTGTTGCACCATCTCCAGGGCAACTGCTGAGGACAAGAGTAGAAACAAACCCAAGAATAAAAGAAAATATGCTACTTTATTGCTCGAGGTGCCGCCCTCTTTATTCAAGCCATCAGCTCAAGAATGGAGTCCACTCATATCAGGGCCAACTGCAAAATGATAAAGATGCAAGGAAGAATCTCCTTCCAAATGAAATGACCCGGCACAACGTAGCCGCTGCTCAATATGCTCCAGCACACAATAATGGAGGCTCAACTCTCTCCGAGCAAGGGGGGGCAAGAATGGAAAATATGCTCAGCTGCAATCAAGCTCTGAGGTGCCGCTGGGCACATCAAGACTCTATTCCCCGCTCGAGGGCTGCCAACAAAAGAGAAGAGGGTGGAGTCCGACAGTCGGATTTCCCTGCTATTGTCTGCCTACACAACTGCTCGTGAAGCGAACAAGCTACCCAATGGAAAGGCGTGCTTTGAACAGCTCGTCTTCAACCATCCACCCTAGCTTGGGGGCATTAAAAGGAGAATGAACTCTCCGACTATCCACCCCAGCATGGGGGCATCCAAAGCTAAAAGAAGAGAGAATGGGATTATTCAGGGCACACCAACATCCCACTGTGAACTGGACAACCCGCTGCAGATGCTAACTGTTCGACAAGCTCGACTGCTAAAGATTTCGAGCTCCTCACTTAGAGGACCCATCTGCTGCATTTCATCCAATGTTAGAACGGGATTCCTGCTTATCCTGCGAAATGTTTCCCATTAGTCCTACCGGGATTGACTCTCTACCCCCAGTATGGAATCCACATTCATAACTAATACATCATTGCCATCCTTCGGCATTCCACCGCAAACAGCTACACAAACATGCTAAGAGATACCAAACTTGTCCCACTGGGCTCATAAAACCTATCCCTTGCCCTGTGGCACTCCACCCTCGCCGAGCCCTCATCGCCTTAGTTCCATTGGACCGGGCTCATAAAACTTGTTCCTTGGCCTGTGGCACTCCGCCCTCACCAAGCTCTAGACGTCGCCTTAGTTCCATTGGACTGGGCTCATAAAACCTCTCCCTTGGCTTGTGGTATTCCGCCCTCGTCGAGCTCTCATCGCCCATCAGTTCCATTGGACCGGGCCCATTAACTCTTTCCCTTGGTCTAGTGGCATTCCGCCCATACCAAGCTTTACCTGCCCTATTCTAGTGGCACTCTACCCTGGCTAAGTTCTACCTGCCTTAGACTAGTGGCACTCCGCCCTAGCTAAGTCCCACCTACCTTGGTCTAGTGGCATTCCACCCTGACCGAGCTCTACCCACCTTGGTCTAGTGGCATTCCGCCCTGACCGAGCTCTATATGCCTTAGTCTAGTGGCACTCTGCCCTAGCTAAGTTTTACCTACCTTGGTCTAGTGGCATTCCGCCCTGGCTGAGCTCTACCTGCCTTGGTCTAGTGGCATTCCGCCCTAACCGAGCTCTATCTGCCTTAGACTAGTGGCACTCCGCCCTAGCTAAGTCCCACCTACCTTGGTCTAGTGGCATTCCGCCCTGGCCGAGCTCTACCCGCCTTGGTCTAGTGGCACTCCGCCCTAACTAAGCTCTATCTGCCTTAGTCTAGTGGCACCTCGCCCTAGCTAAGTTCTATCTGCCTTAGTCTAGTGGCACTCTGCCCTAGCTAAGTTTTATCTACCTTAGTCTAGTGGCACTCCGCCCTGGCTGAGCTCTATCCAACTTGGTCTAGTGGCACTCTGTCTTGACCGAGCTACCTACCTTGGTCTAGTGGCACTCCGCCCTGACTGAGCTACCCCTTACCTTGGTCTAGTGGCACTCTATCCTGACCGAGCTACCTTTACCTTGATACAGTGGCACTCCGCCCTGACCGAGCTACCCCTTACCTTGGTCTAGTGGCACTCTATCCTGACCAAGCTACCTTTACCTTGGTACAGTGGCACTCCGCCCTGACCGAGCTACCCCTTACCTTGGTCTAGTGGCACTCTGTCCTGACCGAGCTACCTTTACCTTGGTATAGTGGCACTCCGCCCTGACCGAGCTACCCCTTACCTTGGTCTAGTGGCACTCTGCCCGGATCGAGCTATCTCCATCTTGGTCTAGTGGCACTCTGCCCTGACCGAGCTACCCCTTACCTTGGTCTAGTGGAACTCTGCCCGGATCGAGCTATCTCCACCTTGGTCTAGTGGCACTCCGCCCTGATCGAGCTACCCCTTATCTTGGTCTAGTGGCACTCCGCCCGGATCAAGCTATCTCCACCTTGGTCTAGTGGCACTCTGCCCGGATCGAGCTACCTCCACCCTGGTCTAGTGGCACTCTGCCCCGATCAAGCTACCCCTTACCTTGGCCTGAGGCACTCCGCCCTCGTCGAGCTCTTAGACTCTGCCCATCAAGTCCCATCGAGCTGAGTCCATAAGCTTTTTCCTCGGCGCAAGGCACTCCGTTCGCATCGAGCTCTTAAGTATTGCCACCAGGCTAAGCCCATAAACCTTTTTCCTCTGGCTCAAGGCACCCCGCCTTGGCCGAGCTCTCAGATGTTAATCCCTAGCGCCACCGGCGCTATAACAAAACACTCAAATCCATCAATAGTCCTACCAGACAACATAGCCTGCACTATGGGCTGGTCTGTACCAGGAGTACTTTTGGAGGGTACCATTCTTAGCCCTCGTCAGTCGGCTAGGTTTTAACCTTGGCCTAGACCCCACGTCTTCGCTGAGTTGCTTGATTTCGGCATTCTGTCGAGTCAATGCCCATTTATATATCCTGCCCTTATTTCAGACCTCCCGTCTGAGCAAGGTTTGTTGATTCCGACATCTCGTCGGGTCGACGTCTATATTTTGCCCTTGTCCCAGACATGCCGTCCGGGCAGGGTTTGTCAGCTCCGACATATTGTCAAGTTGGCATCTAGATTCTACCTTTGACACAGATCTCCCGTCTGGGTCAGATGCATGGGTTGTCTTCGACAGTCCGTCAAGGCAACATCAATTCTAGATCGCTTCCAAGTCCGACATCGTACCAGGATCTGCTATCCTATCTTCTGGCCTTTGGCATCCAGTCGTAGCCAGCTATCCTTGTTGGCGAGCCCAACACCCTATCATGTATTTCAAGTATCTCTTTTTTTTGGCTCATCCACCTCGGCTGAAGCCCACTACCATATATCTCACAACTTCCAGCTATTTTATTCCCCGACTCAGCCATGACAGCCGAAGTCGCTATTATACATTTTCAGCCATTCCATCATCCGGTTAAAACTGCTATCACAATTTGTTAATTGTCTCACCCTCCGGCTCAGCCATCCCGGCCGAAGCCGCTACCACAATTTTTCAGCTATCCCCTCTTTCGGTTTAGCCATTCTGGCCAAAGCCGCTATCACAATTTGCTGGTTATCTAGTCCCCGGGCTCAGCCATTCTGGCCAAAGCTGCTATCATGATTTTTGACCATTCTATCTTTCGGCTTAGCCATTCCGGCCAAAGCTGCTATCATGATTTTCAACTACTCTATCTATCGGCTTAGCCATTCCGGCCAAAGCTGCTATCATGATTTTTGACCATTCTATCTTTCGGCTTAGCCATTTCGGCCAAAGCTGCTATCATGATTTTCAACTACTCTATCTGTCGACTTAGCCATTCCGACCAAAGCTACTATAATAATTTTTGGCCATTCTATCTTTCGGCTTAGCCATTCCGGCCAAAGCTGCTATCATAATTTTCAGTTATTCTAGCTTTCGACTTAGCCATTCCGGCCAGAGCTGCTACCATGATTTTCAACTACTCTATCTATCGGCTTAGCCATTCCGGCCAAAGCTGCTATCATGATTTTTTACCATTCTATCTTTCTGCTTAGCCATGCCGGCCAAAGCTGCTATTACAATTTCCAACTGCTTCATCCATCGGCTTAGCCATTTTTGGCCAAAGCTTGCTATCAGGACTCATCCACCCGTCCCATTGCAATAATCAATGCAATGCAACGGCCTAGACCTGTCGTCGAAGCCCACTTCCCTTGATTGTGACTATTCAGTCCCTCTCTCCTCAATTTCAACTCACATTCCATTCTCCTAGATGTCGGCTTGGAAGCCCGCTTCCCCACAGCATGTGACCACTATCCTATCTTTCGGCTTAGCCATTCCGGCCAAAGCTGCTACCTCACACCTCAGCTATCTTATCTCTCGGCTTAGCCAAAGCCCGCTATCATGACTCTCAGCTATCTCGTCCTTTAGCTTAGTCATCTTGGCTAAAGCTCGCTATCCCACGTTTCAACTATCTTACATTTCTGGCTTAGCCTCTTTGGCTAAGGCCTGCTACCATATAATTCAGCTAAACTACCTTTCGGCTTTCACAAGCCCAGTTCCCTACTGCTCTCTGGCTCTCGTAGCCTGCTATCTCTGCTATATCTAACTCTTGCAGCTCGCTATCTCTGGCTCTCGTAGCCTGCTATTCCTGGCTTCTACAGCCTGCTGTCTTGGCTCTTATAGCCTATTGTCTCTAGCTCTCGTAGCCTGCTATCTCTGCTATATCTAACTCTTGCAGCTCGCTATCTCTGGCTCTCGTAGCCTGCTATTCCTGGCTTCTACAGCCTGCTGTCTTGGCTCTTATAGCCTGTTGTCTCTAGCTCTCGTAGCCTGCTATTCCTGGCTTTTACAGCCTACTATCCTGGCTTTCATAGCCTGCTGCCTCTGGCTCTTATAGGCTACTATTCCTGGCTTCTGCAGCCTACTATCCCGGTTTTTGTAGCCTGCTGTCTCTGGCTCTCGTATCCTACTATTCCTGGCTTCTACAGCCTACTATCCTGGCTTTTATAGCCTGCTGTCTCTAGCTCTCGTAGCCTGCTATTCCTGGCTTCTATAGCCTACTATCCTGGCTTTTCTAGCCTGCTGCCTCTGGCTCTTGTAGCCTGCTATTCTTGGCTTCTACAGCCTACTATCCTGGCTTGTATAGCTTGCTATCTCTGGCTCTCGTAGCCTGCTATTCCTGGCTTCTACAGCCTACTATCCTAGCTTTTATAGCCTGCTGCCTCTGGCTCTTGTAGCATGCTATTCCTGACTCCTACAGCCTACTATCCTGGCTTTTGTAGCCTGCTGTCTCTGGCTCTCGTAGCCTGCTATTACTGGCTTCTACAGCCTGCTATCCTGGCTCTCGTAGCCTGCTGTCTCCGGCTCTTGTAGCATGCTATTCCTGGCTTCTACAGCCTACTATTCTGGCTCTTATAGCCTGCTGTCTCTGGCTCTCGTAGCCTGCTATCCCTGGCTTCTATGGCATGCTATCTTGGCTCTTATATCCCTGGCTTCTACGGCCTGCTATCTTGGCTCTTATAGCCTGTTGTCTCTGGCTCTCGTAGCCTGCTATTCCTGGCTTCTACGGCCTGCTATTCTGGCTCTTAAAGCCTGCTATTATTGGCTCCTATATCCTGCTATCTTTGGCTCATATAGTTTTATGTTTCTAGACCTTATAGTTTGCTGATCCTGGCTTTACAGCTTGCTGCCTCTGGCTCTTTTAGCCTGTTACCCTGGCCCCCACGGCCTGCTATCATCACCCTTTTTGACCCTCGTCACCATCGACAAGATCGGTCGCTACTCTTTTTGGTCCTTGTCACTATCGGCAAGACCGTCTACCTTTTCGACCCTTGTCACCATCGACAAGATCGGTCGCTACCCCTTCCGGTGCTTGTCACCATCGGCAAGACCGTCTACCCTTTTTGGTCCTTGTCACCATCGGCAAGACCGTCTACCTTTTCGACCCTTGTCACCATCGGCAAGATCGGTCGCTACCCTTTCCGGTCCTTGCCACCATCGGCAAGACCATCTACCCTTTCCGGTCCTTGTCACCATCGGCAAGATCGGTCAACCTACTCCTGACCCTTGTCACCATCGGTGAGATCGGCCAACCTACTCATGGCCCTTGTCATCATCGGCAAGGTCGGCCAGCATCTCCTCAAGCCCATTGTCTCGCTACCCTTGTGGCTTAGGCCTACTTCAACAATGACCATCATGTCCCACCGTGATGATTGCTACAACTCAATGACTTGGGCTCCCCTTGAAGCCTGCTTCCCTGCTATCGCTAGGTCTGCATATCCTATTCTCCCATTATCTCCTGGCTTTTACAGCCTCCTTGCCATGTTACCTTTCGGCTGTCATAGCCCGCTTCCCTTGCCAACTGTTGACTTCTATAGTCCACTTTCTATATTCGGGTTAGACTCCCTGTCAAACCCGCTGCCCGTCCTTGGCCAAGGCACCCCGTTGAGGCCTACCACTCCACTTTAATTCAGGTCCATCATCTGAATAAAACGGCTCTCGTTGGCCAGTACCAACCCTCTTCGTCCCGCCAGGACTTGCTGCATAAAGCCCTTTTCCAATATTTTGTTGTCAATTCTGCTAGCTTTTGAATAACCAACCTGCAGGTATTCGCATCAGGCGCTTGAACAAATAAATGAATATATAGTGACATATACATATATGCATACATATAAAATAATATAAAAAAAGAGAAAGAAAAAGATAGAAAAAATTGATTGCTTTCAAATTTTGGGTGTTTGTTGGCCCTCCTTGCATGCTTGCTTATACTATAAGATAATACACCTCCTTCAATTTCCTAGGACCACATCTCCTTGCTAAATAAAGCTGCCTGATTCTAAGCATGTGTGCGCCACAGCATACACTAGGGGATGAAAAGTTAGTATTGGCTGAGTGCATGCGTCTAGTGGAAAAGTCATAGCTATGTCGCTAATGCAACTCGTGAGATACACCCAAAGCAAAACTCCCACACTTTGCACCACAATGTGTTCAGCGGCCTCTTATCATAGGGATGCTAGGAGGTTCTTCCTAACACTATATGTGTGCTCAAACTTCTGCACCCACATAAGGGGTAATCGTGAAGAAATAGCTGTCTGCCCCCCATTCAAAAAAAGAGGAAAAAATGATGGGATGAACCCTAGTAGCCGGGAATCCCCATTGAGACATATGAGGAGACTCGCGCCGAACGGTGAAGCCCGCAATAAAATCACTATAAAGGATGAATCCTAGTAGCCGGGAATCCCCATTGAGATACATGAGGAGACTCGCGCCGAACGGTGATGTCCGTAATAAAATTGCTATAAAAGGACGAATCTTAGTAGCCGGGAATCCCCATTGAGACATATGAGGAGACTCGCGCCGAACGGTGAAGTCCGCAACAAAATCACTATAAAGGATGAATCCTAGTAGCCGGGAATCCCCATTGAGATACATGAGGAGACTCGCGCCGAATGGTGACGTCCGTAATAAAAATGCTATAAAGCATGAATCTTAGTAGCCGGAAATCCCCATTGAGACACATGAGGAGACTCGTGCCGAACGGTGAAGTCCGGAGCTAGAAATAAGCTAAGGGGGTTGCACGAAACTACCGAAAATCGAGAACCCCAGCTGTGTGTGTAGACGCTAGAGCAATGCTCTAATGTTATCTAGAACATCTTCGTATCCCTACGTCAAAGATTCGCTGCTCGCATACTTGCACTATCACACTATGGAGAAGTAGCCTCGGGTGTAGATCGTGGCTTACGCTGTGCACATATTCAATGTGATGTCCTCTCTGCGCATGCACATCTCCCTTAGTTGTGCCTTGTGAGCCGCACTCTGTCTATGAATCACAGGCGCTATCCTTGTCCTATCCCCGATATAGGGGAGCTATTCTATATATCTAGCTTATGCTTGCTGTTGAATGCCTGCATGCTCGCATGAACAAAAAGACACGCTTTCAAACGGGTTTCACCCGTAGGCCCCGCTCGCTCGTCCCTCATTCGCGCCACCTATGGGTGGGGGGCATTTGTTGACACATGAAAAATGATAAAATAATAACAATATATACACATATATATATAAAAATAATGTCAACATATTTTTCCTACTAAATCATCTTATATTCCTTATTTTCTAGGGATAGAGGAAGAGGCGGAGAGGCTACAAGGGCCCATTAAGCCCACAAAGGCACCCAGACCATATCAAAGTTTAAAAGGACGTCGAAGCCCATACTGAAGAGGGGGCGCGTCGAGAGCACCAGACAAGAGGAGCGCGCCGATGCTTCAAGGGTTTTGTGACCCACTATAAAGGCTGAGGTTCGACGAAGAAGAAACTCTCTCTCGACAAGTAGAGTGTAATGCCCCGGATTTTTCGGATCCTTTTCGTGGGCTCCGGATCTGGTTTCTCGGATTGTCCAACTCTGTTTTGTCTGAAATTTCGTTTCGGACATCTTTCGTGTTCGGATCGGTGCGATCCGGAGTTGTTTCGGAGGCCCGGAGGCGTTCCGCGGCTTTTTCCGCGTGTGTTTTTCCGATTCCCGGCGTGGGTTTCGGCTTTCCCTTCGGAACCTCGTTGCGGGTGAACCGGGCCGTTCACCAGGGCGCGAGTGGTACCGTTGCGATCGGTGCGTTCCGAGGATCGCGAGGGTGTGATTTTCTATTTTTCTGGATTTTTCCGATTTTCCGGATTTTCCTATAAATAGCTTTTTCTCTCTCTCCCCTCTCATTTCTCATTTCTCTCCCTCTCTCTTCTCACGCTCTCTCCTCTCTCCCTCTCTCTCCGGCGGCCGACGGGGCGGAGTACGGGCGAGGCGGGGACGGCGCGGGCGAGGCGCGGGCGAGGATGGATGAGGATCGAGGCGGTGGAGGCGCGTGGAAGCTCGGCCGTGGGTTCATGGAACGGCGAGGCTTCAACGGCGTTTTCGGCGTGGATTAGTCGCTTCGGCGCACGGTTTCTTCGGTGGAGGTAGGGTGACGGAACACCACTGCGTTCTGCTCGTTTTCCCTGCCATTGCACGTCGTTCGGCGCGGAAACAGCTGTGTTTGGGTCCGTTCTAGCGAAACTGTGGTTTTGTGGGTTTCGTAGGGTCGGTCGGGAAACAGCGACGGATTCCAGATCCGTTACTGTCAACGGATTCCTTGGGGCGAGAGCGTTCTTTTCCCCCTGATTTCGTCTCGATTGGTGGTCCCGTTGGACCGGTAGAGCTCTGAGAAGCTCGGTAACCCTTTTCGGGTAACTTCGGTAGAATCGCTCGTTTCTCGCGATTCGTGCGTCGTTTTGACTCCGGTCGGAGTCCATGTGATTGCCAGGGTGGTTGTGGTTGTATCCCCTTCGTTTCGGCACGAACGGGGCGTGGAAAGGCTACGATCGGGAGACCCCCTGGGTTTACCCGCCGTGATGGTTGGGCGGTCGAACCTGGCCCGTCCATCGTGAGGGCGGTTGCCTTTGGCCCGTTCATCTTCTCTTGGTTTTGGGGTTGTGCGGTCGCACGATAGACCGCACATTTTATGTGCGGCTAGGTGAGAACCGCATGTCTCCCCCAGGGACGGTTGGTGCCCAGCCGTCTGTCCTTCCGTGGGCTTGTGCGGCCAGGAGCTGACCGCATATCCCAGTTGACCCTTGGTCAACAGTTTAGTGTCGGTTGGGTTGTGCGGTTTGGTCAAAACCGTTTTGACCGGCACTGGAGTAGGTCGGTTAGGTTGTGCGGACGATACTTGGCCGCACATCCCCTTGGGCGGTCCAGCCCTAACCGTCCATCCTCCAATTGGGGTTAGTCCGATTAGAGCCTTGTGCGGCTCCTGCCTGACCGCATGTCTTCTTGAGTGGCTGTGCCCTAGCCGCACATCCCTTGAGCGGCCCAGGGTGAACCGCACATGTGCCAGTCTAACCCGGTGTTCCTGTTTTGACCGATTCGAGTCCCGGGTGTGTGGTTCTCGAACCACGTGCCGACCCGTGGCCTGACGGATGTTGTGCACGTCGTTGGGGCCAGGTGTCATGGTACGTTGGAGTCCCGGATGTAGAGTTCCCGACTCGTGTCACCGTGCGTTGACGTGTGTCATCGGTTTCTCCGAAAAGCGATCCCCGAGTGGGTCCTGTGTGAGGCCTTGGGCTGCGAGCCCAGTTGTCCAGTCTGGGGCTGGAGGCTTCCCTCTTTTCCTTGAGTTGGGCTGCAGCTTGGTGGTGTGCAAGTTGCCTTGGGAATCGTGCTTCTGTGTTTTCCGT
This sequence comes from Amorphophallus konjac, assembly GCA_022559845.1. Classification (NCBI taxonomy): domain Eukaryota; kingdom Viridiplantae; phylum Streptophyta; class Magnoliopsida; order Alismatales; family Araceae; genus Amorphophallus; species Amorphophallus konjac. The sequence goes on from CM040117.1 coordinate 22,953,231, forward strand.
GTGGCCCGTGTGAGTGGCCTTTGTCCCTTGCGTTCCCTTCCCAAGGGAATGGTCTTGGCAACTCGTGTGTTGTCTCGGTATTCGTGATATCGTGGTTTTGGACCTAGAGATTAGACTAGATTGACGGCCTTGTGCTGTTGCGTACAACGGTCTTGACCCCGAGTCTTGTGACTCAAGGACCGTTGGGTGTAGTGCGTTTAGAAGACTGTCCAGAGTCTAGTGGCTTAGTGCCACTTGAGTTTTCTCGACTCTAGCGCACGGTGCGTGCGTGGCCGTGGACTGTGAGTCTCGTTTCTTCTCCGACTGTGGTCACCGTGCGACGGGGCCGGTACGTGGGGTGGTCCCCGTACGTCGTCGGATTCGGACGTTGCTTTCCGTTAAGTTGAGAGTCTACTCCTTCAGTGACCCTCCACTAGTCGTAGCCTACCAGTACGCGTGTGCTGGTCGCACCAGGGAGTGGTGTACGAGCTTACCCTGAGGACGGTTAGACTGGTTTCCGTCGGGCCCCTCGTCGTAGCCAGAGTCCGGCTGCGGGGGAAAACCAGTCAGAGGGCCAGACCTAGGACGCGTGGTCTGTGTGTGCACACGTGGTTGGGGACTGTGGACGCACGTCGACGGGCGTGACCCCAGCTAGTCACTTGTTGTGGTTACTTGTACGGTGTTCGCGCCTCGGGTAGGACCTACCACGTTAGGCGGTTCACCTGCGGTGCGGTGTAAGACGTCAGGGGACGCTACCGGCTGTGCTTCTAGTGGGTGGTACTCCTGTCGAGTACGGAGTGACAGACTGTCAATCTCTGTGTCTTTGACCGTCGGGTTTTCGGTCGTATTGACCGTTGAGCACGGTCGTCTCACCGTGGCACGTGTGTCGGTTTTCGCACCGTGAGACTTGTGCTAGTGGTTTACCGAGGTTGCGTCTTGTTGTGCGGTACCCGCGATCGGATGGTCGGGGTTGCACCTTGGACAGCGTGTCCAAGTCGGCTGTGTCGGGGGGACAGGCCTGTACGGCATGGTAGCCGTGTGTTGTTACTTTGGTAGGCAGTACTAGCGTGGTTTGGTAGCTTCGTCTGCGTGACCGAGGTGTACCTTCCGGTGCAGTAGGAGTAGCTGTAGTGCCGAGTTTTTGACCGGCCACCGGTTTGCTGTTCCTGCTGTAGTTGTAGCTCTCCTTTCCGCTACCGCCGTTGTTTCCGGTTGGGGTTCCGCGGGATCCCTGCTGAGTCTCTGTTTTGGAGACTCATCCCCTGCTTTTCAGGTGTGGCGGTTCTTCCTCGTGGTTCGAGGGTGCGGAGCGGAGGTTCTCAGTTGCCAGCTTGCCGGGCCGAGTGTTCACTTGGCACGTGGTACGTTTTACTGCTTTAGACTGTACTTTCGGTTGGACTGGACTCTGTTGTAGCTGTTGCTGTTCTTTCTTTCAGCTTGTTGTTGTTGGTTGTCCTGCTTTATTTCCTATTTCTTTGTGCCTCCACACTCCTTTTAGCCCTTCCGAGCCCTCCCGGCTCGTGGGCGGCGGTGCGAGTCTCGGGTTATCGGGCCTTCCCGGTAATCGGATTCTCGGGTCGTTACAGCTGGTATCAGAGCGGTGGTTGTGGACGTACATAGGAATTCGAGATATTGCAGTGATCCGAGTCCGTAAGGTCCAGTACAGTCGGCAGCTGGCTTAGGCTTTTGTGTTCACTTTCCGCCTTGTTTCTCGCTTGAGAGCTTGAGTGCGCTGTGTGGCGCTGTGAAGGTGGTTGCTGCCCGCGGCTTTCGTGCCAACATGGGGTCTAAGGATCGAGGTCGAGAGCCTTCTCCCTCATCGGTGGTGGCCCTGGTTGTGCTGCGTTGGGCAGAGGTTGCTGGCAGGCGTGAGTTCGCGGTGCTGCGTTCGAGGAACCTGCAGCGTGGTCAGGTGGCTGGTGCGGACTGTTCTTGGTTAAGTGGCCGTGAGCGTGCTCTGAGGGAGCTGCTGTCGGTTTTTGGTCACTCCAGCTTGAGGTTGTCCAGCTCCTGAGGTGTTCTGATCGAGAAGTGTGCTCGGGTGAGCGGAGGATCTTCTCGGTGAGGTGTTGTTTTGTCGTGCTCTGTTGCGTCAGAAATGACGTGTCGGTCCCAATTGTTCTGCTGATTTCGAGGCAGGATTTGGCAGAGATGTCCCGTTAAGTCTTTGCTCCTGTGCTTCTGTCAGTGGATGGGTTGTGTTCGCCCTGGAGTTGGTTTGAGATGTGAAGGCTCCGCGGTGAGTTTCGGGACTCGAGGGTGAGCATCGGCGGTTGTTGTTATGGCTCGTGTTGCGGCTCTTGGCGTGGTGTGTTGCAGTTCGAGGAATTGCAGCAGTGGTGCATCGAGAGATGCTGTGATGGTGGTCCGACGTGACACTCGTCGAGTGTGTCGGAGGCGCTGACCTGATGGAAGCGATGGTTTTCCTTGGTGCTGGATGGTGCTGTTTCCAGCGTGTGCGAGGTTTGAGGTCAGGTCGAGCGTGGAGTTCTTCCGTTGGTCGAAAGTGCGTTGGGTTTCTCCTTTGGTTGGAGAGATTGCGTTCGTCTAAGGTTCGTCGTCTTGCATTGTGTGTTCGGATTGGTTGGCCTTGTGTGCCATGAAGTCCGTGCGAGACGTGCTCCTTGTCTTGGCAGGGTGGTTGCCTGTGAGGAGTCGTGCCCATTCCCTTGTCGTGTGAGGGTGCTGGCACTATTCCGGAAGAACGAGTGCTGGTTGGGCGGTGTTTGCTTTCTCGGCTGTGCGCGTAGATTTGAGTGCGCAGCGGAAGCGTGGTGGGCCCATAACCCACTAGTTCAGGATCGTAGTGTTGGTTGCTACGGGCGGATTCCTGAGGTTGCGTTGAGCATCGGAGGATGGGTTCCTCGGTGTGAAACGTGTTGTTGCCGTGCCGTTGCCCGAGAAGTCGTGGTTCTTGGCACTGGCAAGGTGGAGAGTTGGGAAAAGTGCTGGCTAGTGCGCCGCATGAGTACCCTGTTCCTGTGATGGAAGCCGTGTCAGGCGTCGGTGCCGGACCTGGATAAGGTTGTTGAGGATGTCGCCTGACGATGGTCGAGGACGTGTTGGTCAGAGTCGGCGGCTTGGTGCCCGACTTGTGTTCCCAGTCGTGTCCTCGGATAAGATCGTTTTTGGAGAAGTGATCTCTGGCAGGCTGTGGGCTCCCGTTGGTTCTACGGTCTTGTCGGATTGTGACGGTGAGATGTTTATTGCTTAGGGACCCACGAGCGCTGTCCAGGTGGTGTCCCGTGGCTCTGTGGTAAGGGCGGAATCGGGATTGGCAGGTGTCCACTTGATTTGATCGAAGGATGTGATGAGACTAGATGGATGAGTGACGCTTGTGGGCGGAGGCCTTCTGTGAGATTAGCGTCGGTTGGTGGTCCTTGATAGGACGTTGGTGTCGCAAGGTTATCCCTGGTTTGGTGATTAGCATGGGGTGGTTCCCTATAAGTCTGAGTCCCGTGAGGTGATGACTGAAGACGCCATGTTCTGTCATTTGGTTTCGTCGTGCTCCCCGAGAAGGTTGAGTTGGCGAGCAGTTGGTGACCAGTGGATGGTCTTTCCAGAGACAGAAGATGCTGGTTGTTGGGGCTCGAGCGTGGCGAGAGCTGAGTGCCAGCGAGACCTTTGGTGGTCGTTTCTGTGATGTGCCTTTCCGGATGGGATCTGGACTTTGTCGAAGTTTGTCTTCTGACGAGAATTGGCACGGTGTTGTGTCCGGCTTTCGGCTTGCCATGTGTGGGGTGTTTCTTGGTGTTGAGCCGATGTGCTGGTTGCGGTCTGTTGAGATGGCTGCTTGAGCTGGTGGAGGCTCTGTGTTGGTTGCTCCCTTGAGGAGGGTGTGCGACCTGTCAGCTGGTTGCGAAGCTGATGTGTGTTTTGTCTGCTGACCCTGGGGGTGGATCAGTAGCTGTTGCTCGTGTCGAGGGTTGTGTTTCCTCGGTGAGCGAGATCGTGGCTGCGGCGCCACGGTGGATTCTCGCGTTGTCTGAGGTGATGCCGGACTGTGTCCTTTGGTATATGCCTGCTCTGTTGGCCTGTGTGCTCGGCGCGAGGAGCGAGGTGTTGCTTGTGATCGTAAGTCTGGCTGTGTCCCTCAGGATCGGTGTTTTTGTGAGAATCAAGGTTTTCTGTGCTGGGGCTCTGACAGCGTGTCAGTGATTCAGTGTTCTTCCCCTGGGACTTCGTGCTTGGTCCTGAATTTCGAGGACGAAATTCCTTTAAGGGGGGAGGGCTGTAATGCCCCGAATTTTTCGGATCCTTTTCGTGGGCTCCGGATCTGGTTTCTCGGATTGTCCAACTCTGTTTTGTCTGAAATTTCGTTTCGGACATCTTTCGTGTTCGGATCGGTGCGATCCGGAGTTGTTTCGGAGGCCCGGAGGCGTTCCGCGGCTTTTTCCGCGTGTGTTTTTCCGATTCCCGGCGTGGGTTTCGGCTTTCCCTTCGGAACCTCGTTGCGGGTGAACCGGGCCGTTCACCAGGGCGCGAGTGGTACCGTTGCGATCGGTGCGTTCCGAGGATCGCGAGGGTGTGATTTTCTATTTTTCTGGATTTTTCCGATTTTCCGGATTTTCCTATAAATAGCTTTTTCTCTCTCTCCCCTCTCATTTCTCATTTCTCTCCCTCTCTCTTCTCACGCTCTCTCCTCTCTCCCTCTCTCTCCGGCGGCCGACGGGGCGGAGTACGGGCGAGGCGGGGACGGCGCGGGCGAGGCGCGGGCGAGGATGGATGAGGATCGAGGCGGTGGAGGCGCGTGGAAGCTCGGCCGTGGGTTCATGGAACGGCGAGGCTTCAACGGCGTTTTCGGCGTGGATTAGTCGCTTCGGCGCACGGTTTCTTCGGTGGAGGTAGGGTGACGGAACACCACTGCGTTCTGCTCGTTTTCCCTGCCATTGCACGTCGTTCGGCGCGGAAACAGCTGTGTTTGGGTCCGTTCTAGCGAAACTGTGGTTTTGTGGGTTTCATAGGGTCGGTCGGGAAACAGCGACGGATTCCAGATCCGTTACTGTCAACGGATTCCTTGGGGCGAGAGCGTTCTTTTCCCCCTGATTTCGTCTCGATTGGTGGTCCCGTTGGACCGGTAGAGCTCTGAGAAGCTCGGTAACCCTTTTCGGGTAACTTCGGTAGAATCGCTCGTTTCTCGCGATTCGTGCGTCGTTTTGACTCCGGTCGGAGTCCATGTGATTGCCAGGGTGGTTGTGGTTGTATCCCCTTCGTTTCGGCACGAACGGGGCGTGGAAAGGCTACGATCGGGAGACCCCCTGGGTTTACCCGCCGTGATGGTTGGGCGGTCGAACCTGGCCCGTCCATCGTGAGGGCGGTTGCCTTTGGCCCGTTCATCTTCTCTTGGTTTTGGGGTTGTGCGGTCGCACGATAGACCGCACATTTTATGTGCGGCTAGGTGAGAACCGCATGTCTCCCCCAGGGACGGTTGGTGCCCAGCCGTCTGTCCTTCCGTGGGCTTGTGCGGCCAGGAGCTGACCGCATATCCCAGTTGACCCTTGGTCAACAGTTTAGTGTCGGTTGGGTTGTGCGGTTTGGTCAAAACCGTTTTGACCGGCATTGGAGTAGGTCGGTTAGGTTGTGCGGACAATACTTGGCCGCACATCCCCTTGGGCGGTCCAGCCCTAACCGTCCATCCTCCAATTGGGGTTAGTCCGATTAGAGCCTTGTGCGGCTCCTGCCTGACCGCATGTCTTCTTGAGCGGCTGTGCCCTAGCCGCACATCCCTTGAGCGGCCCAGGGTGAACCGCACATGTGCCAGTCTAACCCGGTGTTCCTGTTTTGACCGATTCGAGTCCCGGGTGTGTGGTTCTCGAACCACGTGCCGACCCGTGGCCTGACGGATGTTGTGCACGTCGTTGGGGCCAGGTGTCATGGTACGTTGGAGTCCCGGATGTAGAGTTCCCGACTCGTGTCACCGTGCGTTGACGTGTGTCATCGGTTTCTCCGAAAAGCGATCCCCGAGTGGGTCCTGTGTGAGGCCTTGGGCTGCGAGCCCAGTTGTCCAGTCTGGGGCTGGAGGCTTCCCTCTTTTCCTTGAGTTGGGCTGCAGCTTGGTGGTGTGCAAGTTGCCTTGGGAATCGTGCTTCTGTGTTTTCCGTGTGGCCCGTGTGAGTGGCCTTTGTCCCTTGCGTTCCCTTCCCAAGGGAATGGTCTTGGCAACTCGTGTGTTGTCTCGGTATTCGTGATATCGTGGTTTTGGACCTAGAGATTAGACTAGATTGACGGCCTTGTGCTGTTGCGTACAACGGTCTTGACCCCGAGTCTTGTGACTCAAGGACCGTTGGGTGTAGTGCGTTTAGAAGACTGTCCAGAGTCTAGTGGCTTAGTGCCACTTGAGTTTTCTCGACTCTAGCGCACGGTGCGTGCGTGGCCGTGGACTGTGAGTCTCGTTTCTTCTCCGACTGTGGTCACCGTGCGACGGGGCCGGTACGTGGGGTGGTCCCCGTACGTCGTCGGATTCGGACGTTGCTTTCCGTTGAGTTGAGAGTCTACTCCTTCAGTGACCCTCCACTAGTCGTAGCCTACCAGTACGCGTGTGCTGGTCGCACCAGGGAGTGGTGTACGGGCTTACCCTGAGGACGGTTAGACTGGTTTCCGTCGGGCCCCTCGTCGTAGCCAGAGTCCGGCTGCGGGGGAAAACCAGTCAGAGGGCCAGACCTAGGACGCGTGGTCTGTGTGTGCACACGTGGTTGGGGACTGTGGACGCACGTCGACGGGCGTGACCCCAGCTAGTCACTTGTTGTGGTTACTTGTACGGTGTTCGCGCCTCGGGTAGGACCTACCACGTTAGGCGGTTCACCTGCGGTGCGGTGTAAGACGTCAGGGGACGCTACCGGCTGTGCTTCTAGTGGGTGGTACTCCTGTCGAGTACGGAGTGACAGACTGTCAATCTCTGTGTCTTTGACCGTCGGGTTTTCGGTCGTATTGACCGTTGAGCACGGTCGTCTCACCGTGGCACGTGTGTCGGTTTTCGCACCGTGAGACTTGTGCTAGTGGTTTACCGAGGTTGCGTCTTGTTGTGCGGTACCCGCGATCGGATGGTCGGGGTTGCACCTTGGACAGCGTGTCCAAGTCGGCTGTGTCGGGGGACAGGCCTGTACGGCATGGTAGCCGTGTGTTGTTACTTTGGTAGGCAGTACTAGCGTGGTTTGGTAGCTTCGTCTGCGTGACCGAGGTGTACCTTCCGGTGCAGTAGGAGTAGCTGTAGTGCCGAGTTTTTGACCGGCCACCGGTTTGCTGTTCCTGCTGTAGTTGTAGCTCTCCTTTCCGCTACCGCCGTTGTTTCCGGTTGGGGTTCCGCGGGATCCCTGCTGAGTCTCTGTTTTGGAGACTCATCCCCTGCTTTTCAGGTGTGGCGGTTCTTCCTCGTGGTTCGAGGGTGCGGAGCGGAGGTTCTCAGTTGCCAGCTTGCCGGGCCGAGTGTTCACTTGGCACGTGGTACGTTTTACTGCTTTAGACTGTACTTTCGGTTGGACTGGACTCTGTTGTAGCTGTTGCTGTTCTTTCTTTCAGCTTGTTGTTGTTGGTTGTCCTGCTTTATTTCCTATTTCTTTGTGCCTCCACACTCCTTTTAGCCCTTCCGAGCCCTCCCGGCTCGTGGGCGGCGGTGCGAGTCTCGGGTTATCGGGCCTTCCCGGTAATCGGATTCTCGGGTCGTTACATAGAGTTTGCGGCGGGCCTGCTGAGCGAGCAAAAGAGAGAGACTTGCGAGAGAAGAAAAAAAAAGAAAAGAGAGAAAGAGAGCCAGTCGGCAAATAGGAAGAAGAGAGGGGGGAGCCATGTACGGGCAAAGGTAGGGGGCGCCGTTGCTGCTGCCGTCCGACGCCCCTCGGGGCTACAATCTCCCCCTCCCCCTGCTTCTTTTCTCTTCTGTTTTATACATTCCTCTGCCGCTATATTTCTGCCGGCGAGCTCTGTAATTCAATAGCCTCTTGAGGCTTTCTTCTGTTTGTATCCGGCTATGCCTGATTTTATATGAATGAAAGACATATATCGATGCATCTGTTTATGAGAAGAATTCTTTCTTTATATAGATGTGTTACTGTAACTAAATCCCCTCGATGCTTGCCCGTGTGCTCCCATCGTTCTATCTTGAAATTCTGTAGCTCTGGTTTATGTTCCTTTCGTTTAATCCTGGGCGACGGCCTTATGGCTGCTACGACTTCGCAGAGATAGTGGGAGTATTATCCCATCCATCAATGACATTTGCGAAGGTATTATTACGCTCCAGGGAACACTGAGTCCTGGTGTTTACTCTTCGAGTTCTACCGTGAATAGTAGAAGTTATATATACCTCTGCTATAAGACGGGAGCCCGAGACAGCCCATCTCGTGGCTTCCCCATCTCTCAAATCATGAAAAAAAATAATTTTGCCCGGCTCTGATCTGGCGTTTGTGTTCTCCTGATGATTTTCTATTCACTCAGAGGAGCTCAAACCTGGCCGTTTCCATGGAATCCTAAGCCCCAAAATCCCCTTTTAACTAGTCTCAGCGCCAATGGCTCTCGGCGCCAAACCGGCGCCGATTACCTCCCGCGCCGGGAATCCTTTCCGTTTCCACGCCGAGACCTCTTTCCCATTTTCGCGCCGAGCACGTGAATCCCGCCTTGTCCGCTTCTTTCCTTTCCAACGTTTCATATGCGTGCATGCAACAGGTGCCCACGTAAAGCTTTGCTTTTATAAGAACTCGTCTGAACAAATAAAGCCCATTCAATGCATGGCCCCATTAACGATATGCTTACACGTGAATAGTGATCGGCCATTCACTCCATTCACGGTATGCTTACACGTGAATAGTGATCGGCCATTCACTAACCCCATTAATACATCTCTGTTGCCTTAATAAGCCCTCACCCACTAATTTTACTAATGTCAGGTTGGCATATAGTGTAATAGCCCAATCACCATGCATGTATATATGAAGGTATATCTATATAACATATGCATGCATAAATAATTCTTTATTGTGCATGGAACCCATTACGTAAAACCCCTTTTTAGCCCATCCATGTTTAAAACATGCACAGTAAATGTGTGCACTAATCAATTTCTAAACAACCCACTAATCATCATAGAGCCATCGGTTCTTTATTAGGCCATGCATATGTTCATATACCTACACATGAATGTGAGAATAAATACATGCATCTTATTCTTATGGGTCAATTCCGTTGGGTCATTCATGTCCGATTCTGTGGAAAGTGGAGCCATACTAACGGGGTTTTACCCCTACATTTATTTTAATTCGGGTTTCGGGTTTCCGATTTCCTTCTTTCACCCCATCAGACCACGGAGTTCTGCCACTGCATGTTCTCCGCTGGTCCCTTAGGGGAATATTAATGAGTTGCCACGACGAGTGGACACTGTCCCGCTGAATTTTGATCCTCTTGGATCTCGGGCTACGCCCATCTTTATTTTGGCTTCCATCTCGGCACTCCGTGGATGGATGTCCCATACACCCCTTTTGGCATAGTCCAAACTAAGGGGAGATGCTGCCGAAATTCATTCACGATCATTGCTTTGTCATATCGTGTGATGTTTTCGTTAAACTCATAAATAAACCCCCTGCTGTGTGACAGAGGCCTGAGACAGACTATCTCATGACCCTTTGCCCACTGTACAAGGAGAACATGATCATCATGAGATTTTTCGTTGATTGTCACATGGTCTCCCTAGACCTTCTATGGATGAATTTCTCCCCCCCTTTCAGCTTACCTAAACATCATTACCAGAGCCCATGAAGCCCTGATTAAGCACAAGAGGCCCTCCTCAATAGAACCCCTCATAACATATGAAGAAAACCAAAAAAATGGCCACCGGCGCCATCTCCCCGGCGCCATCTCCTCTCGGCGCCGCCTCCTCCCGGCGCCAACACTTTTCGGCGCCAAACTCGTGTCGGGTGGGGGGGCGCCGAGGCCAGTTTCCCTCCATGCCGATTGCCATGCCGTGCCGTTTTGCCTACCGTGCCGATTGCCTTGAGCCTCCTATCGCGCCGGGAACCCCCTCGCGCCGTCTGCCCACCGCGCCGGGATCCCACCGCGCCGACTCCCCTCCGTGCCGGTTCACCTCAATACCATCTACTATTCAAACACTCAACTTCCGAGCAACCTTAATGAGCCCTAAACTCAGTCTAAACTCGATGTCTCAACCTCATTTACCTTCAGGCCCACTCTTATCACATCACGGGGAATCATGGTTCTTCATCCAAGTCTAAGGGAGCTAAATTAACGGGGTTCTACCCCCACATTATACCATTCGACCGTGATGTTTTCTTCTAACCCTACTGACTCTTGGAGTTCTGCCACCTCATGTCCTCCAATGGTTTCTTAAGGGGATATCAATAAATACCATAATAATGGGCATTGTCCCGTCGCATCTAGATCCTCTTGGATCTCGGGCTACGCCCATCTTTCTTTTGGCTTCCATCTCGGCACTCCGTGGATGGATCTCCTATATTCCCCCTTGGCATAGACCAAGATAAGGGGATATGCTGTCGGATTTACTCCGTGTATTAATATATCATATCTTGCATCACGTGATCATCTGCATGCATCTTCTATCCTGCAAATGAATGAGCATACCTATCACATTGGTTTTGCCCCTGGGATCCTTCTACTTTGGCGATTAATCAAGGGTTGTCCTTCTTTGGAAGGACGTAATTAACGTCATAGCCTTTATGGTATGACAGACTTCCGGTCCCGACTCGGACTTCACAATCGACTGACTGAGTCAGATCGAGCGCACAATAAAATTATCACTCCGGTGACTGGCACGCCTAATAAACCAACTAACAAATCAATAAATCAATAAATAAATAAAGAATAAATCCATTCCCACAGTCTAGTGACAACAAAGTCTCCCTCATCAATTATCATCCAGAGATCATATTTCTGACTCTTAAGGAAGAACTCCATTTGAGTTTTCTAGTAGCGATAGTCAGAACCATCAATCAAGGGTGGACAGTTGACGGATTGACCTTCTGCCATCTCAGCCATGTATGATCTTTTGCTCTCAAATCGTTAGATCTTTAAAGAATAGAGAGACTGGGGTCTAATAGCACTCGCTGCCCAATAAATGGCTAGACCTAGAGAGGGGTGAATAGGTAAATAAAATTTAATCATGATAAAAACAACGCTTAGAAATAGGTGTGAATAGAAATATGAATGCTACAGTAATAACACAATAGAACATACCGATTTTATCATGGCTCGACCCATACCTTCTGTTAGTCTTATGTCTAGTCCCCAGCAACTACTGGGATTTCTACCATCTCCAACTGAGAATAGTACACATGCTATTTTTGATCAGGTGTTCAACCACACCATAGGCACTCTTTCCTTCAAAAGCCCTAGCTATTTTTGGTTAGGTGTTCAGCCACACCACATGCATTCTCTCAACTAGAGTCCCAGTTGATTTTATAGGTATCAGCCAAACCACAGGATACCGACCTTCTGCAGATCCTAAGTCACAAGATACAGATCTTCTGCAGGTCCTTTTCCCCTCAAGCAAGAGCTTCTCACCTCAAGGAGAAGACAACCACTTTACAAGTGGAGTTTACACAGTGTTTGTCTCTTGGTAGGCAGATTATGTACAATGAATACATACTGTTAAAGATGAAAAATAAAAGTGAAAGCATAGTGGTCTTGAACTACAAAGAAAAGTCTTTGATAGCAAAGAAAACTCAGAGATTCATGGAAGGCTTTTGTGAAGAAATAAGAGTGAATGCAGCAGAAGAAATGTCATGGTTGTTTCTCCTTCACTTGAGCATGTAGAGTAGCTTTTGGTTGAGGAAGGATCTGGCTTGTTTTTCTCCCAACTCTTGGCTATGTGCTCATGTGCTGGGGGCTAGGGTCACTGGGTTGCTCGCTTGCTAGCTTGGTTCACACATACCCATAGTTGCGTTCTGCTCTATACACTTCATACCGCTACCTTGGTTGTTCAGCTACCACATGTATATATAGCCCTCTTTGTGTGTTGGTTCCGTTAGAGACATCATGGTATCCATTAGAGACTGCCTTATATGTTTCTTGGATAGTGTAACTTCTTATGAGAGATCTTCCTATCTTGAGAGATGTAGTGCCTTTTCTACGCGGCTATTCACAGAGTGATTTCTTTCCTGTCTATTTTACTGCATAGAATACTCCGTTCTATTTATTGGTGTTGACATATATATGTACCACTATGGTTCGTCACTTTCTTTCCTGTCTATTTCTTCTTGAAATGGAATATAGAAACCGACCTTTCCAGGTCTTCGGTCAAGTGTTAAAGGAAACAAAGATAGGTGTTTGTACATACACTACATGGGTAGCAATAAATGTTGCATGTTCTACATTAAATGCATTTGAAATTTGAAATTTGAAATCCATTATGATAGTCACTTATATCATTTTATCTTTATCTAACATAGTCGATTAATTAGTGCAATGCCATTTACATCATTGACTAAGTGATATTTGATTAAGTTTAAGCTTCTTGTAGTTGTGTGTTCTATAAATATTCTATCTTTTAAAATTGAGATTTATCTCACAAGCGATGTTTCTGATAGGTGGTTTTAAGTCTTTCTAAACAAATCAACTATGTTTAGGATAGTCAATAGATTGGACATCTGTGCACCTATGTTAACTTTGTGCGCCTATGTTAACTTTGTGCACCTATGCAAACTTAATGCGCCTAAGTTAGCTTTTGTGTGCCTAAATGAACATACCGCATTTTGCACCTATGTGAACTTAGCTAATTGTGTGCTTGTGACTAAGTTAAACTTAGCCTACATTTTCTGTGCCTAAGTTAAACTTAACTGCGACTATGTTTTCTGTGTCTAAGTTGAACTTAGCTGCAACTATGTTTTCTACGCCTAAGTTGAACTTCTCATTTTCTTGCGCCTATGTTAAATTTAGTTCACTTTTGCAGTGCCGAAGTGAATATAGTCTTGTTTTCTTGCGCCTATGCTATACTTAGATGGATTTTAGGGTTCTTCTTATTTTCACTTACTGTAGTTTATCATTACGGGGTTTGTTCATTGAAAGCTTTGTTATTTCAAGGTTTTGTTAATTCAAGATTTTTTTTAATTCAAGATTTTGTTAATTCAAGGTTTTGTTATCACCAAAATTACTATAATTAAGTTAATATATTGGTTCCAACCCAATAATCTCCAAGATTAACTTAATACTTAGGTATCAGCCCAACAGATTGGAGTCGAAGGAGTGAGTAGACAATCTAACATGACTTCACCCCAATCCAAAATTACATCCCCCCTAAAGCCAAAGGTCTATTTATAGAAGAAGAAACCCTAACTTGGACTTGAAGGATAAGCATTAGAAATAGGAGTTCTAAGCCAATAATTCCATGAAAAATAAGTTGGGTACGACTTCTAAGAAGTCTAGGAACCTATCAGGATTGAGACCGACCCCCAAATCCATGCAAACAAGGACTCTAGGGCGATCACTATCGGAAGAGACGTGTTCTGACTGGGTTGCGAGATCTTCTCAGAGCACGGTCTAACTGAACGCAGTCGCGAGATAGGCCGCGATCAGGATAAGTTAGCCAAAATGAAAAATTTCATGAAAATTGGATTTCTAGGGCTTAACGTGCTTGAGAATGAGTTGAATGGGCTCACAATAGATCAATGGAATGACTCAAAAGCGATGGCTTATTCGCAGCATCATAAATGTGAATAAGAGAAAGGTTAAACTAATGGGTCAAAAATGTGTGTCTACAATATGCTCAAAATATCACCTAGCAGAATGCCGAGCCTTCACAAGCCAAGTCTTCCCTGAGCCAGAGAGAGGCCGGTTGTGACGACCCAAGATCCGGATACCGGAAAGAACCCGATACCATTCGAATCTTGGCCCGCCGCCCACAAGTCGGAGGGCTCGGAAGGGCTAAAAGGAGTGTGGTGGCACAAAGAAATAGGAAATAATGTAGGATAATTCAACAATTAACAGAAATAAAGAAATAACTACAACAACAGAGTCTAGTCCAACAGAAAGTACAGTCTAAAGTAGTAAAACATACCACATGCCAAGTGAACACTCGGCCCGGCGAGCTGGCAACTAAGAACCTCTGAACAGCACCCTCGAACCTCGAGGAAGAACCGCCACACCTAAAACGTAGGGGTGAGCCTCCTATCACTGGCTCAGTAGGGATCCCCCGGAACCCCAACTGAGAACAACGGCGGCACAGAAAGTAGTAACTACAAGAACAACAGTAGCAGCAGGAACAGTAACTCGGTGGCCGGTCAAAACTCGGCACTACAACTACTCATACTGTACCGGTCTAGTAGAAAGAGAAATCCCAATCGCACAATTGAGAATCGGACCACTCTAACACCAGGCCTACCGAGGAAACCCTCGCGGCAACCCTGCCGTAGAAGTCTGCCCACATAGGCACGACCAATCGAGACCGCACAGTCCCACACTGGCACGACGAAACCTCGGTGAAGCCAGTGGCACCTTGGCCACTACCTCGAAAACACCGGACGGCCCAGAAAATAATGTCTCGCACACGGGAAATGGAACCCGGAAACAGGAGAGTCACGTCTCACATGACAGGAGTACCTGCCCACTAGAAGCAAGGCCGGATGCGTCCACTGACATCTTAGACCGCGCCTCAGGTGTCTCCCTCCGGCCCAGCAGGAACTGAGACACCGTACTAGTAACCACAGAACAAGTGACTAGTTGGGGTCACGCTCATCAGCGCGGGTCCAACCGCCCCCAACCACGTGTGCACACACAGACCGTGCGTCCCTGGTCTGGCCCTCTCGCTGGTTTTCCCCTCAGCCGTACTCTGGCTGGTAGATGTGGGGCCCAACAGAAACCAGTCTAAAACCGTCTATCTCTGGGGTAGCCTCGCCACCACTCCCTGGTGGGACCACTCGCGTGTCGGAAGGCTATGACTAGTGGGGAGTCACTGGTGTGACCACTCTCCAAGGAGAAACCCCGAGAAACACGCACACACCCTACGCGAAAGTCGAGAAGAACCAAGTGGCATCGAGCCACTAGACTCTGGACAGTCCTCCAGACTCACTAAATCCAACGGTCCTTGAGTCACTAGACGTCGGGTCAAGACCGTCGTATGCAATGACATAATGCCATTAATCTAGCCTAATCCCTAGGTCTAAAACCACGATAGCACGAATACCGAGGTAGCTCACGAGTCGTCAAGATCATTCCCCTCAAAAAGGGAACTCAAGGGACCTCTAGCCCCAGGCTGGGTGACTGGACTCACAGTCCAAGGCCACAAACATGCCCACGCAGAAAGCACAGAAGCAAGATTCCCAAGGTAGCGCACAAGCCGCCACACCGATTCCCCATCCCAAGAAAAAGTGGGAAACCTCCAGCCCTAGGCCGGATGACTAGACTCGCAGTCCAAGCCCAACACTTGGCCCACTCGGGAACCATCTCCCGCAGAAACCCACGACATGCGGGGGAACCCCACCGCACTCACACTGATACACGGTGACTCAAGCCGAGAACACCACCTCCCGAGATCCCACGGCACCCTAACGTGTGGCCCCCACATGATGCCCAGCATCAGTCAGATCACGGGTCAGTACGTGGATCGAGGTCCACTCACCCGGGACTCGAGTTGGTAAAACATAACTCCGGTCGGGCATGAACCACTGGCGGTCCACCTTTGGGCCGCCACAGGGACTATAGCGGTTCAACAATAGGCCGCCACACCATGGGTCACAAAAGGACAAGCGGTCCTATATAGGGCCGCCAAAAGACATGAGGCGGGCGTACCCTCAGCCGCCAGACCCAAAAGCCTCCAACGATCAAAACGCCTTGAAGGCCACGCCGGCCAACTAGGCTTAGCGGTCGGACCTTCGGCCGCCACCTGGGCTCTAGCGGCTCATTATGAGGCCGCCAGGCCCAACCCACGCACGGAAAGATTGAAACGGTCGAACGGGGACCGCCAGAAGGATGTGGCGGTCACTAGAAGGACCGTCACACTTTCAGAAAACTGAGAACGGCGGGAAACATCCCAAAAATCTGATCCACGCCCCAATCACCCCCGGGTGATGGGGAAACAAAGGGGAATCCATCCCCAAGCCCCTAGGCATGCATCTAAACCCCTGGATTGGCCAAAAATGCCACGAAACGAGAGATCTGGCTCACTCCCCAAACACATGGATTTTTCCCAAAAAGCTCAAATAAGCCCGCTCGGCTCACCACGGCCTACAAAACTCGCGGGAAAGGAAGTGCACGAGCTGAGGGTCCATCTCCCTACCTCCACCGAAGATTCGACGCGCCGTTGACACCGATCCACGAAGAAAACTCCACGAAACCCTCGCCGGTTCACAAACTCACACCCGAACTTCACCGCGCCATCGGCCCTCGATCCTCGACCCGTTCCTAGTTCCTCACCTCCCGCCATCGCCGCCTCGCCCTCCTCCACCACGGTCGGCCGCCCGGGGAGAGGGGGAGAGAAAGAGATGAGAGAGAGTGAGAAAGAGAGAATGGGGAGAGAGAGAGAGGTTAAAGGGTTAATATATAGAAAAATCCCAAAATTATGGAAATTTAGAAAATTACGAAAAATTACCTTCGCGATCCACGGAAGGAGCACAATGCGTCGGTACTGTCCCGGAGTTGGAGAACGCCACGGTTTTCCCTGCACAGAGTTCCGAAGGTGCATTAGGGAAAAACACGTGTAAAACACAAAATACACTCCGAGACCCACTAAAATGATCCGAAAAATATCTGAAAAGTCTGGGGCATTACCGCCCTCCCCCCTTAAAGAAATTTCATCCTAGAAATTAAGGACAAACGCGGGAACATAGGGGAAGAAAGCCTTAACCAACTAACAACGTCGTCAGAGCCCCCAGCATAGAAAACCTCGATTCTCACGGGAGCACCGATCCTGAGGGACACAGCCAGACTACAATCACGAAGAATGTCTCGCTCGGCATGCCGCGCACCGGTCATCAGAGTAGGCACACACCAAAGGTCACAGTCCATCATCACCTCAGTCACAGCAAAGACCAATCATGGCACCATTGCCATCCCTTCGCTCACCGAGGAGACACAGTCCTCATCATGAGAAACAGCTACCGATCCATCCTATGGTCGGCGGACAAATCCCACGTCAGCTTCAAAATCAGCTGACCGGTCGCACACCCTGCTCAAGGGAACAACCAATACAGAGCCTCCATCAGCTCACACAGCCATCTCGACAGGCCGTAACCAGAACATCAGCTTAGTGCCAAGGATCACCTCACACTTAGCAAGCTGAAAGCCAGACATATCACTGGACCAACTCTGCCAGAAGCCAAACTTCGACAAAGCCCAGATCCCATCCGGAAAGCACACCATGGAAATGACCACCAAAGGTCTCCTTGAAACACGGCTATTACCGTTCAGGATGCACCACCAATAGCATCTTCTATCTATGAAAAACCATCCACTGGTCGTCAGATACACGTCAACGAGAAACCTTCCACCGGCCCAGCAAGTACGATCCAACTCATGACAGGCAATCCGCTGACTCACACAGATAATTATCACATCTCGAGCTGCACTCCTCTCGGACATCGCATCTGATCTCGATCATCGCGCCAACTCAACCCTCTCAGGGGAGCACGATAAAACCAATGACAAGACTCAGGAGTCTTCGGTCATCACCTCACTCGACTCGAACCTACAGGGGAACCATCCCATGCTGGTCACCAGACCAGGGATAACCACTCCAACGCCAACGTCCCATCAAGGATCACCATTCCGACGCCAATCTCACTTAAAGGCCTTCGCCCACAGGCGTCACTTTTCCATCTTGTCTCATCAAATCCTTCATCTCAATTAATCTAAGTGGACACCTGCCAATCCCGATTCCGCCCTCACCATAGAGCCACGGAACACCACCGGAAGAATTCATGGCACACGTCTCTAGGGGAGGAAAGTGCCATCCAAACTCACAGCAACCCGGTCGCCAACGCCGCAACCAATGCACACGGGTCCCCAACAATACACATCTTACCGTGGTCAACTATGAGACTAGCCTTACCAGTCACGAGCAGCTACCAATCGAAACCCAAAATCTCTTAGAGATCACTTCCTCTAGAACACGATCTCCTCTGAGAACACAACTTGCAACCCAAGTCGGGCACCAAACCACCGACTCTGACCAACATGTCCTCGACCTCCGTTAGGCGACACCCTCAACAACCCCATCCGGGTCTAACACCGACGCCTGACACGGCTTCCATCACAGGAACAGGGTACTCATGCGGCACACTAGTCAGCACATTCCCCAAAACTCTATCCTGCCAGTGCCAAGAATCACGATACCTCGAGCAACGGCACGGCAACAACACGTCTCGCACAGAGGAACCAATCCTCACATGGTCAACGCAAACTCAGGAATCCGCCCGTAGCAACCAACGCTACGATCCTGAACCAGGGGTCACAGGCCCACTAGGCTTCTGCTGCGCACTCTGATCCACGCGCATAGCCAAACACGGCAACTCGGGACTCGCCATCCCGACAATCCACAACTCAGCTGGTCAACCTCGAAAAATAGGGTAAGGAAAGCTCCATTACCTCGAACCCCAAGCACAGATTCACTCCCAAATCTGGCAATTCTCTACAACTCTGCAGGCTCCGAACTACCACGCATCGGAAAGTTCCAGCACCAGCCAAGAATTCGAACACCGCCTAACCAGCACTCGTCCTTCCGGAACAGCGCCAGCACCCTCACACAGTAAGGGAATCGGGCACGACTTCTCACAGGCAGCCACCTTGCCAAAACAGGGAACACGTCTCGCACGGACTCCATGGCACATAGAGGCCAACCAATCCGAACACACAATGCAAGACGACGAACCTTAGTCAAACATAATCTCTCCAACCAAAGGAGAAATCGACATACCTCCGACCAACGGAAGAATCTCCACGCTCGACTTGACCTTAAACCTCGCACATGCTGGGAACAGCACCTTCCAACACCGAGAAAACCATCGCTTCCATCAGGTCAGCGCCTCCGACACACTCAGCAAGTGTCACGTCAGATCACGATCACAGCATCTCTCGATGCACCACCACTGCAATTCCTCGAACTGCAACACACCACGCCAAGAGCTGCAACACGAGCCATAATCGAGAACCGCCGATGCTCATCCTCGAGTCCCGAAACCACCGCGGAACCTTCTCATCTCAACCAAATCCAAGGAGAACATAACCCATTCGCACACAAGAGCGCAGGAGCAAGACTTACTGGGACACCATAGCCCAATCCTGTGTCGAAATCTGTAAGAATAACTGGGACCGACACCTCATTTCTGACGACACAGAGCACGACAAGAACATCAGGCTCGACAAAATAGTAGCTCATCGAGAAGATCCTCCGCTCACCTGAGCACACTTCTCGATCAGAACACTCCGCTCTGCCACCTGACCTCGCTGCAAACACCTCGAACACAGTAACGCAGCAACGCACCTGCCGGCAACCTCTGCCCAACGCTTGACAACCGGGATCACCACCGATGAGGGATAAGCTCTCAACCTCGATCCTTAGACCCCACGCCAGCACAAAAGCCGCGAACAACAACCGCCTTCACAGCGCCACACAGTGCACTCAAGCTCTCAAGCGAAAAATCAAGCAGAAAACAAACACAAAAACCTAAGCCAGCTGCCGACTGTACTGGACCTTATGGACTCTGATCACTGCAATATTTATAATTCCTATGTACGTCCACAACCACCACTCTGATACTAGCTATGACGACCCAAGATCCGGATATCGGAAAGAATCCGATACCATTCGAATCCTGGCCCGCCGCCCACGAGCCGGAGGGCTCGAAAGGGCTAAAAGGAGTGTGGAGTCACAAAGAAATAGAAAATAATACAGGACAATTCAACAATTAACAGAAATAAAGAAATAACTACAACAACAGAGTCCAGTCCAATAGAAAGTACAGTCCAAAGAAGTAAAACGCACCACATGCCAAGTGAACACTCGGCCCGACAAGCTGGCAACTAAGAACCTCTGAACAGCACCCTCGAACCTCGAGGAAGACCGTCGCACTTGAAATGCAGGGGTGAGCCTCCTGTCACTAGCTCAGTAGGGATCCCGCGGAACCCCAACTGAGAACAACGGCAGCACGGAAAGCAGTAACTACAAGAACAACAGTAGAAGCAGGAACAGTAACTCGATGGCCGGTCAAAACTCGGCACTACAACTACTCCTACTGTACCGGTCAAGCAGAAAGAGAAATCTCGATCTGACAATCAGGAACCGGACCACTCTAACACCAGGCCTACCGAGGAAACCCTCACGGTAACCCTGCCATAGAAGTCTGCCCACACAGGCACGACCAATTGGGACCCCACAGTCCCACACTGGCATGACGAAACCTCGGTGAAGCCACTGGCACCCTGGCCACTACCTTGGAAACACTGGACGGTCCAGAAAACCACGTCTCGCAGACGGGAAATGGAACCCGAAAATAGGAGAGTCACATCTCATGTGACAGGAGTACCTGCCCACCAGAAGTAAGGTTGGATGCGTCCACTGATGTCTTAGACCGCGCCTCAGGTGTCTCTCTCCGGCCTAGCGGGAACTGAGACACCGTACTAGTAACCATAGAACAAGTGACTAGTTGGGGTCGCGCTCGTCAGCGCGGGTCCAACCGCCCCCAACCACGCGTGCACACACAGACCGTGCGTCCCTGGTCTGCCCCTCTGACTGATTTTCCCCTCAGCCGGACTCTGGCTGGTAGACGTGGGGCCTGACGAAAACCAGTCTAAAATCGTCTCTCTCTGGGGTAGCCTCGCCACCACTCCCTGGTGAGACCACTCGTGTGTCGGAAGGCTATGATTAGTGGGGAGTCACTGGTGTGACCACTCTCCAAGGAGAAACTCCGAGAAACATGCACGCACCCTGTGCGAAAGTCGAGAAGAACCAAGTGGCATCGAGCCACTGGACTCTGGACAGTCCTCTAGACTTACTAAATCCAACGGTCCTTGAGTCACGAGACTCGGGGTCAAGACCGTCGTATGCAACGACACAATGCCGTTAATCTAGCCTAATCCGTAGGTTTAAAACCACGGTAGCACGAATGCCGAGGTAGCTCACGAGCCACCAAGACCATTCCCCTCAAAAAGAGAACTCAAGGGTCCTCCAGCCCCAGGCTGGGTGACTGGGCTCACAGTCCAAGGCCACACACATGACCCACGTGGAAAGCACAGAAGCACGACTCCCAAGGTAGTGCACAAACCGCCACGTCCATTCCCCATCCTAGGGAAAAGTAGAAAACAGCCAGCCCCAGACCGGATGACTGGACTCGCAGTCCAAGGCCAAACACTTGGCCCACTCGGGAACCATCTTCCGCAGAAACCCACGACATGCGAGGGAACCCCACCGCACTCACACCGATACACGGTGACTCAAGCTGAGAATACCACCTCCGGGGATCCCACGGCACCCTAACGTGTGGCCCCCACATGATGCCCTGCATCAGTCAGACCACGGGTCAGCACGTGGATCGAGGTCCACTCACTAGAGACTCGAATCGGTAAAACATAACTCCGGTCCGGCATGAACCACTGGCGGTCCACCTTTGGGCCGCCACAAGAGCTAGTGGTCCAACATTGGGCCGCCACAGGGACTATAGCGGTTCAACAATAGGCTGCCACACCCTGGGTCATGAAAGGATAAGCGGTCCTATATAGGGCCGCCAAAAGACATGAGGCGGGCGTACCCTCGGTCGCCAGACCCAAAAGCCTCCAACGGTCAAAAACCAA
Organism: Amorphophallus konjac; assembly: GCA_022559845.1. Taxonomy (NCBI): domain Eukaryota; kingdom Viridiplantae; phylum Streptophyta; class Magnoliopsida; order Alismatales; family Araceae; genus Amorphophallus; species Amorphophallus konjac. The sequence goes on from CM040117.1 coordinate 22,974,945, forward strand.
TGATCAAAACACCTCGAAGGCCACGCCGGCAAACTGGGCTTAGCGGTCGGACCTTCGGCCACCACCAGGGCTCTGGCGGCTCATCGTGAGGCCGCCAGGCCCAACCCACGCATGGAAAGATTGAAACGGTCGAACGGGGACCGCCAGAAGGATGTGGCTGTCACTGGAAGGATCGCCACACTTTCGAAAAATAGAGAACAGCAGGAAACGCCCCAAAAATATGATCCACGCCCCTTAGGCATGCATCTAAACCCCTGTATAGGCCAAAAACGCCGCAAAACGAGAGATCCGACTCACTCCCAAAAAATATGGATTTTCCCCAAAAAGCTCAAATAAGCCCGCTCGGCTCACCACGGCCAACAAAACTCGCGGGAAAGGAAGTGCACTAGCTGGGGGTCCATCTCCCTACCTCCACCGAAGATTCGACGTGCCGTGGACGCCGATCCATGAAGAAAACTCCACGAAACCCTCGTCGGGTCACGAACTCGCACCCGAGCTTCACCGCGCCACCAGCCCTCGATTCTCGACCTATTCCTAGTTCCTCACCTCCTGCCATCGCCGCCTAGCCCTCCTCCCCCACGGTCGGCCGCCCGGGGAGAGGGGGAGAGAAAGAAATGAGAGAGAGTGAGAAAGAGAGAATGGGGAGAGAGAGAGGTTAAAGGGTTAATATATAGAAAAACCCCAAAACTGTGGAAATTCAAAAAATTACGAAAAATTACCTCCGCGATCCACAGAAGGAGCACAACGCACCGGTACTGTCCCAGAGTCGGAGAACGCAACGGTTTGCACTGCACAGAGTTCCAAAGGCGCATCAGGGAAAAACATGTGTAAAACATAAAATACACTCCGAGACCCACTAAAATGATCCGAAAAATATCCGAAAAATCTGGGGCATTACACCGGTGGTGTCCCTACCACACCCCCCTCTAGATTGTGCCCAGCTACTAAAAGATCTATTAACTTTTAATGATGCTATGGCCTCTAATGATGCTACTTTTTTGAAAGAAGTTATTAAAAGTGAAATAGATTTCATTATTTATAGCCAAACAGAAGAATTAGTTGATCTTCCTCCCGATAGTAAAACTATTGGATGTAAATAGATTTTGAAGAAGATTGAAATTTGGTGGTTCTATTGACAATTATACAACTCAATTAGTTACTAACAGATATAGATAGAAAGAGGGGATATATTTTTTTGATATCTATTCTCATGTAGCTAAGATGACCACACCGTGTGTTTATAATTTAAAGGTCCATCAAATGGATGCCAAGACCGTGTTCTTGAATGTGAAACTTGAAAAATAAATCTATATAGATCTACCCATGAGATTTTTGGTATCAGTCTAGAGCACAAAGTGTGTAAGTTGGTTAAGTCATTGTATAAACTAAAGCAAACCCCTAAGCAATGGCATAAAAATTTTGATGATATTTTTATTTCCAATGGTTTTACCATGTGTAAATCTGGTAGGTGTCTATATGTTAAATTGTTCAATGATGCATGCGTTATTTTATGCTTGTATATTGTTGATATTCTATTGCTTGTATATTGTTGATATTCTAATTCTTAGTAGTAGCATTATGTTGATTTATGAAACCAAATAATTCCTAAATAGTAAATTTGACATTAAAGATTTGGGAGAGGCAGTGGTGATATTCGGACTTAGACTCCCAAAATCACGTGAGTGATATGCAATATCCCATGCTCATTATGTTGAGAAAGTATTGAAAAAGTTTTGTTTTTATGATTCTAAATCTGTTAGTACTCCTTTGGATCCTAACGTACGTCATTCTTAATAAGAAGAATAGTAATAGTTTTGATCAACTTAGATATTGATAGCTCATTGATCGTTTGATATAATTATCTAACTACAGTTGACCTGATATTTCTTTTGTTGTTAATAGATTTAGTAGATATACACAGTATCTTAGCAAAACTTATTGGCATGCTCTTAAGAGAATATACAAGTATTTGAAAGGTATCTTGTCATATGCATTGCATTATAAGAGATTTCATGCTATACTTGAGGGGTACAGTGATGCCAGTTGTGATAGGAAAGGCTCATGGTAAGGGCACCATTGGCTTTGTTTTCATGCTAGGTGGAGGGGCAGTCACCTAGAAGTCCACCAAATAGACTATTTTAGCTCGATCCACTATAGAATCTGAGCTTATAGCTCTGGAGATGACTAGTAGAGAGATAGATTGGCTGAAAAATCTAGTGGTTGAGCTTCCTCTGCTGAGTAAGCATATTTCTACAATCTCTATTCATTGTGATAGCTACGCTGTGACGACCCGGATCCCGGATACCAGATATACCCGATAGAACTATCGAATACACCTGATACCACTTGGAACCCGTGAAGCCTCCCAAGAGTTGTAAAGCTCCGAAGGGAAAAAGGATTGCGGTGTAGTACATTGAAGTCACAGATATAATATTAAGTAATTAAATTTCATTAGATCGATTTACTAAAGTAGCAGAAATAAAATTACTTTTTAATTAACAGTTACAAATTAACAATTATACCAGAGTCCAGTCCAAAGGAAAGACAAGCAGTACAGTCCAACAGAAAAGAAAGACGTACCTTGAGGTCGGGAGAAGCCCGACGCAGGTACCGCTGGCAACTACGAACTCGCCACACCAGGAACTACGGAAGCAGAAGACGCCACCCACCTGAAAAGTAGGGGTGAGTCTCGTGTCATTGGCCCAGTAGGGGTCACGCGGATCCCCACTAAAAAATATGCAGTAACACGGAACAATGAAATAACAGTAGTAGCAAAGCAGGAAAACTACCACTAGAAAGCTGTAAAGGAAAACCGGAACGGAAGGAGTAGAACAGCTAAAGGAAAAGGGAAAAGCCGTACCGAACAAGACACGGCTACCAAACTAACCTCGGCCCCTAAGCTACTCCAAACAGCAACAGCAACAGATGGGTAAACTCTGAACTGACGAAGTCAGGAGTTACCGATCTGTTGGCAAGCACGAGGCCCAAGATGAAGGCCTACGAGACTAGACAACAAGTCTAGAAAAGACCTAGACAGACACAGATGGCCTAAAGTACACACGACTCGATTGTCGGGCACGCTCTTCTAGATACAACCACACACGACTAGAACGTCGTGCACACGACACAACACTGACCTCGGGCAAGACCACGAGAGGGCTAACCCGGAAAGGTCACGACATGCGAAAAACATGAGACTCACGTGTCACGTGACGGAAGTACCCCCTCACTAGAAGAACAGCCAGCTGCGTCCACTGACGTCTTATGCTGCGCCTACGAGCGTCTCGTCTACTATGCCGCCCAAACCACGACAAAGACTAAGACACTGAACAAGAACATGAACTATAGTAACGAGTGACTAGATAGGGGAACGCCCGTCGGCGTCAGTCCAAAGCCCCTGACCACGTGTGCACACACCGACTCTTGCTGGAGAGCCAGGCCTCTAGCTAGTTTTCGCCACCCAGTAGGACGCCACTATACAGCGGGGGCCCACGGAAACTAGCTTACAAACCGTATATCGGGAACTGCCCCGCCACAAGGGTCGACACGTCGTAACGTGTCGTAAGGCTACGACTAGTGGTGGCACACAAGACAAATACTCCAAAACGCGAGTGTCGGAATACGGACAAGCAAAGAAGCACTATCGTACGTACTACAAAGCACAGGACACGAGGTAGCATACCGGACTGCCACCAGACTCAGGACAAGGCAACTAGACCTGAAAACACAACGATCCTTGAGTCTTACGACTTGGAGTCAAGATCGTCGTACAAAGCGGAATGAGCCGCCAATCGGTCTATTCCTAAGCCAGAGGAAACAACATGACCGCGTAAAATGACACACGGGGACATGAGGGAACACCTAGACCCTTATCACATCTGGACATGCAAACCGAGGTGAAATGATACCTCAAGGTATCCAGAACCATGTCTCGAACTGGGCAGAACCACCGAGACACACAAGGTTACCTGTCAACCGTTGGGTCACCCCGGGTTGACCGGAACCAGACAATGACGACTCTATAGTAGGAAAGCAAATCCTACCTTACGCAAGAAAACTCATGGCTACCTTATAACATGGTCTTAGCCCTCATAGGACATCAAAAGATATCCACGGGAATGGCAAACCACAATGTCAAGCCATGATATAAGGAAATCGAAACGATGGAAAATGACACTCTGGGCAAAAGCAACCATCGTTCAGCTGCTAGGGAAACCAAGCAGTCAAGGAGGAAACCGCTATGCACACAGAGACAAGGACACTGGCGGTCAGGGGTAGGGCCAAGAGGCGACTGTAGCGGTCTAGGATGAACAACTAGACTCAGTCAACTCCAGCTGACCTGCCCAATGAACCACCAAGCGGTCGATGACAGACACGCTACACGGACTAGGCGGTCCAAGAGACAACCGTCATACCAACCGCCCTAAGATACTGACCTAAGCCAAACGACTCGTAGCAGCCTAAGGAAGGTGAGCTACAGCGAAGAAACGCAAGAAGGTTGGACCGCCAAGGCCAACCGACTTTAATCTTGACTGGGTCTAAAACCACGGTAACATGAATACCGAGGCAGACCACAGGCTGCCGAGACTATCCCCTCAAGACGGGAACTCAAGGAAGGCCACTCTCATGTGGGGGAATCCCACCGCACTCATACCGATACACGATGACTCGATCGAGCGTAACACAAAGCCCGAGACATATACATCCATGGGCACGCTAATCGAGGTAACACGGTACCTCCCGACACCCCAGAAACTTGGACATGGGACTCACAGGGTGTCCGGGACACTCGCGAGGCCATAGGTTGGTCATTAGGTCTCAACCGGACCGACCAGGACTCAAAGGGGCAAAAATCAGTGAAATCCGGTCGACCGGACCCATGGGGTCGGTCGACTGGACCACGGGCTGGACCGACACGGCAAAAAGGGTTTTGGCCGGTCGACCGACCCAAGTGGTCCGGTCGACCGGTCACGGTAGTAAACCGACAGAACTTTGACGTTCGGACCCGATTCCACGCCCCGTTCGATTCCGATCGAAGAGGAAAACATCCACAATCACAATACCGACCTTCCACACTCCGGAAGGGATCAAAAGGACACACAAATGAATTGAAATGGCAATTCTATCGAATTAACCCTAAATGAGTCACCGGGGTTCCCAAGCTCATACCGGCCCCAAATGACAACCGATCGACACGAAATCAGCGAATGTGGAACGCTGGCATTCCAGGCGTTCGATTGATACCAACTGATCTAAAAATTGTCGCCATTTTTTGGCGAACCCTGCGAACACCCCTAAAGCATGATTTTACCAAAACTTAGAGAAACCCTCTCAAACTTACACCGAACAACACAAAATTGTAGGGAAAACACAGAGGAGAAGTAGAGCTCCCGTCACCCTACCTTCACCGAAGAAACCGTGCGCCGAAGTGACTAAACCACGCTGAAAATGCCAAAACACGAACCGCGCCGATCTCAGAATCCACTGAGGGATCGCGCCACGCCACGCTCAAACCGTCACCCCATCCCGCATCCCGATCACGTCCTCGCCTCGACCAGCTCCGCAACGGTGTGCACCCCGCACCGAGAGACCCAGAGATGAGAGAGAACGAGAGAGAGAAAGAGAAGAGAGAAATGAGAGAAAATGGGGGAGAGAGGAGGGTCACGTGCGAATGAGGAAAAGAGAAAAGGAATAAAAATAAAGGAATTAGGAGTTTTTCCTAATTTTTGAAAATTTGATTTTTGGCCCGAAAATGGATTAATTTAGAAAAATACGCAAACATAGTCAAAACGATCGTCTCAAAGAGTACATCGTAACTGCGGCGTCCACGAGTCGATGAACTGAGAACTAAACTCACCGCAGGATTCCGTAACTAGTACGAGAGAAAAATCCACACGGATCGTTAAACTCAACTCGGGAGCTACAAAAGCGATCTGAAACTCTCCAAAAAGGATCCGAAAGACCTACTAAAGATCCGATAAGAATCCAGGGCATTACATCCTCTCCTCTTTTAAGAAATTTCATCCTCAAAATTTAAGGACTAGCAAATGAGAAGTAGGGAAGAATAACCCCAAGACACGACTTGAAAGAACACGAATCACGAGAAACACAGCTTAGAGGGACACAGTCAGACCATAATCACAGGCACACGCTCTGGATCGAGCACGATACAAGTGAACACATGTCCGACACCTCTGAAACAAGGCAATGTCGTTTACGTCTCACAGGGAAAGAGACACGACCATGCCACGATAACAGATATCGGGAAAACAAAACGGTGGACACGGCAAGTATTAGCTTAAACAAGGAAGCATAGTCCTCTCAGCTGACAGCTCGACAACATCATTGGCTCCAGTGCCAAAGGCAACCACGAAAGACTGGCACACAGGATGCCAACGAAAGCAGCACCGAACCACAAACACAATCAAGTCAGTCCTCTCTCAGATATTACATATGATCGAGTCGCAAGCTAACTCTACCAGGAGAAGAGAGTACAGTAAAGCTAACCGACAAGACCTGGTCCACATAGTGCCAAGACAAATACACAAAATCATAGAAAAACAGTGATAAAATGACAAAAATGGCAGCACTTGCAGGATCCTAGCTCCGCACTGAACACAGAACCACGGAACACAACTGTAAGTTGGGTCACATCAAGGCATAACGACCGCTGAACGCACGACCATAAGAAACGAGTCACGCATCGAGCAGCTCACCAAGAACAAACACACGACAACAAGGAAATGACAATCTCGGGAAATGTATCTCAAGGACCACGATCATGTCCAGAGAGCACAACACCCAAGAGAAGAATTACAGAGCAGAGGGTACTCAACCAGTAGATATGCCGATAGATTCCCCAATACTCACAAATGCCAATGCCAACACCAGAATGACTCCAGCAATGACATGGCAAAAGACAACATCAAGGCACACGAAGCCAAGACGAAGTCACATCGAGAAGGAACAATTCTCTCGACCGGTCAGAATCTTATAACCAACGATCCTCGACCTGTGGGTTATCAGCCCACACGCTTCTGCTGCGCACTCAAACAGCGTACACAGGCATCAGAAATATCTCGATATCAGCATCTCAGCACACACTTGGCGCCATCGCAATGTATTACTGTCACGCCCCGACGCGGAATATCGGGACCGGCAGTAGGAAACGCTAGCAAAGATAACATGCTAAGCTAAGAATTAACATAATACCATGAACAGAAATAACTCTAATTCTATTATAATAATCATCAAACGTCTTACAAACGACTCAAACATAATCAAACATAATCTCTACTCGACTCCGGTACAATAACTAACACCAGTTCTAAGACATGGCTAGATGTAAACAACTAAACAAACTCAACATATCTACTAGTTGATACACTCCAACCTATCACTCTCGCCCATTCCCATCAATCTGTGAATCTTCACCTGAGCTGCCTGGAAAAGGGGGAAATAACTATATGAGCGAACGCTCATTAGGTAACAACAGGCAAGTGTAAGTGATTAACCAATTAATTACATGTTAATATGAAACGGAAAGAAAAGAAATAACGATCGAATGAAACAACGTAATAACAGAGAGTGCTAAAGAATGGAATGGAATAACAATATGACAAGAATGATAAGATTACAAGAATTGCATTTTTGAACAATATATATAACAGGAAATTACAGGAAATTGGCCAACATGCAAGATTGTAACCAAGTCAAACATGATTCAAGTAAGATATAAGAGATCATTGTCATAGACATCACGCTAGTCATGCACTCGGTGCAATGCCTCACCCTGTCATTATAAACTCCCATGGGCACAAGTACTTTTCGGGCGCTCTCCCCAGGACCAGACCGGGCCCCTATGGTGCGTTGGCATTGATTTATTGGATCTAAGATCCCAAGTTGTCTAGACTTTAATCAAGTTAAATGGCCAATTATAATAAAGTATAAACTTACCTCGGAACATTCCAAGGCTAAGTTGAAGAGATAATGTCCAGAATTTCTGTCCAGGAGTCCAAATTATCAAGAACCATCATGCTCTTGGATTCAAAATCGTAAAACACGGGGAAAACTAGTCTCTGGAAGACATGCGATCAATACTAGGCAGCTCAAGGCTTGTGCGGTCGACACTGGGGCGCACTAACAGGAACTGGGTTGGGTTTAGCCCTCGGGAGGTCAAGGTTGAACGGCTGTTCACGGGCCGCCCTTCTATATGAACAGTTACGATAGGGCCGCACAAGGCTAGAAGGTTACAGAATCGAGGAAAGGATGTGTGGTCCTGACAGAGCCGCTCATGAGTTGAACGGTCCACTCAGGGCCACCTGAGAGAAGTACGGTCCATTACTGGCCGCACAACACAGGGCCTAACCATGAGTTAGATTTTACCCCAAGTGGGCTCCCGGGCTACCATAGGCAGGGTGGAACTGAACCAGAGTCCAGCCCACTATCTACTGGTCGGCCTAGGGTCTACTGGACTAATCAAAACAGGATTTGACTGAATATAGATCAAGGATAATCGGCCAAGACAAATTGGCATCTGCCAGGGATGAACGGTCTCCACTGGCCCGTTCATTGGTATATACGGTCTATCAATAGCCACGCAAGTCTCTGTTAATCCAATTCGAATTAACTCAAGTAACAGCGGTTTGATTGAGTCTAAAACAAAACTAGGGAATACAATGGTTCAATATTAAGGTTATAACAAGTATAAACCTAATAGGCATTCAATTATAAAAGATTCACAATTAAAGTGACATTCATTGGAAAGATGAATCAAGATCAAGCTCAATTTAAATAGATCAGCAAGAATTATTTACTGTCATGAATTACAGTTTATTAGGTGTGTTGCTAACATGCAATTAACCATTAATCTAGTAACATAACATGCTGTAATGATAATTTAATCTGCTCTGTTACAGATGTGCGGTCGGTTCTGGACCTTACATCCCAATGAACGGTCAAAGACTGGCCGCAAGAAAGACATGCGGTTAGGTATAGGCCACATGTTCCAGGGACACGAACGGATATAAAAACATATAAATGGTCAACAGTGGGCCGCCTGTCTGGGATGTGCGGTCTATCGTGTGGCCGGACATGTCCAAACAGGTCGCTACCCCTATCGCCATGCCCGACTCCGGCGAGGTTTCTAGGGTTAAATTTAAAATACTAAATTCGCATGATATAAAGCATGGAATTTGGAGCTTTTACTATCAAAAGAAGGAGCACAAAAAACTATACAAGATGTATGAATCAATTTTATGTTTACAGCCTAAAATTACAACTTAATCGAAAAGGAACAATTATAACCCTATATGTGACATGCTTCTACTAAAACCTAAAATTCTCGCAGGATACTTGATAGAATTTGGGGCTTTCTACATCAATGGAAAGCTAACACTGTGTTGCTTTTAACCATATATTATTTGTAGGGTTTGGCTTGCTATAACCTACCTGAATCGGATGAAGAACTAAGGAGAAAGAAAACCAAGGACGCCGGTACACGTAGCCACTAATCACTCGAGATCTCCCTCGGTCCAACTCCTCTGCAGCCGCCGCTGGTTCTAAACGATTCTAGGGTTAGAGAGCTTCATTTTAATAGGTCACACACCTTCTGGAGGCTTCTATGCGCGGAGTATTCTTCCACGCAAGTCGGGTTGATGTGAACACCACTGTAAAAGTTGACTCGATCCAAACTCCGCCGAATGCATCTCCCAGGGTTAGGGTTTCGAGAGATTAAGAGAGGGTAAATGATCCTCCCATCCTGGCCTTTCATTTGCCACCGATTTGAGCTCATTAGATGGAGTATTGGGCTCGAATTTGGCGTTTCAAGGTATGGTTAACTAAGTGTTCAATTTGAGCTTAAACCACTAATTCGGCCTACTTACAGATTTTATTTGGGTTGACCACAGAAGACAAGTTTGTTAAACGTGTTATCCTCTACAAGAATATAATTTTTATGGATTTTTATAAAATAGTCAAAATCTAGCTCATTCAATTTATTAAGGGATTATTATAATTAATTTCTAATTAATTTCAAATAAATTTCTAAAAGAAATCGGGATATTACACCTTCCCCCACTTAAGGAATTTGGTCCTCCAAATTCAATGCACTTAATAAAAAGAGGGAGTGAGACAGCTCACCTAGAACAAGTCAGGGTACTACCTCCGTATAGTATCTTCTGACTCCCAAGTAACTTCTTCTGTTCCACGCCGACTCCACTGCACGTTAACCATCGGTATGGAACGATTCCTGAGTTGTTGTTGCTTCCGATCCAAAATCTTGATCGGTCTTTCTTCATAAGTCAGATCTTTCTTCAATTCGAAGTCCATATGCTGAATAATGTGAGTGGGATCGTACACATATTTCCGTAACATAGACACATGGAAAATATTATGCACTCCAGATAACTGAGGTGGTAGTGCCATACGGTAAGCAACCTCCCCCACTCTTTTCAGAATCTCGAATGGACCAATGTATCTTGGACTCAGTTTGCCCTGAATACCAAACCTTCGAATTCCTCTCATAGGAGAGACATTTAAAAACACATGCTCACCAACCTGAAATTCCAATGCTCTCCTCCTGGTATCGGCATAACTCTTCTGTCTTGATTGTGCTACTTGCAACCGATCTCTGATAATACGGATGTTCTTGGACGATTAAGAAATGAGATCTGGTCCAAGCCATTGCTTCTCACCTACCTTATCCCAACATAACGGGGATCGGCAGCTTCTACCATACAAAGCTTCAAATGGAGCAATCTGAATGCTGGACTGGTAACTGTTGTTGTAGGTGAATTCAACCAATGTCAAATGATCACTCCAACTACCTCCAAAGTCAATCATGCAGGCTCTAAGCATATCTTCCACTATCTGGTTGGTCCTTTCAGTCTGTCCGTCTGTTTGTGGATGGAAAGTAGTATTGAAATTCAGACGAGTTCCCAAAGACTCTTGCAATCCTTTCCAAAAATGAGAAGTGAATCTGGGGTCTCTATCAGACACAATGCTGACTGGTATATCATGTAGTCTTACCACTTCCTTCATATACAAAGTAGCCAAAACATCAACTGTCCATTGAGACTTAATGGATAAGAAATGAGCCGATTTTGTCAATCTGTCGATAATCACCCATATTGCATCAAATCCACTACGAGTCCTAGGTAGACCCATAATGAAATCCATGCCAATGCTCTCCCACTTCCATTGGGATATATCAAGGGGTTTCAATTTCCCTACTGGTCTGAAATACTCCGCCTTGACTTGATGACAAACCAAGCATCTACTTACGAAGTTCGCCACTTCCCTTTTCATATTCGGCCACCAAAAAGATCTTTTCAAATCCTTGAACATTTTAGTACCTCCAGGATGAATGGTGTATCTGGATCTATGAGCTTCCTCGAGGATCTTACTCTTTATCTCAGCTACATCAGGTATACAAGTTCTCCCTTGAAATAACAATCTTCCATCATCAGCCATCATGAAGCCAGGTCTGTTACCCAAGCTTCCCTTGATCTCTACCAACTCCGGGTCATCATCTTGCAGAGATTTGATTTCCATCAGTAATTCGGGCTTAAGTTGAATCTGAGAAATCATAACCCGATCCTTGTCAACATTAAGATCCAAACTAGCTAACTGCTCCAACAATTTCCATTCTTGTAACATTAGGCTTGACAACTTGGCTATAGGCTTGCGGCTTAAGGCATCTGCCACAACATTACCTTTTCCAGGATGATACTCAATGGAGAAATCAAAATCCTTTAAATACTCCAGCCATCTTCGCTGCCTCATATTGAGTTCCTTCTGAGAAAATAAGTATTTCAAACACTTATGATCTGAAAACACCGTGAATGCTTCTCCATACAAGTAGTGCCTCCATATCTTCAAGGTGAACACCACTGTTGCTAGCTCCAAATCATGAACATGATAATTCTCTTCATGCTTCCTCAACTGCCTAGAAGAATAGGCTATCACTTTCCCGTACTGCATGAGTACACACCCTAAACCAATACCTGAAGCATCAGTGTATACAACAAAACCTCCTTCACCAGAAGGTAAAGCCAAAACATGTGCAGTAGTCAAACATTCCTTCAAGGTCTGAAAGCTTCGCTCGCAATCTTCTGACTAATCAAATTTGATCTCCTTGCGGGTTAATCTTGTCAGAGGTACCGCAATCTTGGAGAAATCTTGAATAAACCTTCGGTAGTAACCTGCTAGGCCTAGGAAACTTCTCACTTCAGTCACATTAGTAGGCTTAGCCCAATTCTTTACTGCCTCTACCTTCGAAGGATCAACAGAAATACCTTCTTTTGTGATGATATGCCCTAGAAAGGACACCTCTTGCAGCCAGAAATCACACTTACTAAACTTGGCATATAACTGATGATCTCTCAATAGTTGCAATGACATCCTCAAATGTTCAGCATGCTCCTCCTCACTTTTAGAATAAATCAAGATATCATCAATGAACACCACGACCCATTGATCAAGATAGGGCCGAAACATATCGTTCATCAGCTGCATGAAAGCTGCAGGTGCATTCGTTAGCCCAAAATGCATTACTACAAATTCGAAATGCCCATACCTACTGCGGAAGGCTGTTTTATCGATATCCTCCTCTTTAATTCGTAATTGATGATATCCAGATCGAAGGTTGATCTTAGAAAAATACTGAGCTCCTACTATCTGATCAAATAACTCATCAATCCTTGGCAATGGATATTTGTTCTTGATAGTCCACTGGTTCAATTGTCGATAATCGATGCACAACCTCATCGAACCATCCTTCTTCCGGACGAATAATACAGGGGCTCCCCACGGGGAAGTATTTGGTCGAATGAACCCTTTCTCAAGCAATTCCATCAACTGCTGCTTTAGTTCCCTTAGCTCCGCAGGAGACATACGATAAGGAGCCTTAGAAATAGGGGTCGCACCAGGAATTAGATCAACAGAAAAGATAACTTCCCTCTTAGGAGGAAGTCCTGGTAGTTCCTCAGGAAAGACATCTAGAAAATTTCGGACGACAGAAAAGTCCCCAATCTCAGTCTTCTGCTCAGGGGTCACAAAAATAAAGGCTAGAAAAGCCTTACATCCTCTTCTCATCAGCTTATCAGCTCGAAGAGCCGAAATAAGCGGAACAGACTTATGGTGTCTAATTCCTATAAAAGAAAGTCCATGATGTCCAGTGAAAGACACAGAACTAGATCTACACTGAACATTGGCCTCATACTTAGCCAACCAATCTACTCCTAGGATTACATCATAATCCTTCATGTCCATGCAAACTAAATCAGCTGACAGGTTTTGTTCATTGATCAAGACCTTACTAGAAGGATAGAAATACTTAATTGCTGAACCGGAACCAATAGGAGTTGAAATCTCTAACGGAGAATTCATCAAAACTGGCTTCACAGTTAAAGACTTCGTAAATCTCCGAGAAATAAAAGAATGAGTGGCACCAGTATCAAAAAGAACAAAAGCTGATTTATCATGTATAATAAGAGTACCTTCGACAAGTCCACCTTCCTCGGCGGGTCCTGTCTCATCTTCTTGTAGAGCCTGGAGCTTGCCTTGCTGCTTCTTGATTCCATGCGGTTTCACCGGGGTAGCTTGCTTAGATAAAAGAGGGCACTCGGGAATACGGTGGTCCCTACTACCACAATGTAAATAGACACCCAGCTTGCGCCAGCACTCCTCCATCTTGTGACCTGGGCGGTCACAATACTTGCATACACCCTTGAATGGAACAATAGGGCCATGTTTCTTGTCTTCAATCTTCGACATCTTGCCCTTCCACGAACCAGACCCGCTAATGGGCCTCTTCCTGCCATGACTAGGCTTGATACTCCCAGAACCAGTATGGTGTTGTTCAATCTTAACACTCTTCCCACAGATTCTCTCCGTCATTTCTAAAGTATCTTCCAACCCTTGAGCCTTTCTCACCATCTTGGAATAAGTTGGAATTTCCATCGGTGCCAACTGGTTGATATACTGCAGCTTCAGCCCATTAAGAAAGCGCTTAGCCTTCATCTTCTCGGTAGATATCAAATGAGTAGCATAACGAGATAGTCGAGAGAATTGAGCTTCATATTCAGCTACGGATAGATTTCGTTGCTTCAAAGTAGCAAACTCAGCCGCCTTCTTCTCTTGTACTCGATCAGAGAAATATTTACCATTGAAGAATTCCTCGAACTCCTCCCATGTGACTTGTCTATCACCAACGGTAGCCTTCACTGCGTCCCACCATATCCTCGCATCACGTTCAAGTTGAAAGGTCGACAAGAGGACACGTTCCTGATCACTGCATTGCATCACTTCAAAAATCCTCCCTATCTCTTCAAGCCAGTGCTCGGCTTCATCAGGGTCAGTCGAGCCACCAAATCACGGGGGATTCATCCCACTAAAGTTTCGATAAAGATCGCCAGTGCCATGGTTCGCAGCTCCTCCTTGAGCCACTTGTTGCAAAGCTTAAGTAAGTCCTTGAACCGTGCGCTGCAAGTTCCTCCATTCTGCGTGTTCTCCTACCATTGCAAAAGCCTACATATGGAATAGGTTATATTAGGTTCAATCAAGAATGGATAATCGTGCAATGAGATTATTAACTCAACCCCAGTCTTCTACCCAAATCTCACCAGGTTGGGTCCTTAGACTTATAACAAGGTTATAGGTCCTACAGTATAACTTAGGATCCTAGAACTTAGAGAACCTAGGGATATTAGAAAACCTAAGCTCTGATACCACCAAACTGTCACCCCCCGACGTGGAATATCGGGACCGGCAGTAGGAAACGCTAGCAAAGATAACATGCTAAGCTAAGAATTAACATAATACCATGAACAGAAATAACTCCAATTCTATTATAATAATCATCAAACGTCTTACAAACGACTCAAACATAATCTCTACTCGACTCCGGTACAATAACTAACACCAGTTCTAAGACATGGCTAGATGTAAACAACTAAACAAACTCAACATATCTACTAGCTGATACACTCCAAGCTATCACTCTCGCCCATTCCCATCCATCTGTGAATCTTCACCTGAGCTGTCTGGAAAAGGGGGAAACAACTATATGAGCGAACGCTCAGTAGGTAACAACAGGCAACTGTAAGTGATTAACCAATTAATTACATGTTAATATGAAATGGAAAGAAAAGAAATAACGATCGAATGAAACAACGTAATAACAGAGAGTGCTAAAGAATGGAATGGAATAACAATATGACAAGAATGATAAGATTACAAGAATTGCATTTTTGAACAATATATATAACAGGAAATTACAGGAAATTGGCCAACAAGCAAGATTGTAACCAAGTCAAACACGATTCAAGTAAGATATAAGAGATCATTGTCATAGACATCACGCTAGTCATGCACTCGGTGTAATGTCTCACCCTGTCATTACAAACTAACTCTCATGGGCACAAGTACTTTTCGGGCACTCTCCCCAGGACAAGACCGGGCCCCTATGGTGCGTTGGTATTGATTTATTGGATCCAAGATCCCAAGTTGTCTAGACTTTAATCAAGTTAAATGGCCAATTATAATAAAGTATAAACTTACCTCGAAACATCCCAAGGCTAAGTTGAAGAGATACTGTCCAGAATTTCTGTCCAGGAGTCCAAATTATCAAGAACCATCATGTTCTTGGATTCAAAATCGTAAAACACGGGGAAAACTAGTCTCTGGAAGACATGCGGTCAATACTGGGCCGCTCAAGGCTTGTGCGGTGGACACTAGGCCGCACTAACAGAAACTGGGCTGGGTTTAGCCCTCGGGAGGTCAAGGTTGAACGGCTGCTGACGGGCTGCCCTTCTATATGAACGGTTACGATAGGGCCGCACAAGGCTAGAAGGTTATAGAATCGAGGACAGGATGTGTGGTCCTGATAGAGCCGCTCATGAGTTGAACGGTCCACTCAGGGCCACCTGAGAGAAGTACGGTCCATTACTGGCCGCACAACACAGGGCCTAACCATGAGTTAGATTTTACCCCAAGTGGGCTCCCGGGCTACCATAGGCAGGGTGGAACTGAACCAGAGTCCAGCCCACTGTCTACTGGTCGGCCTAGGGTCTATTGGACTGATTAAAACAGGATTTGACCGAAGATAGATCAAGGATAATCGGTCAAGACAAATTGGCATCTGCCAGGGATGAACGGTCTCCACTGGCCCGTTCATTGGTATATGCGGTCTATCAATAGCCGCGCAAGTCTCTGTTAATCCAATTCGGATTAACTCAAGTAACAGCGGTTCGATTGAGTCTAAATCAAAACTAGGGAATACAATGGTTAAAGATTAAGGTTATAACAAGTATAAACCTAATAGCCATTCAATTATAAAGGATTCACAATTAAAATTTGACATTCATTGGAAAGATGAATCAAGATCAAGCTCAATTTAAATAGATCAGCAAGAATTATTTACTGTCATGAATTACAGTTTATTAGGTGTGTTGCTAACATGCAATTAACCATTAATCTACTAACATAACATGTTGTAATGACAATTTAATCTGCTCTGTTACAGATATGCGGTCGGTTCTGGACCTTACATCCCAATGAACGGTCAAAGACTGGCCACAAGAAAGACATGTGGTTAGGTATAGGCCGCACGTTCCAGGGACACGAATAGATATAAAAACATATAAATGGTCAATAGTGGGCAGCCTGTCTGGGATGTGCGGTCTATCGTGTGGCCGTACATGTCCAAACAGGTCGTTACCCCTCTCGCCTTGCCCGACTCCGGCGACGTTTCTAGGGTTAAATTTAAAACACTAAATTCGCACGATATAAAGCATGAAATTTGGGGCTTTTACTATCAAAAGAAAGAGCACAAAAAACTATACAAGATGCATGAATCAATTTTATGTTTACAGCCTGAAATCATAACTTATTCGAAAATGAACAATTATAACCCTAGATGTGACATGCTTCTACTAAAACCTAAAATTCAACGCAGGATACTTGATAGAATTTAGGGCTTTTGAAATCAATGGAAAGCTAACACGATGCTGCTTCTAACCATATATTATTTGTAGGGTTTGGCTTGCTATAACCTACCTGAATCGGATGAAGAACTAAGGAGAAAGAAAACCAAGGACGCCGGTACACGTAGCCACTAATCACTCGAGATCTCCCTCGGTCCAACTCCTCTGCAGCCGCCGCTGGTTCTAAACGATTCTAGGGTTAGAGAACTTCATTTTAATAGGTCACACACCTTCTGGAGGCTTCTATGCGCGGAGTATTCGTCCATGCAAGTCGGGTCGATGTGAACGCCGCCGCAAAAGTTGACTCGATCCAAACTCTGCCGAATGCATCTCCTAGGGTTAGGGTTTTGAGAGATTAAGAGAGGGTAAATGATCCTCCCATCCTGACCTTTCATTTGCCACCGATTTGGGCTCATTAGATAGAGTATTGGGCTTGAATTTGGCGTTTCAAGGTATGGTTAACTAAGTGTTCAATTTGGGCTTAAACCACTAATTCGGCCTACTTACAGATTTTATTTAGGTTGGCCACAGAAGACAAGTTTGTTAAATGTATTATCCTCTACAAGAATATAATTTTTATGGATTTTTATAAAATAGTCGAAATCTAGCTTATTCTATTTATTAAGGGATTATTCTAATTAATTTCTAATTAATTTCAAATAAATTTCTAATTAATTTCTAAAAGAAATCGGGGTATTACAATTACGCCACGAGTGCTGATCCTGCGAGCAACCGATCACAAAATAGCCTAAGTGCGAACCAAGAAGAGCACCAGCTTCAGCACAGAGCATAAAGAAAGGCTAATCTCAGCTTACCATTACGTCCTGAAATAATAAATGAGCCTTCACAATACATCGGCCGCTGGACACGGCATGATAAACACGGTGCACATCGGCTCTCAACATAAATATTAGGTCCAAAGCCAAGCAACCGTAGAACAAAGAGAAGATCAGGCTCAAAATAGATATTGTCCACCACTAAGTAGACATAGGACAAAGGTCTCACCAAGATAGCAATTCCAAGGCTTACCTCGAAAAAGGCTCCACCAAGTAGGATGAGAAGAATCAAGCTCGACTAACAGAAGCTCACCGGGAAGGGAAAATCTTAGGCTCGCCTGAGCATCTTCTCAATCGAGGAATCTAATCGAACACTTCGACAGAAGCGAAACACCTCAGGAGCTGCGCAGACTCAAGCTGGGACGACCAAAATAATGTCAGAACGTATACGACCATCACACCAACTCGAAAAAGTCACCAGCCACCTGAACAAATCACGGAGAAATCTCGAACAATGTACCGCAGATTCAAGCCTACCGGCGAACTCTGCCAAGTATAACATGATCGAGACAAACACCACGACGAAAAGAACGCCCCGTCGCATCCCGACGAGAGCAAAACCATCTCGTATAGTGCTGGCACAGCACGGACAAGACAACACACGGAAACAAAGCGACAAAGAATCGTAAAACCTAAGCCAGCGAAAGACTGTACTATACTTTCAGGACTCTAGATACTGTATATCTCGGATTCTCATGTACTTCACACAACAATCCTCTGATACCACCTGTGATGACCCAGATCCCGGATACCAGATATACCCGATAGAACTATCGAATACACCTGATACTGCTTAGAACCCGTGAAGCCTCCCAAGAGCTGTAAAGCTCCGAAGGGAAAAACGATTGTCGTGTAGTACATTGGAGTCGCAGATATGACAGTAAGCGATTAAATTTCATTAGATCAGTTTACTAAAGTAGCAGAAATAAAATTACTTTTTAATTAACAGTTACAAATTAACAATTATACCAGAGTCTAGTCCAAAGGAAAGACAAGCAGTACAGTCCAATAGAAAAGAAAGACGTACCCTGGGGTCGGGGGAAGCCCGACGCAGGTACCGCTGGCAACTACGAACTCCCACACCAGGAACCACGGAAGCAGAAGACGCCACCCACCTGAAAAGTAGGGGTGAGTCTCGTGTCACTGGCCCAGTAGGGGTCACGCGGATCCCCACTGAAAAATATGCAGTAACACGGAACAACGAAATAGCAGTAGTAGCAAAGCAGGAAAACTACCACTAGAAAGCAGTAAAGGAAAATCGGAACGGAAGGAGTAGAACAGCTAAAGGAAAAGGGAAAAGCCGTATCGAACAAGACACGGCTACCAAACTAACCTCGGCCCCTAAGCTACCCCAAACAGCAACAGCAACAGATGGGTAAACTCTGAACTGACGAAGTCAGGAGTTACCGATCTGTTGGCAAGCACGAGGCCCAAGATGAAGGCCTACGAGACCAGACAACAAGTCTAGAAAATACCTAGACAGACACAGACGGCCTAAAGCACACACGACTCGATTGTCGGGCACGCTCTTCTAAATACGACTACACACGACTAGAACATCGTGCACACGACATAACATTGACCTCGGGCAAGACCACGAGAGGGCTAACCCGGAAAGTACACGACGTACGAAAAACACGAGAGTCACGTGTCACGTGACAGAAGTACCCCCTCACAAGAAGAACAGCCAGCTGCGTCCACTGACGTCTTATGTGCGCCTACGAGCGTCTCATCTACTATGCCGCCCAAACCACGACAGAGACTAAGACACTGAACCAGAACAGGAACTACAGTAACAAGTGACTAGATAGGGGAACGCCCGTCGGCGTCAGTCCAAAGCCCCTGACCACGTGTGCACACACCGACTCTTGCTGGAGAGCCATGCCTCTAGCTAGTTTTCCCCACCCAGCAGGACACCATTGTACAACGGGGGCCCACGGAAACTAGCTTACAAACCATATATCGGGAACTGCCCCGCCACAAGGGCCGACACGCCATAATGTGTCGTAAGGCTACGACTAGTGGAGGCTCACAAGACACAGACTCCAAAACACGAGTGCCGGTGTACGGACAAGCAAAGAAGCACTATCGTACGTACTACGAAGCACAGGACATGAGGTAGCATACCAGACTACCACCAGACTCAGGACAAGGCAACTAGACCTTAAAATACAACGATCATTGAGTCTCATGACTCGGAGTCAAGATCGTCATACAAAGCGGAACGAGCCGCCAATCAGTCTATTCCTAAGCCAGAGGAAACAACATGACCGCGTAAAACGACACACGGGGACATGAGAGAACACCTAGACCCTCAGCACATCTGGACACGCAAATCGAGGTAAAATGATACCTCGAGGCATCCAGAACCATGTCTCGAACTGGACAGAACCGCCGAGACACACAAGGTTACCTGTCAACCACTGGGTCCCCCCGGGTTGACCGGAACCGGACAATGACGACTCTATAGTAGGACAGCAAATCCTACCTCAAGCAAGAAAACTCCTGGCTACCTTATAACGCGGTCTTAGCCCTCATAGGACATCAAAAGATATCCACGGGAACGGCAAACCACAAGGTCAAGCCAAGATATACAGAAATCGAAACGACGGAAAACGACACTCTGGGCATAAGCGATCCATCATTCAGCTGCTAGGGGACCAAGCAGTCAAGGAGGAAACCGCTATGCACACAGAAACAAGGACACTGGCGGTCAGGGGTAGAGCCACGAGGCGACTGTAGCGATCCAGGACGAACCACTAGACTCAGTCAACTCCAGCCAACCTGCCCAACGAACCACCAAGCGGTCGATGACAGACACACTACACGGACTAGGCGGTCCAAGAGAGAACCGCCATACCAACCGCCCTAAGATACTGACCTAAGCCAAACAACTCGTAGCAGCCTAAGGAAGGCGAGCTACAGCGAAGAAACGCAAGAAGGTTGGACCGCCAAGGCCAACTGACTTAAATCTTGACTGGGTCTAAAACCATGGTAACACGAATACCGAGGCAGACCACAGGCCGCCGAGACTATCCCCTCAAGACGGGAACTCAAGGAAGGCCACTCTCATGCGGGGGAATCCCACTGCACTCATACCGATACACAGTGACTCGATCGAGCGTAACACAAAGCCCGAGACTCATACATCCACGGGCACACTAATCGAGGTAACACGGTACCTCCCGACATCCCATAAACATGGACACGGGACCCACAGGGTGTCCGGGACACTCGCGAGGCCATAGGTCGGTCATTGGGTCTCAACCGGACCGACCAGGACTCAAACGGGCAAAAATCAGTGAAATCCGGACCTGACAGGGCCGGTCGACTAGACCACGGGCTGGACCGACACGGCAAAAAGGGTTTTGGCCGATCGACCGACCCAAGTGGTCCGGTCGACCGGTCACGGTAGTAAACCGACAGAACTTTGACGTTCGGACCCGATTCCACGCCCCGTTCGATTCCGATCAAAGGGGAAAACATCCACAATCACAATACCGACCTTCCACACTCTGGAAGGGATCAAAAGGACGCACAAATGAATTGAAACGGGCAATTCTATCGAATTAACCCTAAATGAGTCACCGGGGTTCCCAAGCTCATACCGACCCCAAATGACAATCGATCGACATGAAATCAGCGAATCTGGAACGCTGGCATTCCAGGCGTTCGATTGATACCAACTGATCTAAAAATCGTCGCCGTTTTTCGGCGAACCCTGCAAACACCCCTAAAGCATGATTTTACCAAAACTGAGCGAAACCCGCTCAAACTTACACCGAACAATGTGAAATTGCAGGAAAAACGTAGAGGAGAAGTAGAGCTTCCATCACCCTACCTCCACCGAAGAAACCGTGCGCCGAAGTGACTAAACCACGCCGAAAACGTCAAAACACGAACCGCGCCGATCTCGGAATCCATCGAGAGATCGCGCCACGCCACGCTCAAACCGTCGTCCCATCCCGCGTCCTGATCACTCCATCCCGTCCTCGCCTCGGCCAGCTCCACAACGGTGTGCACCCCGCGCCGAGAGATCCAGAGACGAGAGAGAACGAGAGAGAGAAAGAGAAGAGAGAAATGAGAGAAAATGAGGGAGAGAGGAGGGTCACGTGCGAATGAGGAAAAGAGAAAAGGAATAAAAATAAAGGAATTAGGAGTTTTTCCTAATTTTTGAAAATTCGATTTTTGGCCCGAAAATGGATTAATTTAGAAAAATACGCAAACATAGTCAAAACGATCGTCTCGAAGAGTACATCGCAACTGCGGTGTCCACGAGTCGATGAACTAAGAACTAAACTCACCGCAGGGTTCCGTAACTAGTACGAGAGAAAAATCCACACGGATCGTTAAACTCAACTCGGGAGCTACAAAAATGATCCGAAGCTCTCCAAAAAGAATCCGAAAGACCTACTAAAGATCCGATAAGAATCTAGGGCATTACATATGCGGTAATAGCTCAGGATAAGAGTGAAAAGATAAATGGTAAATTAGATACTCATATAAGACTCAAGTTGAGTTTTATGAGGGAGTACTTGACTAAAGAATTTTTTTCTTTAGATTATGTAAAATCTGCAAATAATCTTGCTGATCTTTTAACCAAATAACTGAACAAGAAATTTGTTAAAAATGTATCAAGGGGAATGCAATTTAAGCCCATTATATAGACACTGTCAATAGCAACTCAACCTATTCATCGGAGATCGGATGAAATAGGTTCAATGAAAAAATAAATTGATTGGATGACTAGTAAAAGTCATATTGTTAGAGACTTGTGTCTCAATGTCCCTCTCTATGATATAGTGCTCTATCTATAACTATAAAGGATGAACTATATATTCCTAATCAATCCAAAGTCCAGAGTGGCATACAGACACGTTTCAGTGCACCTTGGAGGATGCATCTATGTGAGTGTGGTTATGTGGCCACAGTCTATGAGATGCTTGGAATGTCTCTAGAGCGTTCATGAAACAAGATATAAAGTATAAGGCCAGAATGTGCTATCCCTTCATAAAACTACCATCGACTAACACTATGTGTGATGCATGGAACTTTCTACATAGGGTTTAAGTTCAAGACAAAATTCACTAGGACTTGTGGAGAGAGATAAGTGTTTTACTACGTACGTGAAGGTTCAAGTCGGAAAATATCTTCACATATGCATAGTATTTCACTTCAAGCTCTTGTAAATTCGTCTCAAACTTTTACAATTTTTTCTTGGTGGAGAAATGTTAGATATTATGTGTTAAATTTTCAAAGTTTGAGTCTTGTGTTGTTTTGTCCCACATTAGAAAATAGAAAAAAATCATGTATTTTTAGTTGGGACTCTTAGCTTCACCTGTGTACTTTTTAGGGAGACTGGAAGGTAAGCCATTAGGGCTCTTGGATTCTTCAGTCTCTTTTCTTCTTTAACGCGCATGCGTATTACATTGCCTTGTTGATGTCGTGGTGTGCGTGCGATTCTGGATCCATTTTTTAATTTTTATTTTGATCATTCGACCGAGTATCTCTCCACGTCTCCTCAGATTCTCTTGGAGTCCTCTCTTGAGAACGGAAACATCTGTTCATACACTTGACCGTTTATACTCCCGTTGAGAGTCTATTTAGGGTGATTTTCCTAGGGTTTCAGAGATGCGAACTCGGCTTTCACATAACTAAGTTTTTCTCTCATCTCTTCCTCTCGATCGACTTCTTTCTCTACAAGAGCTTGAAGGGATTCTATGTGGTGTTAACCCCCGACATCATAATTTGGATTGCATCTTTGCGTCCTCATCGGTTTGAACCGTCGTATCTTAAGAGAAATTTCACCGTAGAGCATATTTCACCGTGTAGAGATGAAATGACTCTAAAGAAAGTGGCATCGCATTTCGACTCGAGTTTGATCTTTCTGAACTTTGTTTCCATTTATAACTTCTAGATATGTCTGATAAAGATATCCCTCCGTTATGAATTAGTGAACTTCTGGAAAAAAACATATTTTTTCAATAGAAAGTACGTGAACGGAAGGTCATCAATAGGAGAAAGAGGAGGAGAACAAGGGACGAGCTTGAAAAATCAGCTATAGGCCCTACTGACCGCTAGTTGCCATCATCCTGAGGTTAACTTGCTGGAAAGACGTCCATTATTACGCCCCATCACACCAGCCAATCGTCGTGATCCAAAGACTATACTCGTATGCCTAACGCGTCATAATGAACAAAACAACTACCAAGCTCACGACATGGATGAAGTTTGGTTCTATCCACGCGTTCGGCGCGAGCATGTCGAACGTACGTACGTGCTGCTTCCTTCCAAGGGCACCGACAGAACGCGTTTACAGCTTAGTGGCCGAGGCCATGCCAACCCCGGCCGCACCTTTTATTGCCGCATCCACCACAGTTAAAATCCCAATGGTACGTACTTCGACGACAGTGAGAGCGGCACTTCCACATGCACGACATCTGGTGTCTGCATTGAGCCGTCCGAGCTGTAACCAGCTGTGATCCAGTGATGTCCATGTCGGGTTAATACCTCATGTCCCCCGGTGTAACAGAGCCACACGCGCACACAGAAGAGTGCGTGTGTAACTTCCACGAGTCGATCGGACAAAAGAAACAAAACTCTCTTATGACCTAATTAAGTTGGTCATGGTACCTTTGGGCCTCTCGTGCTCCGCAGTCAGTCGAGAGTGAGAGAGCGAGACTATGTGTGTGAGAGAGAGACAGCGAGAGAGAGGGTCTGATCAATGCTCCAGCTCAGAGATGAGAAAGAACAGACACGTTGCATGTGATATATGCAGCGCCGGAGGATACGAATAAGCTTGAATATTTGACAGATCGAGAAGGTTGGGGAATGCGAGGGGGATGTCGTGAAGGGCGAACGATCGACCATGCACCTTTGGCTGCAATGGAGCGCCCCCTCAAAAGCTCCAACGCAGCGGATGTTTGCTAGCAGGCGTCGCGACCGGGGGGAGGCATCGAGCCGTACAGCACTTAGTGGGGAGGCATTTACGAGGATGGCGAGTGGTGGGAAACAAGCTCGGTAGCCATTTGTATGGGCGCGCGGCCGGGGTTGTTTTGTGTTCCGGCTTCTTCCGGGGCGATGACTACGCCACCAAACCCCTCCCTCCCACTTTTTAAACTCTTCATTCGGTCTGCTTTGTATTGGACGAGTCTTGTCATGGCGTCTTCTTCTTCCCTGCAGCTTTAATCGGCTCTCGAGCTCCTTAAAACCCGAGGAAAAACCTACTACGAGGGCATGGCAGCATCACGGGCGGTCCTTCTCATAAGGGAGTTTTTTTTTTTGTGGTAGGAAAAAACAAGCAAGATAACGGATTGAGATCGATACCCTGCAGGATGGTGCCACTGGCATTCGGCCATGATCTCTTGGCTTGACAGAGTATAACTCTTCAACAAAAGCTTGTCACGTATAGCTTGTCTTATGTGTTATCCTATGAAACTCTGGTGTTGTGTTGTAGGTCGAGGACATGGCACACCATGACATAGAGGACCTCGTTCCTAACGTAAAAACAAAGGCATAAAGCACGGTTACTCACGGGCAGACGGAAGCTGTTTCTTGTTAAAACCTAATCTTTCAAGTGTACATAGTTTGGGGCGGGGGGATACGGCCGGGTGTGTGCAGGTTGGATGGTCGACGGCTTTTGGAATTTGGTCGCTTGCTTCTTAACCTCGTGTGTGCTTTACTGGGCACCCGGGCTGTTCTTGCACTAACATCTCAGGGTATGGTTTTTAAGTCCCAAACGAGAACACCGGACTCCTGCATGCAATATGCACCTGCACCAGGAAAAAGCTGACTGTCCTCTTCATGCGTCGAACAGTAAAAAGGTGAAGGTAGTATTAAACCAAGAACTAATTAGTAGTTTATTAGCGAGAGGATCACATGAATAATCATATTCCCCACTGTGGCTCATCTTATGTACGTAGGCATCCTCTTAAGCTTCAAGATGGCTAACAACTCCTTCCCAGAATGCCATGTAACATTAGTTTAACTGGGATGTTGTGGATGGGGCCGGGTTTTGTGATTTGTATTGTCTTGAGATTAATATGAGCCGTTGAATTGTTGTACGATGGTTCACAGCTTTAGTGTGTAATAGAAGGAGAGGAAATGAAAACCAATTAAGCAATTTGTCAATCCAAAGTGAATTTAATTAGTCTTTATTTAAGCCCTTGTAGATGCAGAGAAAGGAAAGAACTCCCAAATCATTATAAATAATTATTAAACTAGAACAAAAAGATTTTTTATTTTGATATAAAACACTGTAAGATACCACAAAATACGTTGTTTCATGTGACTTTTGCATTAAACTAAACGACTGTTAATGTGGCATGCTAGAGAATTGAACTCACACAGCCTCTTGGGGGAAGGTGCTCCCTAAGAGAGTGCAGAGGTGACATTGGACAAGATGGCCATCTAACCAAGCATGTGAGCCCGATAAGAGAGACTAGAGAGAAGATATATATCTCTCACTCCCCCAACACCATCCTCTCCACTACCTAATGAAAGAGGAGGAAGCAAGAACTATTTGTAGATTTCGAAAACTGTATAGCTGTTTCACGTGAACAATAAGCCATCAATATAGAGTAATGCAAAAGGTACTTTCCCATGATGTCCTTCATTTGCATATATATAGATCTTATCAAGGCATCAAATGAAGCCATTTTCATTCAGATAACAGTCAATGCATGAACTCTACGCTCATGATACTTGTACAGATTTCATCAATTCTCATACCATGTATTCCTTGTATGTACGCAAGCATAAAACACGGGAGAAAATCAAGAAAGCAAAGATTTCTCAAAAAAGAAGATCGAGAAAACTACACAAAAGTGTAATACCAGAAATTTTGAATTCTTGAGCAATTCTCTTGAATCCCGACATGTTCATTATTATTGTTGAATTAAGTAAATAAAAACTTATTAAATTTAAGGGATTTTATTATCATAAATAGGGGGATCAATAAGACCTGGTTTTTTGATGATAGAAAAACCTAAATCTCATCACCAGCATAGTTTTGTTTCGAGCTTAAAAATTGCAAAGTGTTTAATTGGCCAACAATTCTATTAGGATGCAAAGTAGTTCCCAGAGGGAGGTGGATTGGAGTACTGAGTACAAATCATTTTTTTTAAATCGGTTTGTAATATAATAGTAGTGGAAATGATGAGCAAATAGAAAACACATTATGATTCGGTGATATGGGAGCCGAGTAGATAAAGATATATGCCAATCAAACCACATAGATATGAAGATTTTTATACTAGCTCAGATACCCCTCTTGGGTTCCTATGTCTAATACATAGACATCATCTAGGGTTTAACTACTTCCCGCAAGAAGTACACAAGTTTAGTTTTGCTTCAATGTTTAGCTCACCAACTCTCACACTAGTTGAGTTTTGCTCAAGTATTCAACTCACCAACCTCCCATTTTTGATCAAGTGATCGGTGCACCACACTTGCTGAAAGAGTTGATCAGGTGTCAGCACATCAACTCTTAAAGCTCAAGAGTTTCTCCCACTAAAACCTAATGCCTCTATCTCAAGGTAGATTGTGGAGATGATCAAGCTCAAAAAAAAGAATGAGTAGATCAAACGCGTAAGAAATTAAGATAAGAAAGAAATAAGAACATGCAAATGCTCCAACTTGTAGAAGCTGTGATGTAGATCTCTCAAGGTATTGTTCGGACTCACTGACGATGGACTCCTTCAATGAAGTGATGTTTGATCTAGAATGAATAACTCACAAACTAGCATTGGATGAGAATACTAAAGATATTATGAATCTCTCTGGCTTCATTGTCAAGATCTTCTCATCCCAACAGCCTTCCATATATAAAGCCATTCGAGTTTGACTATCCATTAGACAGAGCTTGGAATGATGTGTGTCTCTTTGATCTTGAAGATTACGTTTAGAGAGAGAATTGGAGTAGCCATTCTGTCCTGGGCCTTATCGTCTTATTTTGTCTTGAAACATGATCAGTATGTCTTTAGCATAATCATGACCCCTAATGTGACGACCCGGATCCCGGATACCAGAGATACCTGATAGGACTACCGAGCAGACCCGATACCACTTGGAACCCGTGAAGTCTCCCAAGAGCTATAAAGCTCCGAAGGAAAAAAGGATTGTCGTGTAGTACATTGAAGCCACAGAGATATAACAGTAAGTAATTAAATTTCATTAGATTGGTTTGCTAAAGTAGCAGCAACAAAATTACTTTTTAATTAACAGTTTAAATTTAACAATTATACCAGAGTCCAATCCAAAGGAAAGACAAGTAGTTAGTCCACGGAAAAGAAAGACGTACACTAAGGTCGGGGGAAGCCCGACGCAAGTACCGCTGGCAGCTACGGACACGTCACACCAGGAACCGCGGAAGCAGAACGACGTCACCCACCTGAAAAGCAGGGGTGAGCCTCGTGTCACTGGCCCAGTAGGGGTCACGCAGATCCCCACTGAAAAATGCGCAGTAACAAGGAAGAACAACGAAAACAACAGTAGTAGTAAAGCAGAAAAACTACCACTAGAAAGTTGTAAAAGAAAACCGGAAACAGAAGGAGTAGAGCAGCTAAAAGAAAAAAGAAAAGCCATGCCGACAAAACATGGCTACTGAGTGGACCTCGGCCCCTAGGCTACTCCAAACAGCAACAGCAACAGAAGGGTAAACTCAGAACTGACGAAGTCAGGAGTCACCGATCTGTCGGCAAGCACGAGGCCTAGCCTAGGAAAAGACCTAGACAGACCTAAAGCACACACACACGACTCGATTGTCGTGCACGCTCTTCTAGACATAATCACACACACACGACTGGAACGTCGTGCACACGACACAACACTGACCTCGGGTAAGACCACGAAAAGGCTAACCCGGAAAGGTCACGATGTGCGAAAAATACGAGAGTCACGTGTCACGTGACGGAAGTATCCCCTCACTAGAAAAATAGCCAGCTACGTCCACTGACATCTTATGCTGCGCCTACAAGCGTCTCGTCTACTATGCCGCTCGAAACACGACAGAGACTAAGACACTGAACCAGAATAGGAACCACAGTAACGAGTGACTAGACAGGGTAACGCCCGTCGACGTCAATCCAAAGCCCCTGACCATGTGTGCACACACCGACTCTTGCTGGAGAGCCAGGCCTCTAGCTAGTTTTTCCCACCCAGCAGGACACCACTGTACAGCGGGGGCCTACGGAAATTAGCTTACAAACCGTATATTGAGAACTGCCGTACCACCACTCCCAGGTGGGCCAACATTGGAACGTGTCGACAGGCTACGACTAGTGGAGGCTCACTAGACATAGAACTCAAAACATGAGTGCTGAAGTACAGACAGGCAAAGGAGCACTACCACACATACTGCGAAGCACCGAGGTGGCAAGATAACTACCAACAGACTCAGGACAAGACAACTAGACCTGAAGACACCACGATCCTTGAGTCTCAGGACTCAGGGTCAAGATCGTCGTGGAAAGCGGCAACACACCACCAATCAGTCTAATCCTAAGCCAGAGAAACCAACTCACGTGGAGGAAATGACTCGCGGAGAACCGAGGGAACACCAAGACCCTCAGCATGCTTGGACACGTAAACCGAGGTAAGATGATATCTCAAGGCATCCAAAACCATGTCTCAGGCTGGACAGAACCACCGAGACACACACAAGGTTACTTGTCAACCACTGGGTCACACCGGGTTGACCGGAACCTGACCACGACTCTACAGCAGTACAAAAATCACGGCATGTCTGGCTACCCTGTATCGTGGTCATAGCCCTCATAGGACATCAAGAGACATCCACGGGACGACAGGCAAACCACAAGGTCGAGCCAAGACAATTAGAAGTCAAAACATCGGAAAGTGACACTCTGTACATAAGCGATCCATCACTCAGCCGCTAGGTAAACCAAGCAGTAAAGGAGGAAGTCGACACACACAGAGAGATGAGAACACTGGCGGTCAGTGGTAGAGCCACGAGGTGACTGTAGCGGTCCAGGACAAACCACTAGACTCAGTCAACTCCAGCTGACCTGCCCGACAAATCACCAAGCGGTCGATAACAGACACGCTACACGGACTAGGCAGTCAAAGAGACAATCGCCACACTAACCGCCCTAAGACATCGACCTAAGTCACAACTTGTAGTGGCCTAAGAAAGGCACGCTACAGCGAAGAAACGCATGAAGGTTGGGCCGCTAGAGCCAACCAACTGAAAATTTTGATTGGGTCTAAAACAACGGTAACACGAATACCGAGGTGGACCACAGGCCGCCGAGACTATCCCCTCAAGACGGGAACTCAAGGAAGGCCACTAACATGCGGGGGAATCCCACCGCACTCACACCGATACACGGTGAATCGATCGAGCGTAACACAAAGCTCGAGGCACATACATATACGGGCACACAAATCGAGGTACACGGTACCTCTCGACACCCCAGGAACACGGACACGGAACCCACAGGGTGTGCGGGACACTCACGAGGTCATAGGTCGGTCATTGGGTCTCAACCGGACCGACTAGGACTCAAACGAACGAAAATGCCGCATTTCCGGTCGACCAGACCCTTGGGGTCGGTCGACCGGACAGGGTCGGTCGACCGGACAGGGTCAGTCGACCGACCCAGGTGGTCCTGTCGACCGGACAAATGGCCCGTCACGCGGGCGACCGTCGGTCGACCGGCCCATTCGGTCCGGTCGACTGGTCACGGCAGAAAACCAGTAAACCCTAACCCCCGGGCCCGATTCCACGCCCCATTCGATTCCGATCGAAGGGGATAACAACCACAATAATCATACCGACCTTCCACCCTCCGGAAGGGGTTAAAAAGACACACAAACGACTTGAAACGGGCAATTCCACCGAATTAACCCTATTTGGGTCACCGGGGTTCCCGGGCTCGTACCGGCCCCAAATGACAATCGATCGACACGAAAATTTCGAATCTGGAATGCTGGCGTTCCAGGGGTTCGATTGATACTAACTGATCTAAAAACCGTCACCATTTTTCGGCGAACCTTGCGAACACCCAAAACTATGGTTTTACCTAAACGAGCCCAAACTCGCCCGTTCTAGCACCGAACGACGTGAAATTACAAGGAAACGTGCAAGAGAAGTAGGTGATCTGTCTCCCTACCTCCACCGAAGAAATTGTGCGCCGAAGCGACTAATCCACGTCGAAAATGCCAAATCATGAACCGCGCTTATCTCGGAATCCACCGAGGGATCGCGCCTCGCCTCGCTCAAACCGTCGCTCCATCCCGCATCCCGATCACTCCATCGCGTCCTCACCTTGGTCAGCTTCGCAACGGTGTGCACCCCGTGCCGAGAGACCCAGAGAGTAGAGAGAACGAGAGAGAGAAAGAGAAGTGAGAAATGAGGGAGGAGAGAGGTGGTTGAGAGATAAATAGAAGAAACTAGGAATTTTTCCTAATTTTCGAAAATTTGATAATTGACCCGAAAATAGACTAATTCAGAAAAATATGGAAAAATAGTCAAAACGATCCTCGGGAAAATACATCGCAACTGCGACGTCCACGAGTCGATAAACTGAGAGATAAACTCACCGTAGGGTTCCGTAACTTGTACGAAAGAAAAACCCACACAGATCGTAAAACTCAACTCAGGACCCACAAAAGTGATCCGAAACTCTCCGGAAAGGATCCGAAAGACCTAATAAGAATCCAATAAGTATCCAGGGCATTACATCCTCCCCTCCTTTAAGAAATTTCATCCTCAAAATTTACGGAACTAACAAGAAGGAGAAGTAGGGAAGAACAACCCCAAGACACAACTTGAAACAACACGAATCTCGAGAAACATAATTCAGAGGGATATAGTCAGACCATAATTATAGGCACACGCTCTGGATCGAGCACGGCACAAGTGAACACAAGTCCGACACCTCCGAAACAAGGCAACGTCGCTTGCGTCTCGCAGGAAAGGAGACACGACACATGCCACAATAACAGATATCGGGAAAAACAAAAACGACAGACACGGCAAGTATCAACCTAAACAAGGAAGCATAGTCCTCTCAGCTGACAGCTCAACAACATCATCGGCTCCAGTGCCAAAGGCAACCACGAAAGCATGGCACGTCGGACGTCAACGACAACAGCACTGGACCACGAACATAATCAAGTCAGTCCTCAGTCAGACATTACATCTGATCGAGTCGCAAGCTAACTCTACTAGGAGAAGATAGTACAGAAAAGCTAACTGACAAGACCTGGTCCACAGAGTGCCAAGACAGATAGACAAAATCATAGAGAAACAGCGCTAAAACAACAACAACGATAGCACTTGCAGGATCCCGGCTCCGTACTGAACACAGAACCACGGAACACCACTACAAGCTGGGTCACATCAAGGTACAATAACAGCTGAACACATGACTATAAAGACTAGTCATGCATCAAGCAGCTTACCAAGAAAAGACCCACAACGACAAGAAAACGACGATCTCAAGGGACGCATCTTAAGGACCATGATCACATCCAGAGAGCACAACACCCAAGAGAAGAATTACAGAGCAGAGGGTACTCAACCAGCATGATGCGGGACGACTACGAGACTCGGCTAGACAGACGACGCGACCAGCAACACACACTAAGACGTGGCACCGAACGAACTCTAGAAGAGGCGAACTAGCCCCAAACAAGAAGCGCTACTCACAGTCGGCCCCATCGAGGGAAACGCGACGATCGTGCACGGTTGAGAAACCGGCTTTGAGACTGGGGTAGTCAACTCACTCTCGTGCTCGGAATGAGTCACGGGACGGGTTCTCGCTCTCACAACTCACAGCGGTGATTAATAAATTAACTAGCTAGGAAAATAACTATGCACATGCAGCGGCAGTAGAATACATACTAAATAAGCAAACTAGACTAGTGGACGGCGGGTGTACCTCCACGCTCGCGGCGTGGCGAAGACTTTCCGGCCGTGAACCGTCACTCCCGGTACAAAGTAATAATTAATTTACAGCAGTAAATACTCGGTCCACTCCACGCAGGGAGGTAAAAGACCACAACAGCGATCCGGGAGCGCCGTTCCAGGGGTTGGCGGGCCGCTATTTGTGGTTCCAGGCGGTGGCGGGCAGCACGGTGGTGGCGCCCAACGCGGGGCCCACAAGGCTCCAAGTGGGCCCGACTGCTGGGGCAGTGGCTTCCGCGCGTCTTCTGGCGGCGGTGACCGAGGGGGGTCATCGCTGGAGTGCCCCGGGTCGGTCCCCGGGAGCGGTGGTCGCCGACGGTGAGCTGGGGGTTTATTGGGAATTAACCCCCAAGGCTGTCTCGCAGCCCCCTTTCAGGCCAGACCGGCGCGCCTCCACGAAAACGGTCGTCACGATCAGATCCGAAGTCGGATCGAAGTGAGATTAGCGCCGTTGGATAGAGGACTCAGAGCTCTTCGATACACTGGAAATGCAGCTTCATCCAACGGTCAGATCGGAAATGGAAACTTCTGCAGCATGACCCCTTTTCTGGTTCGGACAGACCGATCTCAGGGACAGAAGTGGATCTCCCTGTTTTTCAGCCTTGACCGGGGTTCAAATGAAATATCTAGGACCTGGGATTTTTATGATGGATAGATGGGAGGGATAGGAAAACGCACATAGGTCTTTTGCTGGATTTGGACTTCGTTTGATGTGTGAAAAAAATCGTATACCATCGGCTATCATGCTGGTCTGCCCATGGGCAGATTGTGAGGTTGAAGAACAGCGGACTATGAAGGGGCCTAAACGAGTTCTGATCTGGGTGAAAATTGAACTGAGAATGGCCTATGATGGGGGGAACCTACCCTCAAAGTTTCGTCACGATCCAACGGTCGGATCTCCCGTACTATTCCGAACACCGAGCTGCTGTCTAAGAATTCCGAGTTTGGGACAGCAAGATGTAGATCGGCTTGTGGTGGCTCGACAACGGCACGAACGGCGGCGGTGGACATCCACAATAGGTAGAGGAAGAAGGGAAGAGGAAGAGATTTGAGGGAGATAGAAGAGTTTGGATCAGATCTAGAGGAAGCTGGAGGAAGGAGGGGAAGAACACTCAAGAACACAAGAGAGAGGGGGGTGTGCACCAAGTAATATTCTCTTCAAATTTTCTCATTAGTTCCACACAAAATAGAACAAGAGACTATAAATATGAAAACCCTAGATCTAGATCTAAGGACATCCACTAACACCAAAGGACATCTACTAACATCAAAGGACATCCACTAACTCTAAAGGACATCCACTAACATTGGTCAAGGGTAGGTGGGAGACAAGCATGGGGGACAAGGATGTGGCATCCTCCACCTTTGTCTCCTTAGTCTAATAGTCCAAGTCTTCTAGAAGCCCACCTTGGACTTGGGCTCCTAATGGTCTTGAGGCCCAATTTAGAAATTGGACCCCTTACATGAAGTGTAGCCCATATTACAATCTTGACCCAACTAGAAGCTAAAATATAAAATACACACTAATACACTCACAATAAGGAAATACATGCTAATACACTTACAATAAATATAGGAAAGTATCAACACTCTGGTAGGGACTCCATACTGTCGCCCAGCCATAAGGATGTCGATGTCGACCGAGTCGTGCTGCGGGTCCGGTACCGACGGCTCGCTGAGTCGGGCAGTACTCGTGCTCTAGTGTCCTCACCAATTCTCCCCGGGTGGGAGAAGCTCGACCCCGTCGAGTAGGGGTCCGGGTCGCTCTGGTACCGATCCAGCAGATCTGGATCTATCCTCTGTAGTTCTGCCCGGGTGATCCAGGTGTCATCGGACGCGGGCCGTCCCCTCCAATGCACCAAGTAGCGCTGGTACACTCCGCCTCGAGTAGTCGTCACCTGCTCGTCTAGTATACATTCTATCTGCTCTCGCTGCTGTAGATATATATTTCTCTCCTCTCTCTCCTTTCACTAAAGGGGTCAAAAGTGCGCCAAATGCATGAAACAAATGAGAGAAAGAAGAGGAAATAGGGAATGAAAGTACCGTGATCGCCACCAAGATGCCGTACGCGACAGGCACGCCGTACCTTGGAAAATGGGGAGACACTCGCCTTAGTGCAGCGCTGGGGAATGAACGGCTCGGTTAGAACCGCTCCGTGATGAGCAGTCTTACGATAGACCACCCTGGGGCGCTGCGAGGGACGCGGGAGGAACTACTGCAGTGAGATGGACGGCACTTGAGGGACCGCTCTCAAGGGAAGGACGGTCGTTTCTGAACCGCGCGTACCGTTGAACGGCCGGAGGATAACCGCTCAATACCTTCACTCAGCAAGTTGAGAAGGGCTCGACCTCCACCCTCTCCGGCCGGCCAGAGGGGATGGGCCTCGTGCTGATTAGATGCTGACCTGCGAAACAACGTAGAGACACGAAAGAGACACCCAAATCAGACCTTAATAATGCAGTATATATTCAAACGAGAAGAATTAAGCATGAACAAATGAAAAGGGGAATACCTGGGGGGTTTTAAACCCCTAGGGTGACAAAAAACGGGATGGTTGTGTGCATGGTAATGAGAAAGAGGGGGGTACGTGGGTGAGAAACAAAGCATGCAATGAAAGAACACGGCAAAACTGCGGAACGAAAGACTACGAAGAATGGGCTACTCCCTTGACCGGAGGCTCATGTGGACGTAGAGAGCCTCCCTCCTTGGTGCTAGGTCGCTCAAAAATGCGGCAGAGCTTTGCCGTCGATCAAGATCTCCCCCCCTTTCGACGTCCGGCCTTTAGGGTCTATTTATAGAGCCTAGAAAGCCAACCCCGAAACTAGGGTTTAGCGCCATTTTCGGGACGAGATTATTGAAGATAAATCGTAGATAATACAATTATCTCTCATCCAGTCGAAACGGTAGCTAAAATGGTTGATTATCCGCGGAGAAATCACCAAAATAAGTTAAGGATAAAACCATGGAGAAAAGGATTAAAATCTGTTAAAATTCTGCAACCGACGGGATGAACGGTCTTACGATAGACCACTCAACCAGGTGGGCGGTTATAAACTAACCGTCCATACCCGTCGGTGGAAATTCAAATAATCCGTAAATAATCCCAATTATCTCTCGAACTGGCCGAAACGTCCGCCGTGGGACCCTGAACACATGCACGGTTGAATGGAGACCGTTTGAGTGTAGGGCGGCACAAACACGACCGTTTTACCCTGTCGGTGATAATTCAAATATTTGGATAATTATCTGAGAAAACGGGCGCGCGTAGGACTCTGAGATATAGGCGGTTGGAATAGGCCCGTCCATGAAGTTGAACGGTCCTGATCACACCGCACAAAATCCTGTCGGTGAATATTTAGAAAATCCTCAGAAATGAGCCGAAGTGTATGAACGGTCTGGTATCAACCGCCCCAGTCCTGAACGGCTTATGTGGGACCGTTCATGATCTTGGGTACTGGATAATAAAAAACAGTTCATTTAATCAAAGCCAGGGTCTGATAAGCCCTGAATGGATACGACCTTTACCAAGGAAGAAGTCCACCCCCAAAATGAGCTCAGGATGTGCCACAAAGAATGGCCCAATAGATAATGGACAACTTAGGGTATCAATCAATGGAAGTAAGAGAAACGGCTCAACTTATCGGTATAAAACGGGTGTCAACAGATGTCCCTCCTTAACGTCCTCTTTGCAGGGGAGCGAGCGGAGGTGAAGCGGAGGTGACACGGAACATGGAGACGAAGCGGAAATGTAGCGGAGTGGACCGGAAAAGCGGGCGTTAAGGTAAACGACACCCGTTCCTATCAATAAGCGATGAGAATCTTTCGAAAAACCTTGAACCGAGCGTCAGGAGTAATTGACCAAAAGGCAACGCCAATCTGGAGGGACCAAACTAAAGGAAATCAACCGACAAGACCAACCTCATGGGGGACACAATCCCGCGGTCCAATGAGGGGGCCACAAAAGAAAAAGATACTAAAGCTCCAGACGGGGATCTTTCAGTCAACTGACCCCAACGAACCGACCAAAGAGAACCTTCAAACTCAGAGTGGAATTAGTTCATCTTACTCGAGCCTCTTAAACACATAGCTGACCATTACCGACGGGATATTTCTGAAGCAATCCATGGGGCATGAAAGCTCAAAAGGATGCGTATGATGCATGCTGGGCTAAAACAAAAAGAAATCATTAAAACAAATGCCAAGAAAGATTAAAATATAAAATATTCGAGAGTAGTATTGCTAAGCTGGGAATATTAGAGTCAAGATACCGTCCGCAACCACAGCGCGCGGATAGAACCGTCCTCCTCGTGACATCCCAACTTAACGGCCTATCCGAAGGTTAGATACATGAACCTGGATCATCATTATTTTTGTTGAAGGGGAACATCAGATCCTGGGACATATAAGAAACCTGCCGGCTCTCGAAATAGTATAATATAATATCATATAGTAATGCAATAAGGGATTTAGGGATAGAGGGCCATACCTGACTTACCTGTGCAGGCGAAATGGCGAGACATGGCTGAAGTGATGCTGCATAAGATGGTTAAGAGATGTATTTCCAAAGAAAATATTCAACATTCATGATTTAAATACATCAACGAGATATACGGCCGAATACCAACCGTTCAATTTTCCAAACGGCTCTATGTTAACCGTGTGTACCTGACATTCAGACAATTTTGTTAGGGCCCATTGCCAGTGGTGAACGGTTGTGAACACACCGTTCTTACAGGGACGGCTCTATTCAAACCGTTCTTGCCCAGAATTCCAACCGACTTGAAATTAACGGTCAAGAGAGACATACGGTTAGATACGAACCGCTCAGATAATGAACGGTCTAACGATAGACCGTTCTTCCCTGCAGCTTCGAAAAAAAAAGGAACCCCCTCGTCTCCCTCCACCGTAACCGACGGTGGAAGGAACGAGGGGGCAAACGACGCCCTCACTCTCTCTTCTCAACTCCCTCTTCTCAACTCCCCCTCTTCTCAACCTCACTGCACCCCAGCCCGTTTGATGACCCGGACGAAGCACCAGTCCGCCAGGCCGTCGGCCACCGGTGAGGGCTCGCCACCGCCGGAGCAACCGCCACCGCCGTCGGAGGAGGAGGGCACACCCGGGGTGACCATGGAGGAGCTCGCCATCGTCGTCGCCGACGAAGAGGCCCCTGCCGGCGAGGAGGAGGTGGCCGGAGGACCAACGCCCGCGGGGGCGGCCAAGGCACCACGCGATCCCGAGGTAGGTTCCCCCTCACCTCTTCTTCCATTTCCAACCCTTTCGTTCCATGCATGCTAGTTTTAGGGGCTTAGAGGGTCTTAGGGGGGTTGGTTTAGGGACCACGGGGGTCTCCCAGCCGGCTGGGGGGCCTTCACCGTCGTCGGGGACGACGATGGTAAAACGGTTTAACAGAAACCGTACGTAAAAACAATGCGGTCCCCAAAGGACCGCCTTAAATAAACACGGTGCAGGGAGCACCGCTCACACTCACACTGCTAACGGGGCACCAAAACCCCCAATATGGTGAGGGTACCACCGTTCAA
Organism: Amorphophallus konjac; assembly: GCA_022559845.1. Lineage (NCBI taxonomy): Eukaryota > Viridiplantae > Streptophyta > Magnoliopsida > Alismatales > Araceae > Amorphophallus > Amorphophallus konjac. The sequence continues at coordinate 23,013,238 of CM040117.1, forward strand.
AACGTAGACGGACCATATAGGTCCGTCCAATCATGTAGCCAGGCAAAACAATACGGTCCTTACAGGACTGTCACGAAAACAATACGGCCAACGGTGGGCCGTTATTCCTTAGGGAGACGGGCAACCAGACGGTTCAGGGTGATCCGTCCATGATTAAAACGGCTAGGGATGGCCCGTTCAAACTAGGGTACCTGAGAAACAAGGCAGTTTTGAGGAAGGCCGCTCATCTACAGAGCAGTTCGTGACCAACCGTTCTTCAAATCCATAATTGGACTTTGAGTATTTTATTTAAATGAAATAACAATGTGAAACTAAATGACTAATGCAAATGGGATGGATGAATGCAGGGGAAGCGTAGGACCCGTACCTCCTAGCTGCAGGTTCGGGCAGTGTATCTGGCACTGCCGGACTTCCAGAGGGAGCGATTGGCTGCCATGGGGTTCGCCCCCTTCCTGAGTATTGAGGTGTGTCGTTTTGACGTAGCTCTGCTCTATGCTCTGCACGACCGATGGGACCCAGTGAGTCGGACGTTCTTGTTCCCGTGGGGGCACATGGTTCCCACGTTGGAGGACGTTGCCAGGCTCACTGGCCTACGCGTGCACGGGTCGCCGGTCAGCGGGACTACTTTTCCTGACTACCGGGGGCTGGCTCGAGAGCTGCTCGGGCTTCAGTTACGGCGCCCTGAGAGGCAGTCGACTCTCCTTCCCCGGGCTGCTCTCCAGGACAGCCTGGGTCTTCGACGAGTTGGCGTTGCAGTGGGCGAGCGACCAGAGGAGCACTTGGAGCGGCTCGTGGGGCTGGCGAGACCGAGGGTCGCAGCGGCACCGGGACCAGAGGCAGACAGAGTACTACGACGGTTTCTGATGCTGATGTTCGGGCGGCTTCTCTTCTCCACTCAGGCGGACGTGATGAGTTGTCGCTTCCTCCCCTTCCTCCAGGAGCTTGAGCATGTAGGTGACTATGCTTGGGGAGCGGCGGTCCTCGCCTTTCTCTTTGACACCCTTAGTTCGATGGCGCGTCGGACGATGCTTGGGGGCTTCTCCCCCTTACTCCAGGTGCGACTCTCTTCTCTAGTTTTGATTATGCAACTCTACATGCTTTCTGAATGCTGACACGACTTGTGGTACAGGTGTGGGCCTACGTGCGCCTACGCGGGTTGGGGAGAGGCGAGGAGACCCGTCCTGGGCTCCTGCCGATAGCGCGGAGGTGGACAGCACCCCGGGAAATGATGGCCTTGAGGAGGCAGGTTCGGGAGCTGCAGGACGACCTGGACACTCTACCGTACACCTCGGTACGCTTCTAGACTCAGACTCTTTAAATGCATGTTATTCTTCCATGATTATAATGATGCTGATGTAGTTTCCTATTGCAGGTACGGTGGACTCCTTATACAGAGGAGAGCCCGGAGGGCCAGCCGTGGGTGACCGAGGCCTTGGCCTTCTCTGGCCGGGACGTGTGGCTTCACTGCATGAATGTGGTGGAGCCACTGCACTTTAGGTTGGTGATGAGGACCATCGGGGTCCATCAGCCGGCCGTTGAGTTCCCTGCGCCCGAGAAGGCGGGGGAACGAGTGTCGAGGACGACCCGGGGACTCCGCGAGGCGTACGACTGGACAGCGAGGAACGCCGAGCAGATTGCTGACTGGGCCGCACGAGGGCGAGCGGTGACCGCCCGGGAAGAGAGCGACAGCGCGTACTACACTGCGTACGCACGGCACTACCGGGACCAGGTGTTCCGAGGCGCCCACCGACCGGTACGACTTCTAAACTTAAACTTTGTCTATCATGCTTACGATTCTTATATGATGCACTAACAAAGACTTCTACATGTAGGTTGACCCTGCAGGACGGGTGGCAGAGTTGCAGGGACTCCTGCACTCCACCATCCGGGAGAGAGACGAGGCCCGACAGGCTCTGGCCCTACTGGTGAGTTTTCTAGACCCTAGACTCTTTAAATTATGCAGTTCTATATGATTATGATTATGCCTATGACTGACCTGGGGTATTTGGATGCACCGCGCCGAGGGTGTTCAGAGGGCGGGACCAGACGCTCCTTCTTCTTCCTCCGTCCAGACCCCAGCAGATCGAGCCGATCGGGATGCGGACTTTACTCGGATGGTAGAGCGGGCCAAGGCGACTGAGGTGGCACTCGTGGAGAGGGTACGCAACTCTAAACTTCCTCTTTTACTATGCTTATGAAATATATGAAATGTGACCAACTGATAGTGATATGTGAATGCAGACGTCCGAGTTGACTCGCCTTCAGGCAGAGCTGGAGCGGAGCCGGGTGGCGGCTCTGGAGGAGGCAGCCCGGGTGGCGGAGCTGGAGCGGAGCCGGGTGGTGGAGCTGGAGCGGAGCCGGGTGGTAGCTCTGGAGGAGGTAGCCCGGGTGCGAGAAGAGGCTGCACGGAGCCGACCGGCGGACACAGTGGAGACGGCACTCCTCTGTGCCGAGCTAGAGCGACTACGGGCCGGTGCTTCCGAGGCGGACCGTTACCGGGCAGAGGCCGAGCGCTACAGGGGTGAGGCAGAGCAGGCCCGTCTACAGGTTGCCCGGCTGGAGGGCAAGGTGGAGGGTATGAAGGAGGCGAGTCGGGAGCGCAGCAGGGCGACTGCGAACGGCAGCCACGGCACCCACGGCTCCGTGAGGAGTTACTTCACTGGTTCCTCTGGCCATCGAAGGAACGAGGAGGAGGAGCGACGCCGGTAACGGCGTGATGAGGCGACCTCAGCGATGCCTCCCCCAAAGAGGCATGAGGGCGGTGGAGACAGCGACGGGGGCCAGGGAGAGGGAGCTGCTTGACTGGTTGTACTTGGCCCATTCTTTGTATATGATATGATATGATTAGTGATATGCATGCCTTTGTTTTTTTTTCGTTTGTTTGTTCTGTGGACGAATGCATGTATGAGTGGGCAAAATGAGTTTGAGGAGCGCGCTTTAGCCTGAGAGAGATGAGCGACGCACACGCCGACTTGAGTGCGATGAGTGACGCACACGCCGACTTGAGTGAGATGAGTGACGCACACGCCGACTTGAGTGAGATGAGTGACGTACATGCCGACTTGAGTGCGATGAGTGACGTACACGCCGACTTGAGTGAGATGAGAGCGCACACGCCGACTTGAGTGAGATGAGAGCGCACACGCCGACTTGAGTGAGATGAGAGCGCTCACGCCGACTTGAGTGAGCTGAGAGCGCACACGGCGACTTGAGTGAGATGAGAGCGCTAAATGATTGAGTCATGAGTGAGCAGGCTAATTGGGGGCAGAGAAAATGAACGGTTCTCCACTAGCCGTCCGTAGATAAAAGCGGTTCTATATGGGCCGCTTAAATTGGTTGGAACGGTTGCCTGTAAACCGTAGGAATGGAAGAACGGCGGATGTAGGGCCGCACAAGTGAGTGGGCTCGGGCTTCCTTGGAGAGAAGAACGGTTGATGATGGGCCGTATATGGTATGGACGGTCTATCGTAAGACCGTCCAATACAACACCCTGATTGCCCGGGAGGGGACTCCTGGAGAGTCCCCAACCCGAGGGCAAGGCGCTTTGATCTTATCACAACCATATCTGAACCCGTCCTAGGCTTATCTGGGCCTAATCCTAAGAGGCTTAGGCTCCCTAACGAACCCTATAAGTAGCAGGGAGGCCTGAACCCTAAACTCATTCATCCTCCTCCTCCCAAAGCCTAAAATCTCTGATTCTCGACACCTCAACATGAAGAGGGCTTTTGATGGAAGTCCTGCGGAGGGTGCGTCGTTCGAAGGACCGCGGCCGGCTAGAAAGGAACGGGAAGTGATTCAACAACTAAACTTGATTCCTCGACATCTTAGCGCCACCCCCATGAGAGAGGTAAGTTTGATCAGAATACGCTTAGAGTCCATCTTTCAACTTCCTCTTTATATCTCTTCACACCCTTTACCCTCTCTTTCTTTTCAGCTTCTTCCCGGCCCGAGACGCTTTTCTAGTTTAAAGTGGGTGGCTCCCATGGTCCGTGCATTGCGCCTCGGGGTGACTCACCTTCTCAAATCCTGGCATCTACACTCCCTCCTAGTTTTAGGTCAGAATTACCCCAAGCTTTCTTTAGACTGGCATAGTATCTCTGCTCTAATGGAGATTTGGCACCCTCAGACTCACACTTTCTTCTTCCCATCTTTTGAGGCCACCATCCTGTTAGAGGAGGTAGAGACATACTTCGGACTCCCTAGGTCCAAGGTGGGGGAGGAAGACTTGATATGCCATACCGTTGCCCCTATCGACCCAAAACTCATCCTAGGGGAATTTATACCTGATAGCGGGGATGTTCGCACCTTCGTAGGCCCTCGCCACATCCACCTCCTTCCTCTGAGCCAGTGGGTAGTGGAGCATTGCCGGAATAAGTGCGGGTGGGTTGAAGCCATAGCCAAATCCGCGTCCATCTGCCTATGCGGGGCCATCCTTTTCCCTTCAGCCGACCATGTCCTAGAGACTCCTTTACTCAGCACCATCAGCGGCCTTTGGCAGGGGTTTTCCATCTCTCAGGCTGTCTTAGCTTACCTGTACGAGGGTCTTACTTCAGCAGCCTTAGGAGGTCCTCTCTTTGGTTCGATGATCCTATTGGAGTGCTGGATGGGAGTTAGGATGAAGTTCACCCTGAGGGAGGATATTACTTCAGTTAGCAGGATCTTCGGGAGCCATCCCCTTTACTTCATAGGGGGCGCCTTCAGATTTTCTCCACAGGTTGAGTGCAGGACGGCTGATCTGAAGATTAGGGACGAGTGGCGCCCGTACATCAACAGGCTACCCCTGGATAGGTTCGTGATGCGCCCGGATTTCCTCCATGATACCACCATCAGGCTACGGAGGAGAGTTGGCTTGGACTTGAGGCTCGTGAGCGACACCACTTTAGCGATGTACAGCCCACACAGATGCTACCTGCAGATCGGGCTTCCCCGGACGGTGCTACCTACGCTACCCTACCTTCCCATGCTACAGGCCCGGAGGATCGGGTCAGAGGAGGACGAGCAGGCGGTCAGGAGTGCGTTGATCATGTGGGAGGTGAGCAGGGTGCGTACCCTACCAGCAGAGGTCGAGGAGGCTTCAGAGACTAGACAGGCTTATCTTAGGGAGTTGAGAGAGATACGTCCTCGCGGGGATGCCCAGCGGCGGACTGAGTGATTTTCTTCTATTTTTTTATGATGATATGGGATAGGATTCTTATATTCGGACAGCTTGATAAATGATAAGATTTGATGAGATTGAGTTTGAGCTTTGCAATATGATTATGATGCGATGTGATTGCATAGGCTAATGCGAGGTTTGAATATTCCTGTAGTCCCGAGTCAACTGTCCTTCCGACCTGCCCCTGCACACATGCAAACGTGAAACAGATTAAATCTATTTTAGGCTCAGCCCCTTGCCTACAGCAAGTTAGGAGATGACCCATTCTTGACTTTTGGTCAAGGGGGGTGAGCCTTATTAAATAGGCAAATATCAAAGTGCGAAAAAAAATGCAGATGAATGCAAGAAGAGAACATGTAAACGTAATTTTTGTTGGATTTTGAAATATTTGATTTTTGTTGGATTTTGAAATATTTGATTTTTTTTTCGGGTTTTGAAATATTTGATTTGATTTTTTTTTTAGATTTTGAAATATTTGATTTTTCTGGGTTTTGAAATATTTGATTTTGTTTGGGTTTTGAAATGTTTGATTTGATTTTTTTTGGGTTTTGAAATGTTTGATTTTTTTGGATTTTGAAATATTTGAATTTTTTTTTTGGGTTTTGAAACCAGCTCGGGTCTCAATAGCAGGGACCTTCTCGTCTTGCTACGGAATTCCAAGGTTCAGCGCGTGCGGGAAGGGGGATCGCCCGTGATCGGCGTCAACTTTGCTCGACGGTGCTTCTGCTGAGGCCATATCCGGGGTGGGATTCATTCCTTGGGAAAGTAAAAAAGATTGAGTAGGGAAGCCGACGATAGGTGTAGAGGTTTTTAGGGCTTGAGTTCTTTCCCGGGACCCCCCCTTTCTCAAGGAATCTGGTCTGTTGCGCCGGGGCTTTGTATCCGTCATCGAACCTTCACCCGCTCTAGGCACGCATGCGACCGGGCTCATAACGTCCCGCGGGGAAACTGTACTGCCACTCTTGTCATGCCTAGCCGCATCCTTCGGGGATTCAGAGAGCTTCGAGCTTTGTGCTTTCGGCTTTTGCCCCTGTTCTTTTCTTTTTCTTTTTTGTTTGCTTTCATTTTCTTTCTCTTCTTTCTTTTTTTCTTCTTTTGCGGAGTGAGGTCTTGACGGATTGCCCCTATTTGAGACCCTTCTTAACAGGGAGCCTAGGTCAGTCCTCGCCCCCTTATTCACCACTTGCCCCTATCTCCAACCGAGAGAGAGGAAATACAAGGATTTCCACCATCCCCGAGCATGGCCAAAGGAGAAACGGTGTCGGGTAGCATGAGAATACCGCACCACGGGGTCGTGTAGTGTGTGAGATGTTGGACCTGGGTCCTCCTTTCGCAATTTGGTGGGGGATGCCCTGCCATCGAGCCGTTCGCTGATTTTATTTTTATGGATGAAAACGCTTTAAATACAGCCCATTCCACGGGTTCGGCAATTCCTCCCCCTCCGAGTTAATTAGACGATACGCATTGCCAGGATAAGCTTCTTTGATTACGAAGGGCCCTTCCCAGTTGGGTTGCAACTTAGACCTGGGACCTGCAGACCTGATGAATTTGCGTTTCAGAACCATATTACCCACTTGAAATTTTCTTTCGATGACCTTCTTTTGAAAATATCGCGAGACCCGCTTTTGATATACTGAAACATGATTGGCCGCATTCAACCTCTTCTCGTCTAAAAGTTCCAGTTGGACTAGCAACGCCTCTCGATGTTCGTCGAGATTAAGTTCCTTATCCAGCTGCACCCTTAGGGAAGGGATTAGAATTTCATACGGGAGCACCGCTTCCATTCCGTAAGTGAGGGCAAAGGGAGTCTTCCCTGTGGGAGTGCGGACGGAGGTGCGGTAGGCCCATAGAGCTTCTATCAATTTGTCGGCCCAATCAGCAAATTTATGTGATTCGCATGTTTTCTTGATAATTTTGAGAAGGGTCTTATTCGTGGCCTCAGCCTGACCATTACCTTGGGGTAGTATGGTGATGAATGATGCAAAACTATATTGAATTTCTTACAGAGGTCCTGGAGTTCTTGTGAGATGAATTGAGGCCCGTTGTCGGTGACGATGCTGCTTGGCACTCCGAATCGTGAGATAATGTTCTTCATGATGAAGCGGCATACTGTGGTGGCTTTGATTTCTGCATAAGCCTCAGCTTCGGCCCACTTGGTGAAGTATTCTGTAGCCGTCAGAATGAAGGATTTCTGTTTAATCGCAGAGTTCGGATCACCGAGGGGCCCGATGATGTCAAAGGCCCACATAGAAAATGGCCAGGGGGCCGTAATGGGATGAAGAGAAGAGGCCGGAGCGTGGATTTTGTCGGCATGGATTTGGCACTGAAGGCACCTACGGACATAAGTAGAGCAATCTTCTTCTAGAGTTGGCCAGTAATAGCCCTGCCTAAGAATCTTCTTTGCCAAGGCCTGTCCGTTCACATGCCCTCCACACTCGCTGGAGTGGGCTGCTTCCACGACTTTCCAAGCTTCTTCGTCATCTAGGCACCTCATTAGAACTCCATTCAGAGCCCGCCTATACAATTCACCGGCGATGATCGTGTACCTGGCGGCGACTCTTCTAATGGCTTTTCGTTGCTCAGCGTTGGCTGTTTCCGGAAATGTACCATCCTTGCAGTATTGCTCGATCTCATAAAACCACGGCAATTCTTCCTCTTCAATGATCTCCTCGAGCTCAGTTAATGAAACCTCTTTTATCTCCTCCCTTTCTACTCTCTTCTCTACGGACATCCTAAGATTGTCGAACCAGGGATCCTGCAGGGAAGGAACGTCTAGCCTTTGGACCACAATGGTCTCGGTGGCGCGACTTAGGGGGAGTGATAGAGAAGAGGCGAGAGACGCCAGGGCGTCGGCCAAGATATTCTGAGAGCGGGGAGTGTGAATATAGACGAGTTTCCTGAATTGCCTGGCCAAGAGCGTGACCAGATCCTGGTAGGGTTTGAGCTTAGGATCACTGGTGCGATAGGTTGACAAAACTTGACGCAGCACCAGCTGGGAGTCTCCTATGATGTTTAGGTATCGCGCACCCAAGATGTAGGCGTGCTTCAGACCAGCAAGGAGAGCCTCATACTCGGCTATATTGTTGGTGGCGGGAAATGAGAGTTGATATGCCACGGGGATGGTCACCCCTTCTGGCGTAAGGAGAACGGCCCCGACTCCGCTGCCCTGGGAATTAAGGGCGCCATCAAAGTGGAGGGACCAGAAAGGAAGATGAGTGACCACCGCCAGGTGTTCATCGGGGAATTCATCCTGAATGGAATCAGTGCGAGGGATAGGAGAATGAGCTAGGTGCTCGGCAATAGCGTATCCTTTGATTGCTTTCTGCACGATGAAGGTGATGTCGAACTGGGAGAGAAAACTTTGCCAGCGAGCTAGCCGATTAGAAAAGACCGGCTTTTCCAACAGATAACGAATGGGGTCCATTCTAGAGATGAGCCTGACCTCGTGGGCGAGAAAGTAGTGTTTAAGCTTCTGCGCTACCCACACTAGTGCCGCACAGGTTTTCTCCATAGCAGTGTACTTGGATTCAGTAGGATTAAATAACCTTGAGAGATAGTACGCCGCCCTTTCTCTTCCTTCATCATCAACCTGTGCCAAAACAGCTCCTAGGGAGTCCTCAATTACTGAAATGTACAGGATCAGGGGTTTCCCAGGGACGGGTGGTTGTAGAACCGGGGGATTAGAGAGGTACACCTTGAGTTCCTCATAGGCCTTTTGACATTGTTCATTCCATTCGAATTTTGCGCCGGCCTTTAACAGGTCATAAAACGGGCGGCATCTTTGTGAATGCTGAGATATAAATCTCCTGATAAATTGCAAACGCCCGATCAAACCTCGAAGCTCAGTGACGTTCTTCGGCGGTGGCATTTCCATGACGGCCTTTGCCTTGTTCGGATCGATCTGAATCCCCTGTTTACTAACTATAAACCCAAGTAATTTCCCTGATGCAACTCCGAACACACATTTCTTTGGATTCATCTTTAACTTGTATTCTCTAGCCCTTTGCAGTACCTTGGCTAGAATGGCGGGGTGCTCTTCTTGTGACCTCAATTTGACTAAAATATCATCCACATAAGCTTCTAAATAAACGTGCATCATATCGTGGAAGATAGCCATCATCGCTCTTTGGTAGGTGGCACCTGCATTTTTCAACCCAAATGGCATAACGACGTAGCAGTATGTGCCCCAAGGTGTGGTGAACGAGGTCTTTTCTTGGTCCTCCGGAGCCAAAAGGATTTGGTTATACCCCGAGTAGCCGTCCATGAAGGAGAGGGCTTCATACCCAGCTGTATTATCGACCAAGACGTCGATGTGAGGAAGTGGAAAATCATCTTTCGGACATGCCTTGTTTAAGTCCCTGAAGTCAATACAGATTCGAATTTTACCATCCTTCTTCATCACTGGGACTATGTTCGCCACCCATTGTGGATACAGCACTACTCTAATGAACCGGGCCTTATGCAATTTATCGACTTCTTCCTTAATCCTCAAGGCCATTTGTGGGTGAAATCTCCTTGCCTTCTGTTTAACGGGCGTTGCCCCTGGTTTGAGAATCAACCTGTGTTCAACCAAAGCGGGGTCAAGGCCCGGCATGTCTTCGTAGGACCAGGCGAAAGAATCGATGTACTCCCTCAAGACTTTGACAAGTTCCTCTTCGACTGGAGGAGGGAGATTGGTGAAAATAAGTTTGGGCCTGGGGTCCTCTACTGTTCCGAGGTTAATCTCTTTAGTGGATTCATCCACTGCTACGGAAGGCTCGTCAAACTTCTTCAAGCCTTGGGCATATAGGTCAGCAGTGTCATCCGTTTCGTCTTCCTCATCATCAGCTGGGTCTTTCTCATTCACAATTTCATATACTCCTAGTCCATCCTTGCTCCATACCATATCAATTCCCTCATCATCTTCCAGGATAATTGGGGTCTCCACAAATTCCGGACACTTCAACAGAGCATGACATCTCCCAGCCAAATCTTGTAGAAACCTACTGGGGATGGTTTTAGGAGGGCGCGTTACGGCGGGTGCCGCAGACGCGGATGGGCTGACAAAACTTGAACTAGACTCTACCCTGACTGACTCGACCATCCTAGAGGACTCTGTACACTGTACATCTAATCTAGGGGAGAAGAAATCTACCGGAAAAGAAACAGGGGTCTCGCGCCCCTGGGGATCTGAGCAGAACATAGCGTAATCTTCCATGGAGACCTCCGTTTTGGAATTGGCATTTTTTTTTGGAGGCCGGAAGTGATCACACAATAGGAGGAAGAAGGCGGAGGAGGAGGAAGTTGCATGGGGAACAATTCCGGGAAGATGCAGTCAAAGAAAGGGTCAGAAGACTTAAACCACATTTCATGGAGCTGAGCTCCTGGAGGAGGAGGGGTGAATAGGGTTGATAGATCAATGGGCGGGCAGCGCCCGCAAGCACATGGAACGAATAAAATTTCGGGTCTCTCCGCAAAGTACGGGTCGACCAGGAGTGGAGGGGAACGGGGAACAGAATCCCGCTGTTGAAACCAGGAAGCGAGACGGGATGGGGACATAGAATAAGTAGTGATGGAGCTCCCCGTCTTCCGGGGCCCCTGGCGGGCCAATGGCATCGGGGGGCACCTTACCAGCTGCGTCTCCTTCTTCTTTGGGTCACCCTCTTCTTCATAAAACATCTTTGTAAAGTAGTTAGCAAAGTCTTCCAAGTCACCGACTAGCCCTTGCGGTGATGGTGGAGGATCGGCAACAGCACAAGCTTCGTCTATCTTTTCTTCAAGGCTGGATGGCGAGATCTTCAAGGTGCCGGGCTGCAACGGACCTTTCACAAAGTGTTGCCGGTAGTCCCAGGTCAACGGCCCAGAGTCCCCAAGCACTGACATGGAGGATTCATGGTAGCCGAGGCCCCGGCGGCCCATCTTCCTTCCCCTGGGAACGGGGTTGGTTCGGCCCTGTAGTTGTGCGCCGAGTCCTCGGCCTGGCTGATAGCCCAATTTTAGAATTATGTGCCACCCTTTGGAGTCTTTCATCTTGGGCTTAACCTTCACATTGACTGGTGCAGCGGTGGGCTTGCGCGACGCATACGCCCACGAATAGTTCAAGTCCATGACAGATAGAACCGGTCTGTTACTCGGCCATAGTGTGGGTAGAATCTTGGCTGCTATGGCGTCAACGTTTTGAATCGTAGAAACACTTTTCACCTTGACCACTCGCCCCTGGAATGGGAACTTCAGACACTGGTGGGCGGTCGAGGGGACGGCGTTCAAACTATTCAACCATGGACGACCCAGAATGGCTTTGAACATTGGGTCTATGTCCAACACATAAAATTCTACATCCATCACCAAGGGCCCTAGCTCGGCCTGCACAGTTACTACCCCGTGACAAGCACGTCTGGAGTTATCATATGCGGCTATCGTGGTTGGAGTCGGCTTGAGCATTTCCTCTGATATATTACAAGCACGAAGGGTACTCAATGGGCAGACATTTATCGATGCCCCTGTATCCACAAGGGCGGATTCCACGGTTGTTTTGTTTAAAGAGATGGTAATACATAACGGCATCTGCCGTGCCTCAGGAGGAGCTAATTCTGACTCAGCAAATGTGATAGAGGGCCCCTTTGTGATCGTGGCCAAGACCGCGGGTAGGCTATCCACCGCCACATCCTCGCTCACCATAACTTTCTGTAGGAAGATTTTCAGGGCGTCTTGGTGGAGCGGCGATCTCTTGATCAGCTCTAACACTGAGATTTTAGCCGGCAGCCGGTCTAAATGCTGTAATAAGTCATATCTTGTGCCCGGCACCGGATCTATCTCCTCTGGTTCAACTGTAGGGGAGGAAACTGCAGGGTTTGGTGTAGATGCCCCTGGGGAAGGAAAAATTCTCTGGAAAGGACGCCCGCTCCGAAGGGCGCATTGCGATGCTTGTACGGCCTGGACTGGACCCCCGCTCGGCCTGGTGGGGTAGGCGAATGGCGTGGAGATGGGGGTGAGGATGACGGGAGTGGGCTTAATGGGCCCTGGTGGAGGGGAAATGGGTGAAGGGTTAATCTTAGGGGAGATGATGGGAGGCACGGCGGGTGGTGGTGAGAGGACGGATGGAGTAGAGGGGAATGTAGAGGGCCTAAGAGGCAACGCGGGGGAAGTGACGGGCGGTGTAGCGGCGGGTCTAAGGATGGAGGGGATGGCAGGTGTGGGAGAGTAGTGGTGGTGTAAGGCCAAGAGATGGGCGGGGGTCTCATCATCAAACGTCCACCCAGCGTTGGGGGCTGGGCGCTGGACCACATTCACTTGTGCTGGGGCCGGTGCCGGCGGTTGCTGTTGTTGCGGAGGAGCGGGCTGATGCATTGGCATGGAATTTTGATCGATCCCGAGGTCTTGCTGCTGCGGTGGAGGCTGCGGTTGCTGTTGGGGCTGCTGCTGCTGCTGCTGCTGGGGCGCCGCCTGTTGCGGCCTGGCCTGTCTCTGCCTTTGCTTGATATCCTCAATTAGTTGGCGCATCTGGGCCCAATCAATTCTCTGGCCCTCATGCAAATCATACACCAGGTCTCTGAATTGGTAACATCGCTCTATCGTGTGCCCCGGTTGCTGATGGAATATACAGTATCGGGATTGGTCGGCAGCCGGATTCCAGTTCGGGCGCTCAGGCGGCAACTGAAGGTCGCCAGTATACATTAGAGCAGAGAAAATATCTGGCAAGGTCTCCGGAAGAGGGGGGTAATGAGCCCTCTTTGGAGCCGGTCGAGCAGAGCCATAGGTGGGGGGTGGAGGAACATTATTGTACTGCGGGGGCCGCTGAGGCTGTTGAGGTGGCGAAGGTGCCTGTTGAGGGTATTGCGGGACTTGGAAGGCAGGCTGGGGAACTTGCGGAGCAGTGAACTGGGGGTTGCGCTGAGGTGGTGGGAAGCGGGGTGGAGCGGCGTGTTGGGGGAACTGAACGGCCTGGACTTGCTCGTTAATTTGTACCCCCTCAGTGACGGGGCCCTGGGTTTTCTTGGTGGCTTTGGGTTTCTGGGCCTCGAATAAAGAATGGATGGGGGAGTCTTTAAATTGGGTTTGGATAAACCTGGCTCTGCTGTATAGCTGGTGCATGTTTGAAATGTCATTCATTGCCAGAATGTTTCTGAAAGTTGGCATAGCATTGGAAATTAACAACTTTACTTTTTCCTCTTCTGGAATCTGCCCGGGCACCCGTGAGGCCATCTGTCTCCAGCGGTCTGCATAGGTTGCGAAGTCTTCCTCCGGCCTCATCTTCTCCGCCACCAGGTCAGTGAAAGAGTACTCGGGTCCGACCCGATCCTAAAACCTCTGTATGAACCTCTCCTTGACGGTCTTGAAATTCTCAGCCTCCTCCAGAGGCAAGGTGTAAAACCATTCCAGCGCGACCCCCTCCAGGGACCGACGGAACAAATAAGCCATCAAGCGATCATCTTGTTGGAACTGCGCAGACTCGTACAAGAACTCTCGGACATGGATGAACGGGTTGCCATTCTCATCATATTTGCGGTACACGGGGAGCTCCGACTGGGAAGGAAAACGTAGGTCCCTGAAGTTAGGGATAGGGACATCGGCAAGAGATTGCGGGCCGACCCGCTTGTGGAGGAGATCAATTTGTTGCTGCATGGCAGCCCACTTGTCAAGAATTTCTCGTTCCCGGGAAGGAGGGGGGGGAGCAAGAGGAGTAGCACCCGGATAGGCGACCAAAGGATAAACTGACGAAGGAGGCGGCCCATAAGAGGGGTAATGGGCCGAGGAAGGGCCCATATCTGTATGAGCGACCTGAGCCGCCCCCGACTGTGACCTAGCGAAGTCTGCCGGGGCTATGAGGGCCTGAGGCGATGGAGAAATTGTAGGGTATGGCTCAAGATAAGGAACAGAGGGGATCGGGGATTTCCCTTTATCCAGTTGCTGATGGACCGATGTGGACGCCTGGCCCATTTCCATATTGGGATAGCGAAAGTTCTGAGGGCGGACTGGGGTAAGGTCAATGGGAGCCACGGAAGTGGTCCCGACCACAGGAGCTGAAGTGGCGACATTGGCCGTGGCATGAGCCAGAGCTGAGGCCGGGGCATCGCCCCCTTGCAAAGCTTGTCTGATGAGATGGAGTTGGGTGGGGTCCAACTGGGCCATCATGTCGAGGATCGTACTGGCTGAATTCTGGTTGGACGGGTTTGAAAAAGAGGGTCGAGGACCCTCGCCAAGAGAGGTCGGGAGCGAAGGGGCCGCACCCTCTCCCCCTTGCAAGTGGGTGACCCTAGGTGGGTCTTCAAGGAGACCACGAGGAAGGGAGTCCTCATGGGCCGCAGAGAAGTCGTATGACGACATGGAAGAAGGAGCGGAATCAAACAAGGGGTTGGAGTAAGAATGGAAGTAAGAATCAACCCTAGGAAGCGATCGTGGGGGCAGAAGGCAGTCCCACATATACCAAGACACTTGATACTAGAACAAGCAACACTAAATCAATCAAATCTACCAAGCAAATAGTAAGCATATTATGGAGCGAGATGAGAGTAGAATCACTCAGTAATGCAATCAAGTTCTTAAAATGATGCTCGTCAGTTCCTTATATCTTCGGGTTTGAAGCTTAGTGGATTAATGAAAATGTCAATTCTCTCGACCACTAGGTGCCTGATTGGGATGAGAACGAGGAACCGTGTGACCCTATTGGGACTTCTCACTCGCAGATGCAACCCTAGACGGGATGGATACGGTACAACCTGCCCGGCGTCCGTGTGGGAATCCACGGCTCACGGGGGCTTACGGAGGTCCTCGGCAAGGTCCCTAGTCGGCTCCAAGGAATATGGAGACGAGAGGAAACCCTACCTCAGTAGGAATGTAACTAATATGGGAAAATATCGATGCTCCTATGCGCACCGGAGTGCATGCACAAACTAGCCTAGCAGCTATCAATCAATGAGCAAGTATACACATGAGTAATAAAAGCATGGTGATGCAATAATAATAAGATGGCAGGGGGAGCCAACGAACAGCACCAGGAGCAATATATATATCAGCCGAAACACTAAGCAAGAAGACAGAAATGCACTGTGACAGGAGATGTGCGGTCCTCCTCTGACCGCGCTAAGTACTCAGGCGGTCAATGTCCAGCCGTAATGCATGAGCAGAAAGCAAGGGACATACCAGACAGACGGCTGATATTCAACCGCCCGCGTACTTGAACCGCCGCCTCACAGCCGTGTATCTGCCACCAGAAAATACAGCATACCTGTGCCTGAGCGCGGGACGGCTGTGTGAAAGCCGCTCAAACGGATGGACGGCGTCCCTGGAGCCGTCTGAAACAGGAAAGGCCGTGGTAGATAAACCTGAAGGCAGAGTATATGAGCGGTGCAGAATCAACCGTGCTGATGGTTAGACGGCTCTGGACGAACAGCGTGTGCGCCAGAGGACAGAAACCGCATTCAACCTGTAAATCCCTCCAAGAAGAAAACCTTGACAACGACTAAGAAGGGTCAGCAATCCAAAAGCACGATGGGCACTAGGCGTCCCACCGTGATCGCCACAAAAGGGGTGTAGATATATATTTCTCTCCTCTCTCTCCTTTCACTAAAGGGGTCAAAAGTGCGCCAAATGCATGAAACAAATGAGAGAAAGAAGAGGAAATAGGGAATGAAAGTACCGTGATCGCCACCAAGATGCCGTACGCGACAGGCACGTCGTACCTTGGAAAATGGGGAGACACTCGCCTTAGTGCAGCGCTGGGGAATGAACGGCTCGGTTAGAACCGCTCCGTGATGAGCGGTCTTACGATAGACCGCCCTGGGGCGCTGCGAGAGACGCGGGAGGAACTGCTGCAGTGAGATGGACGGCACTTGAGGGACCGCTCTCAAGGGAAGGACGGTCGTTTCTGAACCGCGCGTACCGTTGAACGGCCGGAGGATAACCGCTCAATACCTTCACTCAGCAAGTTGAGAAGGGCTCGACCTCCACCCTCTCCGGCCGGCCAGAGGGGATGGGCCTCGTGCTGATTAGATGCTGACCTGCGAAACAACGTAGAGACACGAAAGAGACACCCAAATCAGACCTTAATAATGCAGTATATATTCAAACGAGAAGAATTAAGCATGAACAAATGAAAAAGGGGAATACCTGGGGGGTTTTAAACCCCTAGGGTGACAAAAAACGGGATGGTTGTGTGCATGGTAATGAGAAAGAGGGGGGTACGTGGGTGAGAAACAAAGCATGCAATGAAAGAACACGGCAAAACTGCGGAACGAAAGACTACGAAGAATGGGCTACTCCCTTGACCGGAGGCTCATGTGGACGTAGAGAGCTTCCCTCCTTGGTGCTAGGTCGCTCAAAAATGTGGCAGAGCTTCGCCGTCGATCAAGATCTCCCCCCCTTTCGACGTCCGGCCTTTAGGGTCTATTTATAGAGCCTAGAAAGCCAACCCCGAAACTAGGGTTTAGCTCCATTTTCGGGACGAGATTATTGAAGATAAATCGTAGATAATACAATTATCTCTCATCCAGTCGAAACGGCAGCTAAAATGGTTGATTATCCGCGGAGAAATCACCAAAATAAGTTAAGGATAAAACCATGGAGAAAAGGATTAAAATCTGTTAAAATTCAGCAACCGACGGGATGAACGGTCTTACGATAGACCGCTCAACCAGGTGGGCGGTTATAAACTAACCGTCCATACCCGTCGGTGGAAATTCAAATAATCCGCAAATAATCCCAATTATCTCTCGAACTGGCCGAAACGTCCGCCGTGGGACCCTGAACACATGCACGGTTGAATGGAGACCGTTTGAGTGTAGGGCGGCACAAACACGACTGTTTTACCCTGTCGGTGATAATTCAAATATTTGGATAATTATCTGAGAAAACGGGCGCGCGTAGGACTCTGAGATATAGGCGGTTGGAATAGGCCCGTCCATGAAGTTGAACGGTCCTGATCACACCGCACAAAATCCTGTCGGTGAATATTCAGAAAATCCTCAGAAATGAGCCGAAGTGTATGAACGGTCTGGTATCAACCGCCCCAGTCCTGAACGGCTTATGTGGGACCGTTCATGATCTTGGGTACTGGATAATAAAAAACAGTTCATTTAATCAAAGCCAGGGTCCGATAAGCCCTAAATGGATACGACCTTTACCAAGGAAGGAGTCCACCCCCAAAATGAGCTCAGGATGTGCCACAAAGAATGGCCCAATAGATAATGGACAACTTAGGGTATCAATCAATGGAAGTAAGAGAAACGGCTCAACTTATCGGTATAAAACGGGTGTCAACAGCTGCTGAGGTAACAAGGCTGGAGGTGGACACTCTAGGGTGGTGTCACTCACAATGGGTGGAGACGGCTCAAAGGGCTCACTGGGTATCACCGATGGGTCCCTATAAGCGACGAGGTCCGAGACGTTGAAAGTCGAGCTGATCCCGTAATCCTCTGGCAAGTCCACAACATATGCGTTCGATCCGACTCGCCTCACTACTCGAAAGGGACCGGCACCGCGAGCATGCAACTTCTTCATGGCTTCTGAGGGAAACCGTTCAGGTCTGACCCTGATCATGACAGAATCACCCTCCTGAAACTCACGGTGGTGCCTATGGGCGTCAGCCAATTCTTTGTATCGTGCGTTGCTGGACTCAATATGACAATGAATATGCTCATGCAACTGTCTAATATGGATAGCAAAAGACTCGGTTGAATCAGACACACGGGACTGGATGGGAGATGGGACTAGGTCTATGGGTCTCCTAGGTCTACGGCCAGTGACAATCTCGAAGGGGCTCATACCGGTAGACCTATTGACTGAATCATTATAGGCGAACTCAGCCAAGGGTAATATCAAATCACAATCCCTGACTCGATCTCGGACAAGACACCTAAGAAGATCTCCCAAACTCCTATTGACAACCTTAGTCTGACCATCGGTCTGGGGGTGATATGCCGTGGAAAATTTCAAGTGAGTGCCCATCATATGCCATAGGGTTTTCCAGAAATAGCTAGTAAAGCGTACATCCCTATCGGACACTATAGTGCGGGGAAGTCCAAACCTGGAGACACAGTGGGAAAAGAATAGACGGGCAACTCTAGAGGCATCCGAGGTTTTGAAGCAAGGAATGAATAATGCCATCTTCGAGAACCTGTCTACAACCACAAAGATGGAGTCATGCCGTCGGAGGGTGCGGGGCAATCCCAACACAAAGTCCATGCTAATGTCCTGCCATGGACTATCTGGGACGGGGAGGGGAGTATAGAGGCCGGTATTCTGCTTCCTTTGTTTGGCCATGGCGCATGTGCGGCACTGGGCCACGATGCGAGCAACATCTCTCTTCAAGCTAGGCCAATAGAATCTATGCTCGACCGACTCTATGGTCTTGTTCCGGCCAAAGTGGCCAGCAAGACCCCCCGCGTGCATCTCCCAAGTAAGAAAGTCACAAACCGAAGTTCGTGGGATGCACAATTTGTCACCCCGGAATAGGTGACCCTCCTGTAGCACAAACTCGCTATAATCCCGCGAGGGACCAGCCTGAAGGGCTACATAGATCGGACCGAAATCTGGACAATCAGCATAGGCATCCTTCAGCCTCTCTAAACCTACCACCTCTACACTCATGGTGGTCAACATTATCATCCGCCGACTCAGCGCATCAGCGACCTTGTTCTCCGCCCCTGCCTTGTGCTTGAGCACAAAGGTGTACTCTTGGAGATACTCCACCCAACGACTATGGCGAGCATTCAGCTTCTTTTGGGTATGAAGGAATCGTAAGGCCTCATGATCGGAAAAGAGGACAAACTCCTGGTGCAAAAGATAATACCTCCAATACCTCAATGCCTGGACGACTGCGTAAAATTCCTTGTCATAAGTGGAATAGCGCAGTTTGGCATCGTTAAGCTTCTCGCTAAAGAATGCAATGGGGTGGGACCCCTGACTCAATACTCCACCAATGCCTACCCCAGAGGCGTCACATGTGACCTCAAACACCTTAGAAAAATCAGGAAGTGCAAGGACAAGTGCCTGGGTCATACGCTCCTTGATGTCCTGGAATGCTGTGGCTGCGGCTTTGGTCCATACAAATGCCCCCTTCTTTATGCAATCAGTGATTGGGGCAGTGATAGAACTAAAGCCATGAATGAAGCGGCGGTAGAACGTCGCTAGGCCATGGAAACTCCGAACATCGTGGAGTGTGCGGGGCTCGGGCCACTCCTGGATGGCCCTAATCTTCTCCAGATCAGCGGAGACTCCATCTCTCGACACAATAAACCCGAGGAAAGTGATATTATCAGACATGAAAGCACATTTCTTCGGGTTGGCGTATAAAGTCTCACGCCTTAACACAATGCAGACCTGCCTAAGATGGTCTAAGTGATCCTCCCTAGTGCGACTGTAGATAAGAATGTCGTCAAAGTAGACGACCAAGAAGACCCCTATCATAGGGCGTAAGACCTGGGTCATCAACCACATGAAGGTGCTAGGGGCATTGGAAAGCCCAAAGGGCATAACCAACCACTCAAAAAGACCATCCTTGGTCTTGAATGCCGTCTTCCATTCATCCCCAGGCCTGATCCGCACCTGGTGATAGCCACTACGAAGGTCTATCTTTGAGAAGATAGTGGCTCCCGACATCATATCAAGCAAGTCATCCAATCGGGGAATGGGAAAACGATACTTCACCGTGATCTTGTTGATTGCACGGCTATCAACGCACATCCTCCATGTGCCATCCTTCTTCGGGGCCAATAATGCGGGAACAACGCAAGGGCTCTTGCTGTCCCGAAGTGATCCCCGACTCATCAACTCCTCGACATGTCGCTGTAGCTCGGCATGGTCCGTGGGACTCATCCTATAGTGGGGAAGGTTGGGCAAGGATGAGTCCGGGATGAGGTCGATCTCATGCTGGATATCCCTCATAGGTGGAAGGCCTCCAGGGAGGTCTTCGGGGAAGACATCGAAAAATTCCCGCAATATTGCGGCTATCTCTGGGGGATGCTCATCCTCTGACCTAGGGGCGACATCCTCTATGCCCCTGACAACGACAGCTAGAATGGGGTTACCCCCGGTCACCTCCTGTTCCATCTCTCTCGGACTGATCATCATCAACCTCCTAGGTGGAGGGTCCACTCTGCTAGGAGTAGTCGACGAGGTGGATGCCTGTGCCGAGGACAAAGTGGGTGGACCGACCTTCCCCTGACCAGAAGTGGTTGTGGTGATGGGGCCAGCTGGTCCGCGGATAGATGGGTCCTTCGGCTGGACTGGGTGGAGGGTAATCCTATGGGCATCATGGTCAAAGGTGCAAGTGTTCGACCTACCATGAAGGGTGGCATCTCGGTCAAAGAGCCAAGGCCTACCAAGGATGATACTACCCACCTCCATAGGTAGTACATCACACTAGATCGCATCATGGTACGCCTGGAACTGCAGCGGCACCAGACACCGCAGTCTGACCGGGATGGAAGTGGAATCCACCCAAGAAACTCTGTAAGGTGCAGGGTGATCCATGGGCGTCAAACCAAGGCGCTTGACGGTGCCTGTGGAGATAGCGTTGATGCAACTCCCGCTATCTATAATCACCTTGCAAGCTTTCCCTTCCAGCCTACAAAATGTGTGGAATATGGTGGTGCGACGCCAGTCGTCGCTCACCTGAGGCTGGGTAAGGATGCACCTGACTACACCCAAATGTACGTCATCCCGATACGAGGTACCAGGGACGTCAACCTGCTCGCCCTCCAATAACTCGTCAAAGAATTCCTCGGCCAATTCTTGGTCCGGCTCGTAGCTGACTGGCACCAACTCAGGCGTGGGGTCAAGGGCCGGTGTGTCGGCAATAACAAGTGCTCCTCGGGTGGGACACTTGCTGGCAAAGTGGCCAACTCCACCACAATTGTAGCAACGGTCTCGTGGCCCATTGCCCTGAGATGTTCCACCAATCATTGGCCCCTTACCCTTGTCCTCTCGATGGACTGGGGGTGTAGGAAGAAAAGGCCGAGCTGGTACGACGGGCTGATAAGGCCGAGTGGCAGGGATGGGTGCATGCGGGCGAGGGGGAGGGTCCCTCGGAGGGAAAGTGCGGGGCCTAGGAGCAGTGGGGTCCTGCCGAGGGGGTTCCGGGGGGCGGGCCACCGGAAATCGGCTATAGGAGGTAGGCGTGGTACGAGAGTCGGTCCCACGCTGATAAGTGAACCCCGGGCATTGGACGGGAGCGAACTCTGCCTCAAACTGCTCCAACTCTAGAGCAACCTGGTATGCGTCTTCCAAGGTGGTAACATTGCGGTGAAATAATTCATATTGATAGTGGGGCCGCAAACCACGACGGAAGCGTGACACAGGCATGGTGCTCTCCTCCGTAACGCCACATCGCAAAAAGTACTCGTCAAACTCCGTGATGTAGTCTGACACGGATCGGTCCCCTTGGGTGACACTCTGCCACCTATCAATAAGTCGCTGACGGTACGTGACAGGAAGGTACTTACGCCTAAGCTTGTCCTTCATCTCATCCCAAGAACCTATCTGAGGCTCATGACGCTGAAAGAGCAAGCTCTCTACATTGCTCCAGTAAGTCTGTGCTTGCCCCAACAGCTTCATCTTGGCATACCTAACCCTCCGGTGGTCCGTCATCTCAAACCACTCAAAGTACCGGTCCATGCTAGCCTCCCAATCAAGGTAGATCTTGGGTTCTAAAGGCTTGGACCCATCAAACGTGGGAGGGTTGGTGCAGACACCCGAGCAATTGAGCGGCGCGACACGCCGAGCCACCGGTACTGCACACGGAGCACGACTCGAGCCACCTCAGCGTCCATCTGGCTCGGAGACAGCCTGGAGACTCCGCCTTGAGCCTCCCCATTTATCATATTTAGTTAGCCTTTATGTGTGTGTGATTTGTGTTTATTTCGTTGTATTCGGTTTGCTATTTTGATTGTAAGAGGGGCTTATGTGCAATTTGGACCCTGTGGGCCCCACGGGCCCCCCAGGCCCCATCCCATTGAGCCACCTCAGCCAAGGGTCCCACGTGGGGTCAGTCAACATGCCAAATGGAGGCATCTATAAGTTTGAATGGTAAAAGGACACATGGGGGACAAGTGGCTTGAAAAGTCCAAGGAGGCTACCCACCCCCACCTACCAAGTCCACCTTCTACACCCTAGTCCAAGGGCCGCCCCCCCTCCCCTTATTCTTTTATTTATTTTGTGTGTGTGTGTCACATGCCATCCCAGCCCTTCATCTCCTACCCCTAGATCCTACGGTTGTGGATGGATGTGAGATGTAACCTATTTAAGCTTGTATTTTCTATTTTGATGAATTAATGCCATTTGATTCAAAGAAATTCAAGAGCAAGGGCTGGTGCGCCCCCCTCCTCTCTCCTCCCTCTCCCCCTTGAAGCTGTGAAGGCTTCCATTCTGAGGTGTGACGCCTCGTGTATCGGTTCCGACGATCGCCGCCGCCGCCACGAGCCGCCACCGCACCGCCATCACCATCAACGGAGTTCTGCCCACGCAGTACCACAGAAGCTTCCACGAATTTCATGTCTCATCCCCGAGCTCAGATAGATCTGGGGATTTTAGTGGATGTTCCAGAGGTGTCAAGGACATCCCACAAATTTTGGTTTGCCATTCAGATCTCGTTTCATATTTTTTGATTTTCGTCCACTCTTCCATTTTGGTTCTACCAGAGTTCTGTCCAGATTCATCCCCACCCTGAGTTTCATGTCTTAGATCCACTTTTAGCATTTTTTTGGTTCGCCCAATTTTACTGGGGGTTCCATTCATCCACTCCTTCATCCACAATTTTTCTTAATTTTTCATTCACCCAACTCATATTTTCTAAAAATCGTTCTCAGCCACATCTACAGTTCTGTCCTCCTATTCTCAGATCCGACCACCAGTCACTCCACAAATCATAGTAAATCACCACCACCTCCAAATCCAATTCCAAAAATATTTCCAGGTCCGTGGTTTGATACCCTACAACTTTGAAGAAGAGCTCAAAGACTAAATCCAACTGTAAGTAGGCGGTCAATGGCCATTTACAGGAAACTGATGTGCTGATCTGATATTTCGGGAGCTGTGGAGCAGAGGATTGGAAAATTGTTAAAGCCCAGGTCCGCCCAGGTTCAGAAGAGTCCACTGGCCCTAGATTGAAGGTTTTTGAATCCTCTTTCCAACGGCACTGGTTTCGTCGCATTCTGGCGACGGGGCTGACCGCAGCAGCCGTTTTCGCCGGAGCGCGCGCCTGAAAATAGCAACCAAACTCCGTGGGCAGCAACTTCAAGACTTGGGAATCGGGACCGATCGACCCCCGATCGGTGTTCCCGGCCGACCGCCGTCCGTGGAGGCGCGCCACCAGGGGTCCCCATCATAGTGGGTCCCACCCCCGCAGATCCGGAGGACAGCGCCATCCGTGGGCCCCACGGGCCCGCAGAACCCGCCGTTCGGAAAGCACGAAAACGCGGAGTTCGGCACCGCCGGGCGACATCAAGATGCTGCCCGTCAACCCGAGTTGCATGATTCCCGGGCTCCACATGTGACCTTTTACCTCCCTGCGTGGAGTGGGTCAAATCTTTGTATTGCTGTGATATTGTTTAACCGGGAGTCCGTGATTCGGCCGGGGTTGTCTTCGCCACGCCGGGTGCGTGGAGGTAAAGGTCTTAACTCCTTGGCATTACATTGCTTAGCTAGTATACGGTCTTAGGCCGCTGCCGAGAGTGTAGGTACTAGCCCGTGTGTCCATGTCACCGCTGTGAGAGTGAGAGTGACCCGTCCCGTGACTCGATCCGAGTCCGGAAGTTGAGTCGGACTACCCTTGACCTCCGCCGGTTCCTTAACCGCGCACGGTCCGCGCTTTCCCTCGCTTGGGACGACGAGTGAGCTTCCACTTCTGTTAGCGACGTTTTGCCACTAGGAGCTCGTAGTGTCGGGCTTAGTGTCTCCCTGGTGTGTGTTGCTGGTCGCGTCTTCATCTAGAGTCCGAGGGTGGCACCTAATAGTGTCGTCTCCCGTGTCCGTCCCGCATCAGTTTGGTATCAGAGCAAGTCGAGTCTAGGGTAGTCTTTGCATATGTCTTGCATGCATCATGGTCTAAGTCGAGTCTAGGACCATCATTATTTTCAAAACAAAAAAAAGTGTGTTTTAAATTACATTTGCACCCTTTATTCGGTATCTTAAAAGGTGTTGTCCGAACGTTAGGCTACGCCTATTGGGAGGTCGCACACTTGCGGGAGTGATCTTCGGATCGATTAACTCCGCCCCGTACCGGATATTGGTTTAGGTCTAAGTGCATCATTTAGTGTGTGTTTGCATTAGTCGGTGTCTTCTAGGTCGTGTGTCAGTTGCATGCCCACCCGTCGAGGTACCCAATACTCGCCACCACCACCTATGGCGAACTCCCGGGCCCGTAGCTCCGATGAGTCCTCGACGGCCGAGATGTTCCGAGCCATTATGGAACGTCTTGACACGCGTATGGATGGCCTTAGTACGCGTATGGATGGCATAGGAACGCGTCTAGAAGGGCGGATGAAAGCCCTCGAGGATCGGGCCGAGAGTTCGGATCAGTCCATCCAGGGCTTAGTTGGGAGGATTGCCATCCTAGAGAGGGGCCCAGTAGCGGCGCAACCCGCGCCGACGAATGGCCAACAAGAGCCGGTGCAGCAACCCGCTGTGCCAAGGGCTCAAGTGGAGAATGTTGGGGTTCAACAGGTGCATGTGGTGGATGATTATGCATCTGATAATGATCAAGGGGGTAACGGTCGTCGTCATCAACGACGGAATCGTGATGACGAGGATGACGACCGCATTCTTAGGGGTGTGCGTGCGGACCCTCCCACTTTTAGCGGGTCCTTGGACCCTAGGGTGTATTTAGATTGGGAGGCCGGCATGGACCGGTACTTCGAGTGGTTTGAGATGACGGACCACCGAAGAGTCCGATACGCAAAGATGAAGTTGCAAGGGCAGGCCCAAACTTATTGGATCAATGTGGAGAGCCTGCTCAACCAGCGACGTCAACCCCAAATCGGTACTTGGGATGATATGA
The DNA here is from genome assembly GCA_022559845.1 of Amorphophallus konjac. NCBI lineage: Eukaryota > Viridiplantae > Streptophyta > Magnoliopsida > Alismatales > Araceae > Amorphophallus > Amorphophallus konjac. Next base: position 23,038,362 of record CM040117.1, read on the forward strand.
AAATCAAATTGAGGGAGAAGTACCTTCCCGCCTCATATCGCCAGCGTCTTATAGACAAGTGGCAAAGCATCTCCCAAGGGAACCGATCCGTGACCGAGTACACCGCCGAGTTCGATGAGTATTACTTGCGGTGCGGGGTCACGGAAGAGAGCACCATGACGATATCCCGCTTTCGGAGAGGTCTGCGGCCCAATTATCAATATGAACTCTTTCGCCGCAACGCGACCACTTTGGAGCAGGCGTATCAGATTGCTCTCGAATTGGAGCAGTTCGAGGCCGAGTTCGAGTCACCCCACCGGTTGGGCTCTTTTCCCCTTCGTAGTGTCGAGCCCCGTGGCTCTTCTGGCACGTATCCGAGGGCCCCCATGGCTCGACCTCAGGAGCCCGCTCGTCCTGAGCCGTTTGCTCCTAGGCCTCGTCCTCCACCCCCGAGGGACCTTCCTCGTCCCCAGCATCTTACGGCCCCACCCATAGCCCGTCCACCGGCACCCGCACCTCCTGCACGTCCTTTGTTGCCTACGCCTCCTATCCGTCGGGAGGATAAAGGTAAAGGACCTATGATTGGGGAGCCTAGTGGATCACGGCAGCAGTGTTATCGCTGCAATGGGTTTGGCCATTTCGCCAACCAGTGTCCCACCCGCCCATCTCTTCACATTGGGGACACACAGGCCGAGGATACCACCCCTACGGGCCTCGAGTTAGTCAGCTATGAGGCAGATGAAGAGTTAGCTGACGAGTACTATGAGATGGGAGGTGAGGCCCAGGATGTCCAGCAGTCGGACGATACCCACGTGGGGGTCGTCAGATGTATCCTCACCCAGCCACAGGTCAGTGATGACTGGCGTCGGACCACTATCCTTCAGGTATTCTGTAGGCTGGGAAAGCAAATTTGCAAGGTGGTCATCGATAGCGGGAGTTGTATCAATGCAATCTCCACGAACGCTGTCGCTCGTCTTGGTCTCACACCCGTAGACCATCCTTGTCCCTATCAGGTATCATGGGTGGATACCACTTCCATTTCGGTCAGGCTGCGGTGCTTGGTCCCGCTGCAGCTCCACTCCTACCGTGACGAGATCTGGTGTGATGTCCTCCCCATGGAAGTGGGCAGTATCATTCTTGGTAGGCCGTGGTTATTTGACCGGGATGCCACGCTCCATGGCCGGTCGAACACCTGTACCTTCGACCACGCTGGCCAGCGGGTCACCCTCCAACCCGTTCGGCCCAGGAGCCCATCAGTCAGGGGTCCTACTGGCCCTAGTACTCCGAAGCCTTCCGTCCCCGGGCCTAGTACCCCATCCCCAGCTCGGGCTATGACCGTTACCTCTGGCCCAGGAGAGCCCTCGACGAGGAGATTGATGATGATTAGCTCCCGGGAAATGGAGCAGGAGCTTAGTCAGGGCTGTCCGGTGTTTGCCATTACGGTCCGAGAGGTGGAGCGGGACTCCGAGGGTGAGCTCCCACCCGAGGTTGTTCCCATTCTGCAGGAGTATGCTGATGTCTTTCCCGATGAGCTTCCCGAGGGACTCCCACCTATGCGGGATATTCAGCATGCCATCGACCTTGTTCCGGGCTCTTCTTTGCCCAACCTTCCTCATTATCGCATGAGTCCCACGGAGCATGCCGAGCTTAAACGGCAGGTCGATGAGTTAGTGCAGAGAGGGTCTGTTCGGGACAGCATGAGTCCATGTGCTGTGCCCGCATTACTCGCCCCGAAGAAGGATGGCACGTGGAGAATGTGCATTGATAGTCGTGCCATCAACAAAATCACCGTGAAGTACAGGTTCCCTATTCCCCGCCTTGATGACATGCTGGACATGATGGCAGGTGCCACTATCTTTTCGAAGATCGATCTTAAGAGTGGCTACCATCAGGTGAGGATTAGGCCAGGTGATGAGTGGAAGACCGCATTTAAGACCAAGGACGGTCTATATGAGTGGTTGGTCATGCCTTTTGGGTTGACCAATGCCCCTAGCACTTTCATGCGGCTCATGACTCAGGTCCTTCGACCTTTCATTGGAGTCTTTGTAGTGGTGTATTTTGATGATATCCTTATCTATAGTCGCACCACGGGGGACCACTTAGACCACCTTCGGCAGGTCTGTCTACTTCTTCGGCGAGAGCAGCTGTTTGCGAACCCACAGAAGTGTGCCTTCATGACACCTCAGCTTACCTTCTTGGGTTTCATTGTGTCTAGTACGGGGGTCTCCGCCGATCCGGAGAAGGTCCGGGCCATTGTTGAGTGGCCTGAACCCCGTACCGTTCATGATGTCCGCAGCTTTCATGGTCTTGCGACGTTCTATCGTCGCTTTATCCGCGGATTTAGCTCCGTCACCGCCCCGATCACGGATTGCATCCGTAAGGGCACATTTGTATGGACGAAGGCCGCATCTGCCGCCTTCAAGGACATCAAGGAGCGCATGACCCAGACACCTATCCTTCGACTGCCTAATTTCTCGAAGGTGTTTGAAGTCTCTTGTGATGCGTCGGGCGTGGGAATTGGGGGAGTTTTGAGTCAGGAGTCCCACCCGATCGCATATTTCAGCGAGAAGCTGAATGACGCGAAGCTGCGATATTCCACATATGATAAAGAATTCTACGCAGTTGTTCTGGCTCTTAGGCATTGGAGGCACTATCTTTTACATCAGGAGTTTGTCCTATACTCCGACTTCCACGAAGCATTGAGGTACCTCCATTCGCAAAAGAAGCTGAACGCGCGTCACAGTCGTTGGGTCGAGTATCTCCAGCAGTTCACCTTTGTGCTTAAACATAAGGCTGGAGTGGAAAACAAGGTGGCTGATGCCTTGAGTCGGCGAGCATGTTTGCTTACCACCATGAGTGCCGAGGTCATAGGGTTAGAGAAGATGAAGGAGGCCTATGTTGACTGTCCTGACTTCGGTCAGATTTTTACCACTCTCCAGGCCGGACCCTCGAGAGACCTTGATGAGTATGTGTTTCAGGAGGGTTACCTCTTTCGAGGTAGCAGGCTATGTGTTCCCCGAACTTCGGTTCGAGATTTCTTAGTATGGGAACTACATGCAAGAGGTCTAGCCGGCCACTTTGGGCGGAACAAGACTATTGAGGCAGTGGAGCATCAATTTTATTGGCCGAGCTTGAAGTGCGATGTTGCTAACATCGTGGCTCAGTGCCGTACATGTGCTACGGCCAAGATGAAGAAGCAAAGCTCGGGCCTTTATACACCTCTACCCGTGCCTGATGCCCCGTGGCAGGATGTTAGTATGGACTTTGTTTTGGGATTACCACGTACCTCCAGGAAGCATGATTCGGTCTATGTGGTGGTTGACCGTTTCTCGAAGATGGCCCTCTTTATTCCTTGCTCTAAGACGTCGGATGCTTCTAGGGTAGCCCGCATATTCCTTACTCGTGTGGTGTGCAAGTTCGGGTTGCCTCGCACTATAGTGTCTGACCGTGATGTTAGATTCACTTCCTATTTTTAGAAGACACTATGGCATATGATGGGTACTCACCTCAAGTTTTCTACTGCATATCATCCCCAGACAGATGGCCAGACCGAGGTAATCAATAGGAGTCTGGGAGATCTTTTGAGGTGTCTAGTTAAGGACCACATTGGGGATTGGGATCTCATTTTACCCATGGCTGAGTTTGCATACAATGATTCGGTGAATAGGTCTACCGGCATGAGTCCATTTGAGATTGTCACAGGTCGTAGGCCTAGGAAACCCGTTGACCTTGTCCCCATGCCTATCCATGCTAGAGTGTCGGAGTCGGCCGAGTCGTTTGCTAGGCATGTTAGGAGTTTGCATGACGACATCCGTCGTCACATTGAGGCCAGCAATGCACGGTACAAGGAGTTAGCTGATGCCCACCGACACCACCGAGAGTTCCACGAGGGCGAATACGTCATGATCAGGGTAAGACCTGAACGGTTTCCCTCTGGAACCGTTAAGAAGTTGCAAGCTCGCGGAGCCGGTCCCTTTAGAGTGTTGAAACGCGTTGGATCCAATGCGTATGTTGTGGACCTGCCCGAGGAATATGGTATAAGCTCTACCTTCAATGTATCGGATCTTGTTGCATATAGGGACCCAGCGGTGATCCCTAGTGAGCCTTTTGAGCCATCCCCTCCCCTTGAGAGTGATCCCACACCTGAGTGTCCACTTCCACCTCCAGCCCCTTTTTCACGGCAGCGTGAGCATATAGATCGTATACTGGACGAGCAAGTGACAGTTACCAGGAGTGGATCTTACCCGCGCTACCTAGTGCGATGGAGAGGACGGCCCGCTACTGAGGACACATGGATCACACATGGCGAGTTGCAGCGGATCGATCCGGACCTTCTGGAGCGATACAGGAGCGATGCAGACCCTTACTCGATAGGGTCGAGTTTCTCCCACCCGGGGAGAATTGGTGCGGACACCTGAGCAGTTGAGCGGCGCGACACGCCGAGCCACCGGTACCGCACACGGAGCACGACTCGAGCCACCTCAGCGTCCATCTGGCTCGGAGACAGCCTGGAGACTCCGCCTTGAGCCTCCCCATTTATCATATTTAGTTAGCCTTTATGTGTGTGTGATTTGTGTTTATTTCGTTGTATTCGATTTGCTATTTTGATTGTAAGATGGGCTTATGTGCAATTTAGACCCTGTGGGCCCCACGGGCCCCCCAGGCCCCATCCCATTGAGCCACCTCAGCCAAGGGTCCCACGTGGGGTCAGTCAACATGCCAAATGGAGGCATCTATAAGTTTGAATGGTAAAAGGACACATGGGGGACAAGTGACTTGAAAAGTCCAAGGAGGCTACCCACCCCCACCTACCAAGTCCACCTTCTACACCCTAGTCCAAGGGCCGCCCCCCTCCCCTTATTCTTTTATTTATTTTTTGTGTGTGTGTCACATGCCATCCCAGCCCTTCATCTCCTACCCCTAGATCCTACGATTGTGGATGGATGTGAGATGTAACCTATTTAAGCTTGTATTTTCTATTTTGATGAATTAATGCCATTTGATTCAAAGAAATTCAAGAGCAAGGGCTGGTGCGCCCCCCCTCCTCTCTCCTCCCTCTCCCCCTTGAAGCTGTGAAGGCTTCCATTCTGAGGTGTGACGCCTCGTGTACCGGTTCCGACGATCGCCGCCGCCGCCACCGCACCGCCATCGCCATCAACGGAGTTCTGCCCGCGCAGTACCACAGAAGCTTCCACAAATTTCATGTCTCATCCCCGAGCTCAGATAGTTCTGGGGATTTTAGGGAATGTTCCAGAAGTGTCACGGACATCCCACAAATTTTGGTTTGCCATTCAGATCTCGTTTCATATTTTTTGATTTTCGTCCAATCTTCCATTTCGGTTCTGCCAGAGTTCTGTCCAGATTCATCCCCGCCCTGAGTTTCATGTCTTAGGTCCACTTTTTGCATTTTTTTGGTTCGCCCAATTTTACTGGGGGTTCCATTCATCCACCCCTTCATCCACAATGTTTCTTAATTTTTCATTCACCCATCTCATATTTTCTAAAAATCGTTCTCAGCCCCATCTACAGTTCTGTCCTCCTGTTCCCAGATCCGACCACCAGTCACCCCACAAATCATAGTAAATCACCACCACCTCCAAATCAAATTCCCAAAATAGTCGTAGTTCCGTGGTTTGATACCCTACAACTTTGAAGAAGAGCTCGAAGACCGAATACAACTGTAAGTAGGCGGTCAATTGCCATTTACAGGAAACTGATGTGCTGATCTGATATTTCGGGAGCTGTGGAGCAGAGGATTGGAAAATTGTTAAAGCCCAGGTCCGCCCAGGTTCAGAAGAGTCCACTGGCCCTAGATTGAAGGATTTTGAATCCTCTTTCCAACGGCACTGGTTTCGTCCCATTCCGGCGACGGGGCTGACCGCAGCAGCCGTTTTCGCCGGAGCGCGCACCTGAAAACAGCAACCAAACTCCGTGGGCAGCAACTTCAAGACTTGGGAATCGGGACCGATCGACCCCCGATCGGTGTTCCCGGCCGACCGCCGTCCGTGGAGGCGCGCCACCAGGGGTCCCCATCATAGTGGGTCCCACCCCAGCAGATCCGGAGGACAGCGCCATCCGTGGGCCCCGCGGGCCCGCTGAACCCGCCGTTCGGAAAGCACGAAAACGCGGAGTTCGACACCGCCGGGCGACATCAAGATGCTGCCCGTCAACCTGAGTTGCGTGATTCCCGGGCTCCACATGTGACCTTTTATCTCCCTGCGTGGAGTGGGTCAAATCTTTGTATTGCTGTGATATTATTTAACCGGGAGTCCGTGATTCGGCCGGGGTTGTCTTCGCCACGCCGGGTGCGTGGAGGTAAAGGTCTTAACTCCTTGGCATTACATTACTTAGCTAGTATACGGTCTTAGGCCGCTGCCGAGAGTGTAGGTACTAGCCCGTGTGTCCATGTCACCGCTGTGAGAGTGAGAGTGACCCGTCCCGTGACTCGATCCGAGTCCGGAAGTTGAGTCGGACTACCCTTGACCTCCGCCGGTTCCTTAACCGCGCACGGTCCGCGCTTTCCCTCACTTGGGATGACGAGTGAGCTTCCACTTATGTTAGCGACATTTTGCCACTAGGAGCTCGTAGTGTCGGGCTTAGTGTCTCCCTGGTGTGTGTTGCTGGTCGCGTCTTCATCTAGAGTCCGAGGGTGGCACCTAATAGTGTCATCTCCCGTGTCCGTCCCGCATCAAGGGTCCACACGGACGGTCTTGAGGATCCGTTCGTCCTCATCATCCCTATGTGGTCGGTGACCATGCCGGCTCCGGCCATTTTTCGTGTAATCATTGTCGGACTCGTAGTCTTCAAAATGGGGGGCACGTTGCCGTTGCTCCTCAGCCCGAGGTGGTGCGAGCTGAGCAGCAGGGCCGGGCTGGGCAACATGTGCCTGCGGGGCCGGGAGAATGCCGGGTAGGTCTCGGCGAGGGGTTCTCTCCACACTCTCTAACCTTCCAACCAATCCTTGGATAGATCGGTCAGAAGCCTCGGCGCGGTCCTCCATGCATGGCTTTGAATCGGCTCTCCATACGCTCGGTATGCTCCCTAAGAGTTTGCTCGGACCTATCCATGCGCTCCATGAGTAGAGCTATCATGTCCTCCAGGGAACGGCCTCCCGGGTTGACACCTCGGTGTTCACCCATAGTGTCAGGGCGATGGTACTGGGCACCTCCACGGGTGGGCATGCAATGAGGCCTAAAGAGAACTAAGGGTGGCTCACTAGACCTATATGGATGGACCGATACAAGTTGAGGACCCTTGACTTAAACCGATATCCGATACCTGGCGGAGTCCGGGGATCTGAAGATCCTCTCACGCGAGTGAATCGCCTCCCCGATAGGCGTAACCTAACGGTTGGGTAACATCTTTTTATATACCGAATATTGGGATGCAATGCAAGACCTTGGACAAGACTACCCTAGACTCAAACCGGATCTGATACCAATTTGATGCGGGACGACTACGAGACTCGGCTAGACAGACGACGCGACCAGCAACACACACTAAGACGCGGCACCGAACGAGCTCCAGAAGAGGCGAACTAGCCCCAAACAAGAAGCGCTACTCACAGTCGGCCCCATCGAGAGAAACGTGACGATCGTGCACGGTTGAGAAACCGGCTTTGAGACTGGGGTAGTCAACTCACTCTCGTGCTCGGAATGAGTCACGGGACGGGTTCTCGCTCTCACAACTCACAGCGGTGATTAATAAATTAACTAGCTAGGAAAATAACTACGCACATGCAGCGGCAGTAGAATACATACTAAATAAGCAAACTAGACTAATGGGCGGCGGGTGTACCTCCACGCTCGCGGCGTGGCGAAGACTTCCCGGCCGTGAACCGTCACTCCCGGTACAAAGTAATAATTAATTTACAACAGTAAATACTCGGTCCACTCCACGCAGGGAGGTAAAAGACCACAACAGCGATCCGGGAGCGCCGTTCCAGGGGTTGGCGGGCCGCGATTTGTGGTTCCAGGCGGTGGCGGGCAGTACGGTGGTGGCGCCCAACGCGAGGCTCCAAGTGGGCCCGGCTGCTGGGGCAGTGGCTTCCGCGCGTCTTCTGGCGGCGGTGACCGGGGGGGTCGTCGCTGGAGTGCCCCGGGTCGGTCCCCGGGAGCGGTGGTCGCCGACGGTGAGCTGGGGGTTTATTGGGAATTAACCCCCAAGGCTGTCTCGCAGCCCCCTTTCAGGCCAGACCGGCGTGCCTCCACGAAAACGGTCGTCACGATCAGATCCGAAGTCGGATCGAAGTACGATTAGCGCCGTTGGATAGAGAACTCAGAGCTCTTCGACATATCGGAAATGCAGCTTCATCCAACGGTCATATCTGAAATGAAAACTTCTGCAGCATGACCCCTTTTCTGGTTCGGACAGACCGATCTCAGGGATAGAAGTGGATCTCCCTATTTTTCAGCCTTGAACGGGGTTCAAATGAAATATCTAGGACCTGGGATTTTTATGATGGGTAGATGGGAGGGATAGGAAAACGCACATAGGTCTTTTGCTGGATTTGGACTTCGTTTGATGGGTGGGAAAAATCGTATACCATCGGCTATCATGATGGTCTGCCCATGGGCAGATTGTGAGGTTGAAGAACAGCGGACTAGGAAGGGGCCTAAACGAGTTCTGATCTGAGTGAAAATTGAAATGAGAATAGCCTATGATGGGGGGAACCTACCCTCAAAGTTTCGTCATGATCCAACGGTCGGATCTCCCGTACTATTCCGAACACCGAGCTGCTGTCTAAGAATTCTGAGTTTGGGACAGCAAGATGTAGATCGGCTTGTGGTGGCTCGACAACGGCACGAACGGCGGCGGCGGCGGCGGTGGACATCCACAATAGGTAGACTAAGAAGGGAAGAGGAAGAGATTTGAGGGAGATAGAAGAGTTTGGATCAGATCTAGAGGAAGTTGGAGGAAGGAGGGGAAGAACACTCAAGAACACAAGAGAGAGGGGGGTGTGCACCAAGCAATATTCTCTTCAAATTTTCTCATTAGTTCCACACGAAATAGAACAAGAGACTATAAATATGAAAATCCTAGATCTAGATCCAAGGACATCCACTAACACCAAAGGACATCCACTAACATCAAAGGACATCCACTAACTCTAAAGGACATCCACTAACATTGGTCAAGGGTAGGTGGGAGACAAGCATGGGGGACAAGGATGTGGCATCCTCCACCTTTGTCTCCTTAGTCTAATAGTCCAAGTCTTCTAGAAGTCCACCTTAGACTTGGGCTCCTAATGGTCTTGAGGCCCAATTTAGAAATTGGACCCCTTACATGAAGTGTAGCCCATATTACAATCTTGACCCAACTAGAAGCTAAAATATAAAATACACACTAATACACTCACAATAAGCAAATACATGCTAATACACTCACAATAAACATAGGAAAGTATCAACACTCTGGTAGGGACTCCATACTGTCGCCCAGCCACAAGGATGTCGATGTCGACCGAGTCGTGCTGCGGGTCCGGTACCGACGGCTTGCTGAGTCGGGCCGTACTCGTGCTCTAGTGTCCTCACCACAGCAGATATACCGACAGATTCCCCAATGCTCACAAATGCCAATGCCAACACCAGAATGACTCCAGCAACGACATGGCAAAAGATAACATCAAGGCACACGAAGCCAAGACGAAGTCATATCGAGAAGGAACAATTCTCTCGACCGGTCGGAATCTCACCACACGATCCTCGACCCATGGGTTATCAGCCAACACGCTTCCGCTGCGCACTCACACAACGGACACAGGCATCAGAAAATATCTCGATATCCGCATCTCAGCACACGCATGACACCATCATAATTGATGAAAATCGCAATGTATCACGCCACGAGTACTGATCCTGCGAACAACCGATCACAAGTAGCCTACGTGCAACCGAAGAGAGTACCAGCTTCAGCACAAAGCCCAAAGAAAATGCTAGTCTTAGCTTACCTATTACATCCGGAAACAATTAATGAGCCTTCACAACACATCGGCCGCTAGACACGGCAGGACAAATACGGTGCACAACGGCTCTTAACACAAAGATTAGGTCCAAAGCCAAGCAACCGTCGAACAAGGAGCAGATAAGGCTCAGAAGAAATACTGTCCACACTTAAGTAGACACAAGACAAAGGCATCACCAAGACAGTAATTTCAAGGCTTACCTCGAAAAGACTCCACCAGACGGGATGAGAAGCATCAAGCTCAACTAACAGAAGCTCACCAGGAAGGGAAAGTCCTAGGTTCGCTCGAGCATCTTCTCAATCAAGGAATCTAATCGACCATTTCGACAGAAATGAAACACATCAGGAGCTGCACAGACTCAAGCTGGGATGACCAAAACAACTTAAGAACGTGTACGGCCATCACACCAACTCGAAAAAGTCACCAGCCACCTGAACAAACCACGGAGAAATCTCGAACAATGTACTACAGATTCAAGCCTATCGGCGAACTCTGCCAAGTACAGCACGATCAAAGCAAATGCCATGACGAAAAAGAGCATCACGTCACATCTTGACGAGAGCAAAACCATCTCGCACAGTGCTAACACAACACGCACAAGACGACACACGGAAACAAAGCGACAAAGAATCGCAAAACCTAAGCTAGCAAAAGACTGTACTAGACTTTAAGGACTCTGGATATTGTATATCTCGGATTCCCATGTACTTCACACAACAATTTCTCTGATACCACCTGTGACGACGCGGATCTCGGATATCGGAGATAGCCGATAGGACTACCGAGCAGACCCGATACCGCTTGGAACCCGTGAAGCCTTCCAAGAGCTGTAAAGCTCCGAAGGGAAAAAGGATTATCGTGTAGTACATTGAAGCCACAGAGATATAGCAGTAAGTAATTAAATTTCATTAGATCAATTTGCTAAAGTAGCAGAAATAAAATTACTTTTTAATTAACAATTTAAGTTTAACAATTATACTGGAGTCCAGTCCAAAGGAAAGACAAGCAGTACAGTCCACGAAAAAGAAAGACGTACACTGAGGTCTGGGCAAGCCCGACGCAGGTACCGTTTGCAGCTAGGGACACGTCACACTAGGAACCGCGGAAGCAGAACGACGCCACCCACCTGAAAAATAGGGGTGAGCCTCCTGTCACTGGCCCAGTAGGGGTCACGCGGATCCCCACTGAAAAATGCTCAGTAACACGGAACAACAATGAAAACAACAGTAGTAGTAAAGCAGGAAAACTACCACTAGAAAGCTGTAAAAGAAAACCGGAAACGGAAGGAGTAGAGCAGCTAAAAGAAAAGGGAAAAGCTATATCGACAAAACACGGCTGCCGAGTGGACCTCGGCCCCTAGGCTACTCCAAACAGCAACAGCAACAGAAGGGTAAACTCTGAACTGACGAAGTCAGGAGTCACCGATCTGTCGGCGAGCACGAGGCCTAAGACAAAGGCCTACGAGACCAAACACACAAGCCTAGGAAAAGACCTAGACAGATAAGACATACCTAAAGCACACATACGACTCGATTGTCGTGCACGCTCTTCTAGACACAATCACACGCACATGATTGGAACGTCGTGCACACGACACAACACTGACCTCGGGTAAGACCACGAGAAGGCTAACCCGAAAAGGTCACGACGTGCGAAAAACACGAGAGTCACGTGTCACGTGACGGAAGCACCCCCTCACTAGAAGAACAGCCAGCTGCGTCCACTAACGTCTTATGATGCGCCTACAAGCGTCTCGTCTACTATACCGCCCGAATCACGACAGAGACTAAGACACTGAACCAGAACAGGAACCACAGTAACGAGTGACTAGACAGGGTAACGCCCATCGGTGTCAGTTCAAAGGCCTTGACCACGTGTGCACACATCGACTCTTGCTGGAGAGCCAGGCCTCTAGCTAGTTTTCCCCTCCTAGTAGGACGCCACTGTACAGCGGGGGGCCATGGAAACTAGCTTACAAACCATATATCAAGAAATGCCGTACCACCACTCCCAGGTCGGCCAACACTCGAACGTGTCGACAGGCTACGACTAGTGGAGGCTCACTAGACACAGAACTCAAAACACGAGTGTTGAAGTACAGATAGGCAAAGGAGCACTGCCGCACTACTACGAAGCACCGAGGCGGCAAGACAACTGCCAACAGACTCAGGACAAGACAACTAGACCTGAAGACACCACGATCCTTGAGTCTCAGGACTCATGGTCAAGATCGTTGTGGAAAGCAGCAACACACCGCCAATCGGTCTAATCCTAAGCCAGAGAAACCGACTCACAGGGAGGAAACGACTCGCGGAGAATCGAGGGAACACCAAGAACCTCAGCACGCCTGGACACGTAAATCGAGGTAAGATGATACCTCAAGGCGTCCAGAACCATGTCTCGGGCTGGACAGAACCGCCGAGACACACACAAGGTTACTTGTCAACCACTGGGTCACACCGGGTTGACCGGAACCTGACCACGACTCTACAGCTGTACAAAAATCAAGGCATGTCTAGCTACCCTGTATCGTGGTCATAGCCCTCATAGGACATCAAGAGACATCCACGGGACGACAGGCAAACCACAAGGTCGAGCCAAGACAATTAGAAGTCAAAACATCAGAAAGCGACACTCTGCACATAAGTGATCCATCACTCAGCCGCTAGGTAAACCAAGCAGTAAAGGAAGAAGTCGCCACACACAGAGAGATGAGAACACTGGCGGTCAGGGGTAGAGCCACGAGGCGACTGTAGCGGTCCAGGACACACCATTAGACTCAGTCAACTCCAGCTGACTTGCCCGAAAAATCACCAAGCGGTCGATAACAGACACGCTACACAGACTAGGCAGTCAAAGAGACAATCGCCACACTAACCGCCCTAAGACATCGACCTAAGTCACAACTTGTAGTGGCCTAAGAAAGGCACGCTACAGCAAAGAAACGCATGAAGGTTGGGCCGCTAGAGCCAACCAACTGAAAATCTTAACTAGGTCTAAAACCACGGTAACACAAATACCGAGGCAGACCACAGGCCGCCGAGACTATCCCCTCAAGACGGGAACTCAAGGAAGGCCACTAACATGCGGGGGAATCCCACCGCACTCACACCAATACACGGTGACTCGATCGAGCGTAACACAAATCCCGAGACACATACATCCACGGGCATGCTAATCGAGGTACACGGTACCTCCCGACACCCTAGAAACACGGACACGAAACCCACAGGGTATCCGAGACACTCACGAGGCCATAGGTTGGTCATTGGGTCTCAACCGGACCGACTAGGACTCAAACGAACGAAAATGCCCAGGTGGTCAGGTCGATCGAACAAACGGCCCGTCACGCGGGCGACCACCGATCGACCGGCCCATCCGGTCCGGTCGACCGGGAGACCGCAGGTCGACCGGCCCATACAGTCCGGTCGACCGGTCACGGCGGAAAACCAGCAAACCCTAACCCCCGGGTCCGATTCCACGCCTCGTTCGATTCCGATCGAAGGGGATAACAACCACAATAATCATACCGACCTTCCACACTCCGGAAGGGGTTAAAAAGACGCACAAACGACTTGAAACGGGCAATTCCACCGAATTAACCATATTTGGGTCACCGGGGTTCCCGGGCTCGTACCGGCCCCAAATGACAACCGATCGACACGAAAATAGCGAATCTGGAATGTTGGCGTTCCAGGGGTTCGATTGATACTAACTGGTCTAAAAACCGTCGCCGTTTTTCGGTGAACCTTGCGAACACCCAAAACCACGATTTTACCTAAATGAGTCCAAACTCGCCCGTTCTAGCATCGAATGACGTGAAATTATAAGGAAACGTGCAAGAGAAGTAGGTGATCCGTCTCCCTACCTCCACCGAAGAAACTGTGCGCCGAAGCGAATAATCCACGCCGAAAATGCCAAATCATGAACCGCGCTTATCTCGGAATCCACCGAGGGATCGTGCCTCGCCTCGCTCAAACCGTCGCCCCATCCCGCATCCCGATCACTCCATCGCGTCCTCGCCTTGGTCAGCTCCGCAACGGTGTGCACCCCGCGCCGAGAGACCCAGAGAGTAGAGAGAACGAGAGAGAGAAAGAGAAGTGAGAAATGAGGGAGGAGAGAGGTGGTTGATAGATAAATAGAAGATATTAGGAATTTTTCCTAATTTTCAAAAATTCGATAATTGACTCAAAAATGGACTAATTCAAAAAAATACGAAAAAATAGTCAAAACGATCCTCGGGAAAAGTACATCGCAACTGCGACGTCCACGAGTCGATGATCTGAGAGATAAACTCACCGTAAGGTTCCGTAACTTGTACGAGAGAAAAATCTACACGGATCGTAAAACTCAACTCAGGACCCACAAAAGCGATCCGAAACTCTTCAGAAAAGATCCGAAAGACCTAATAAGAATCCAATAAGAATCCAGGGCATTACACCTAAGTTCACAGAGAACTTTATTAACTTAAATGTATTCAATGTAGGAGGGATATTGCCATTTTGTCACCCCTAACTCAGAACGTACACTCAAGATAGCAGATCTCAAATGTAGAGAGACATGAAGTAGAAAAGAAAAGCATAGTTAAAAGATAGGCAATAAGCACATATCTAGGCAAAAAGGCTTTCATTGAAGAATAAACCAAACAAATAATAGAGGATATGATCAAATTGAACATGTGTCAGTGATAACAAGCACATAATGAAACACAAGAATTTAATCTAGCCTAGAGCTTCTACTTCCATGCTAGAGTTGGGTTCTCGACTGACGAAGATAGTAGTGGAAGAGACCCTTGGCATATAGTTTAGTGCCTTCCTTTCCACGTGCAAAGACGAGGAAGACGACCTATATGATCTTTGCACGGAAGGAGCTCTTCCATCGTCTCCCTCATCGCCTTCACCTCCTTGATGCATGCAAGAAGAGAATGACGTTAGAGTGTAGGAAGAAGAGAAGAACCCTGAGATACGAGATGAGACATGAGAAATACTCAGAACCAGAATGAGATAGAAAGGAAGATGGAGCTCTCTGAAGGGTTTCCCTCATTTCGACTTCTTCTGAATGGGATTTCGACATCAACAAGTTTTGCAGGGGTTCTTAATTTGAAAAGACAGTGTGGGAGAAATGAATCTTCTCAATCCATTTGATGTTTTAATCCTAAAGCATATATGGTAGAACAAGATCTGGTATGTGGTGGTACCACGAATGCAGCCTTTAACACCCAACAAACACACCCCAAATCAGACAATTTAGCTTAAAACATAGGTCTTACTTATGTAATGCCACTTCCCCACGTATTCTCTTAGCCAAATAAGTGCATTAGCTTTTACTACCATTAGGACTAAACCCTAGCTGGCTATAAGTGCTTCAGTCTAACTCCTGTGCGGTTGCATAGTCTTCTATAGCCAACTATGATTTCCATGGATAATGCACGCTTGTTCACAAAAGACGGACGATGTCCTAGAGTATATTTCTAGATTAAGTCAAAAAGGGTCAACCACCTATAAGTTTTCCTTTTAAAGCAAGCAACAGGCACACATCACCCACATAATTTTAATTTTCTTGTTATCATTAATATTAAATGAAATAACAGATGCACACACATGCTTTGATCTAGGGCATTTTACACACACCAAACTCATGTCGGATAGAAAAAAATCTATCTTCTAAACTCATGTCGAATGGAAAAAAATCTATCTTCCACAAGGGGCTTTGTACAAATGTCAGCTAATTGATGCCCAACGATGATAAAGCGTAAATATGATTCTCGGAATTAATATGTTCTCTCATAAAATGATGCTTACTTCTATATGCTTTGATCTAGAGAGCTGCACAGGATTTTTAACTAAATTCATTGCACTATTGTTGTCACAATGTATGGGAATATTGTGCGATTCAAATCCATAATCATACAGTTGATGTTTTATCCAACACACTTCTGCATAGCAACTAACTGCTGATAACTACTCAACTTCAGCAATGGACATTGTAATAGAATTTTGTTTCCTCGAGGACCATGATGTTGGCCCGAGAGCAAACCAAGAGGGAGGTGAATTGGGTTTGTTTAAAACAATGTTTGATTTTTGCAAAAAAATATGTATACTATTAGATCTACTTATTTAGGTACAATCTATTCACCTATTTCAATATAATCAATATTGCATGTGCTTGATCCTAAAGTGATAGATCATACATATGTGAAAATCGTGGAGAATAGAGAGAGAAATAAAAAACAATCACACAAGAGACACCACAATTTTTATAGTGGTTTGGATTCACCCTGTGGTGAACCCTACATCCACCACCCCCAACCTCGAGAATTTTCCACGCACTTATACATCTAAGTAGAACACAAGGGTGAAAGATCACCCACACGTGGTGCAACCCTCACCAACCACACATAGTGTAACACACTAAGCACAACGATGCCACACGTACCAGCCACAATATATACCATATGGTGACACACACCAACCACAATAAAACCATAGTGATACCATCACCTATCACTACCACACATGGTGCTACACACACCAACAACCATCACAACCGCACACCCGTGATTTACACACTTGTTCTTTTTTACTTTTAGATTTAAATGAAGTACAAAAAAAGACAAAACAAAGAACTAGGGTCATGTAACACTATGTAAATCAAATGAGACTTTTAACTACGTTTCTTAAACGTAAGTATAGGTCTAAGAAACGTAGGCAAAGCCTTTACCTATGCTTCTTTTCCACGCTTTGAAAATGTAGCATTTTTCTGCGTGACTATAGGTTATAATAGCTCGACCTATACCTGTGTTTCAGAAGCATATGAGTGGTCCAACAAAAGCGTAGGTTAAACCCATCTAGACCTACACATATAAGAGAATATAGCTATGTTTTCACAAAATGTAAGTATTACTTTTAGCCGCATAGTGAAAAAAAATATAGGAATAAGGATTAGCATCACCTTTTAAAAAGTGTAGGAATATGTATAATGTCACTTAGATAGAAACGTAGGAAAAAGAACTAGTGGCAATTAAAAAAGTATAGATAATTTATTTTTTATTTTTTACATTTTTTCATTGTATGCTCATATTACACCTGTATACATTCATCTAATATTTTATTGTGCACTCATGTCACTCACAATCATGTTGATCCACACAATTCTCATCCACATCCATTCACAAATCTCATTCAAGATAATTGAGGTACATATATTTACATGATTAAATCTTAAAGATATTCATTCAAAAAATAATAAATCCATAGTACATTCAAAACAACAATATAAATCTCCATAAAAAAAAATAGTTTGCATCCATCTCAAATCGTATATAAGTCAAGATCAATTATACATAATTAACATCATGTGTAAATTAAAAAGGAAAAACAACATATTGAAGAACAAAAATCTATGTCACCCTGCTTGTATATTTCCTGAAAAATTGGGTTGCCTTCTCTTACATCAGCTCAATATAATTTCTAGAGGTTCACACGAAATACCAGTTGATGAACAACACAGTGCTCTATGTTGTTGTCGCTGAGGACCTTCTGGGAACGCAGACAAGCACCCACAATGGACTGTGAGAAGAGCTATGCATGTAAGACAACTAACTCAAGATCCACTCCATTACTTGCTGCTGCATTAACTTAGCAAACTCAGAAGACAGAGCCTTTCTTCCAGATTCATCAAAAATCTTGTCCAAATCAGTATTCTATAGGGACACGCATGCCTAAGCTATAACTGATTCGCAAAGGTGAAGACTAGCATGGCCTGCATAGTATTGGAAGAAAAATAAGAAACAAGGACTAACTTCTATCGCCAGAGCATTTGAGGAGGCACAATGTTTCTAGATTGCCATAGCATGGAATGTCAAATAGAACACTACACATACAACAAACCAAAACTCTTCAACGTAAATGAGAACAAAGAAGTCTACGATGGAACTGTAACCAAATCTTTCGATGTTTCTTTCGATGTTTAAAAATTTAGCCACACCTTTAAAGAGCAGCACAAAATAGCACCTTGGTGATGCCACATCATTTTGAGCAAGGAGTCCCCCGTTTCACCACGAGATTGCAGCAGCTTCACCACGGCTAATGCACGAGGAAAGCTACTATATATATATATAAGGAAACTAAAGCCAATGATTCATCAAGATGGGATATTCAGGATGAAATAGATAGGGTCCCGGAGGTCTGCAACACTACATTGTGGAGATGCATCCAGTTTGCTTGGAGTCCATTTTATGCAGTACTTTATGCAAAGGCTGATGCCATCGAGGTGTATTTCAGACTTCAACATATTTTATCTCATGTGTACCTACTGTGATCTTCAGAAAGGCTACGCGGGAACATCCATTGTTGTCATTCCTTTTCCCTGGAAGCCCATTCATCTTGCATGTGAAAACAAATGTGACATTTTAGAAATAGTAAAGAAAAGAGACTTGTGTTTGGGAACCCTAGCTAGGGAAGTTCTTTCCAACAACTTCACCCCCCCCAACAAAGTACTTCAATCAAAAACACAACCATTTGATAACTTCATTCATTTCAACTTCTCCTTGGGGAAGGAGAAAAGTCACTCCATGACTAAGGAGAAACTTTTCTCCTTCTCTATGGAGTGATTTTCTCCTCCTCAAGGAAAGAAGAAATTTTTGAAAAAGGTGGCGATGCCCTTCTATTTCTCCTACCATTTTTTTCCCATATGGAGTTCCCCCTTCCATTTTTTTCAGCCGGGCCTTCTCATTCTCTCCCTCTTTTCTGGGACGGTAAAACATGGTAAGTATGCTTCTCCCCCTCTTTCCTCTCTGATCATAATGATAAAGATTTTCTAATGTCATGCATTTGATCATAGGTTCTGATATTTTAATCCACATATGGGCATATGACCATGGCCGTTAAACAGATATGCTTACATACAATTCTTTAAATACTTAATATATTATAATAGAACATACTAATACGTTGTACAACATGTGTTAATATGTTAAGATTTTATCAATACGTCTCATATGATATTATAGATCTGTATATTTTATTTTTATAAAAGAATACTATGATGCGATATTTTATTTATAAATATATTTATTTTATGTTGATCATGTTTTAATTATTTGAGACAAAAAATTAAATAACTAGTGTGGGGGGATTATGGTCGAAGTTAATTGAAAGGATCGACTTCCAAAAATCATGTTGATTTTGTATTCCCAGACTCCTCCCACTTCTAAAATAAGTACTTCTTAAACTCACTTCTATTTGGAGGCCCTTTGCTTTAGGTACTTCATACAAAATTCCCCAACGCAGTCGAAGAAACCATGTTTGGTGCCCAAGAAAGGCAATCATGGACTATTAAGAAACATACTAAAAATTCATTGAGGTTCATGCATGTGTTGCTGTTACGGATGAGTGAAAGAGCTGAAACTCACCTAGTTTGATGCCTGTCATTCTTGATTGTGAAATCCCTCCTAGTCATCAACTGTTCCAAAACATCCATCGCCAAGTTCACCCATTCCAGGAATTACACGGGATTCCTTACTCAAACCGCTTTCTATTTCTGATGTCACAATTTTAATCCTTGGGAACCGCCTGCAAACCTCATGCATGCACTCCTTGAGGATTGGTCAGTTCCTAATACATGAAATTGCTTATATGGAACAGTTTTCCTATTTCAAATACCGAAATACAATGCAACTTAATTATGGTCCATCCTATGAATCTTTGAACTTCACCATTCTTATTTTAATAGGGATTCAAAAACAATAATTATAATCTTAAAGCAGTATAAACTAGCATTCACCTACGTAACTAAAGAAATTAATTGCATGTATTTATAAGCCAATTTGACTTATAAAAATGAGGTCTAAAACTGCGATGTTGGCTTTGACTTACACAAATGAGGTTTAGAAATATGATGTTCAGAACAATATATATATATATATATATATATATATATATATATATATATATATATATACGTCACAATTAAGGAACTAGAAGCAGTGTGTATGCAAAGGTTAACTAAATGACGATAATTTTCACAGGCAGGTTGCCTTCCCCAGCCATTGACGGCAGGTGGAGTAGCTTCTTGAGAAGATATTCCTCATGGTAGTCTCATCGCCCTGGGTATCCAGTGACGGGAGGGATGAGAGCAGCAGCACGAGATGGAGGGTCTCTGGATGCCGATGCTCAGTTTAGTGGGATATATTATAGCATGGAACCACCTTGAAAAGGAACAAATGCAATCCAGAACAGTCTTGAAAATTATAAGGACCTTATGCAAATAATTCTTATTGTTATTAACAAGACATTCAAATAAAATGCAATCATAGAAAGAACAAAAAATTTAAATTAAATTTTTATCTACAGTCATACCAGATCAAAACAATGCCAAGTGCCACTGTTACGCTGTGCATCTCCAAAACCTTTTGAATTTGCACTACAAAACTATTGGAATATTATTTCAACTGTAAAACAAAATGTGCTAGCAATCTACTGCTTCTAAGTCTAGGAAGACTACACATTCACTACAAGCTTGCATCTGACATCATGGCATGTAAGTTCTACATTCCATCGAGGCATATGATAGCATCATAGTGTCGGACACATCCAAGAGCACATATTTCTTTTGATGTGTGAAGACAGCCTGTACCAAAAGATTTAACCAGAACAAGATATTCAAAAGGGAGTCTTTTAAATTGAAATATTCTAAATTTTTAGATGTTATGGATCATCTTTTGTTTTATATTTGCAAGGATGTCCAACAAATTTAAAACCTGGGTACCCCCAAAAGGGTTACAAGTAACCTCAGCTATACCATACCAACAGGTCCTAAAAGGTGCAAACGAACAACTTGTAAAAGCATGAGAAAGTGTCAATTGTCTAGAGTCAAAGGAAGAATTTGTGAGACAAGGATAATATGAGGTGACCATAGAAACTTAGGAAGGAAAACTGGAAGTACCTGCAGAAGAGGACAAACTGTGATTTGCCTGGCAAAAATCCAAATCTCTCTTGGAAGGTGACCAAAAAGAAAACTTCATGGAGAATAAGAGAGAATAAAGAGTAGATAATAGGAGCCCACACAAGAAATTGAGACTTTTATTGATTGAAATAACTGAGGCTGGAGCATCGAACAACAATTTGGACACAGAATAGATTTTTAAAGAAAAGAAAAAGAATGGGTGGCTCAACGAATTCGAACTTCTTCAAATATAAGCTAGCCTTCTCAGTTCTCACTGTTCAGAGAGAGGGTACGTACGCTATGGAACAGGAATTCCAACATGAATACACCAGTCTAATGGAAAGACATGGCCAGAAAGAATGATATCTAAAGGCATATTCCAAAATTCATTTTCGAACACACTATATTCCTTTCCCACAAGAGTGGCCGATCGATCATCATAGTCTACACTATCTTGTATGATGAATCGATGATGCTATAAGTTAGAAGAAAACATATGGCAAAGTTATAAACACATTGAATTCTTGATTATCTTAGATGTTTAGATCTTGCATAGTAGCTCACATATTATTGCATGCTAATAGTTTTGAAACAAACCCTTAAAATGCTGGAAAGAGTAAACAAGGGTGACCGAATCCTGGAAAATGATTGAAAGCACCTATAACATATAACTATAGTCACTAGTAGAAAAATAATAATATAAGGTAAAATTCTTCTGCCTTTTAAAGTGTCAAAATCCGTCATCTATTCTATTAGAAGGCGAAAAGAGGGTGAATTATATTTTGCCTTCTATTACATTGTCTTCTATGTAAATAGAAGGAGGAAAGTGAATTTTAGAAGGTAAAAACTTTAAAAGACAGAAATAATAGTTATAGAAGGTGATTTATTTTCGCCATATAAACTCGTGATTGAAGGCATTTATATGCACCCTCTATTATTTTTTAGAAGGCGATAATTTCTGCTTTCTAAGATCCATATAGGAGACAGATATTTTTGCTTTCTATTCCTTTTAGACGGCAAATTTTTTTGCCTTATAAGTTGTCAAAATAAGTCACTAGAAGGCAAAATTTTTGGCCTTCTATACTAACATCAGAATATAACTATTATCTTTTAAAAGGAGTCTTGTTCTCCATATAACCTGTTATATTTAATGATAATTCTTCTAAAAAAAATTTCTCACGAATAAAATTTGTAGAGGCAGAAAATTGGTCGCTAGCCCTCATATCACACTTTTCTATTTGTTTGTTGTGGAAGTCGTCGGGCACCTGTGGAAGCTTGCAGGACACCAGGAAGAAGGGTGTCAGAAGGAGCCCCGGGCGCTATCCCAGGGGACAACCCTTTGATGTTTAAGTCAGCAACGGTTCAAGTGAAGAATAGAGAAGAGTATGAGAGATAGAGGAGAAAGGAGGTTGCAGTAGGAGATCTAAGAGAGGTGTAGAGGCTCCGGACGAGTGCTCACGTCCCAAGGGTCACCCGGAGAGTGATCGTTGGGCAGTAAGATTGTACGGGAGGGATTCTCTCTCAGTCGTGACCTCTTTTGGTAGCAAGGTGAGTAGCACGCTGGCTTGCTTATCTGTAGGCATTTTTTGGTGAGACTCACCGTGACCCTCTGTTCTCTGTCGAGGTCCCTTTTATAGGAGGTTGTCCTAGTGTCGAAGGCCAATCTCTTAGCAGGGAAGGGCGTGAGTCATGGAGTAACGCTCCCCGCGATCGTGGCGGGAGTTTCCCGTTGAGGGACGGATACCCCGGAGTCGGCCAATTCCCTGGCGGGTCTTGCGACGTCCGTAGAGCATGCTCGCCCTTAGTGGGGGTGAGGCCGATGTCGCGGGGGCAACGTTCGGTCACCGGAGGGTCATCCAGCGGTCATTACACCTAAGTCGAAGCCTCTCCTATACTGTCGAATCCGATGTTGAGCCGTAGTGGGCCGTGCTTTTACGGGCCACGGCTGTCGGGTGCCCATGAGCACATTTTATATCGTGGTCCTGAATGGGCCTGGCGGTCTTGGGCCCTACATGGGCCGAGCCATTTTTACCCTCCTCAAAATTTAATGACAAATATAAATTTCTTCTAAATATAGAATGAAACTATTTTCTCATGAAAGAAGATCGTAAAATTTAAAATATAATATCAGATAACAAAAAGATACAAAGTCATAAGTCACAATATGACATTCACAATATGATATCCATATGATTCTAATAATATGCACTCAAAGTGCATTTGACATACACAACTTTATTTATACATCTTCAAAAAAAAATGTCCACAACTATCCAAATATAACAACCATATAATCTTCATAACTTTATAAACATTCTTCGTCATCTTCTCTTGAAAGTATCTACAAAAAGATCAACAACTATTTTTAAAAAGATATTGTAAAAATTACAATGAAATAGACACATTTTATATAAAATTTATAAAATATTTACAGTGGCATAAGAGATCATGTAGTGGATATTCTCTAACTGAGTTGTGTTCTCTCCAGCAAAGGAAGGGGCCACCAAGGGAATGCTGAACAGTGGCATGAAAATTATCAATCATATGAAGAACATGTTGCCACCAAGGGAATGCAAAATGATGATATGAAATATTATTTTAATAGATAAGCTTACAAGAATATCCACAACACTTAAATGCAGTAATGTCAAGGATCAGGGATCAGACATGGGTCAACCAATTAGGGCCGATCCAAACTGATCCCCCTCTAACTAGCCATTGGTGGCCCAATGACTCACTACAAGAAAATAGACATTTAGGCCCGGTTTCATAACCGAGCAGCCGGGGCGGGTGTAATGCCCTGGATCTTGCCGGATCCTTTGTGAATCTGTTTAGATCTTCATTGGATCTTTTGGATTGGTTTCGTTGAGTTTCGGTTCGCTTTTGTGACTTCCGAGTTGAGTTTGACGAGCCGTGTGGGTTTTTCTCACGTACTAGTTACGGAACCCTACGGTGAGTTTGTTTGTCAATTCTCGAACTCGTGGATGCTACAGCGATGATGTACTCTTTGAGCCGGTCGTTTCGGCTATTTTTACGTATTTTTATGAATTTGTGCATTTTCGGCGCATTTTCAGAATTTTCGGAAATTAGGAAAATTTCCTAATTTCTTTTCTTTTTATTTCCTTTTCCTCTCTGCTCCCTTCTCATTCGCCGCCGCCATCTCTCTCTCTTCTGTTCTCTCTTGTTTCGCCTCCTCGGCTCCGGTTGCAGACGGGGTGCCTAGAGGTGCGTGTTGGGGACGTGATGGAGCTGACTAGGTGCGCGATGGGGCAAGGATCGGTCGATTCTGGCGCGATCCCGTTCGGTGGATTCAAAGCCGGTGAAATCGGTTCGTGAGTGATTTTCGGCATGGTTTAGTCCCTTCGGGGTACGGTTTCTTCGGTGGAGGTAGGGTGACTGATCCTCACTTCTTCCTCTCCGTTTTCCCTGTCATTGCACGTCGTTCGGCAAGGAAACGGTCGAGTTTGGGCTTGTTTTGCCTAAACGTTGATTTTCGTGGTTTGTAGGGTTTGCCGGAAAATGGCGACCGTTTGCGGTGTAGTTAGTTTTAAACTGACCGCTGGGATGTTAGGATCCCATCCACGTTAATTTTGTATTGATTGGTGTTCATTCGAGGCCGGTAGAAGTCCGGGAACCTCGGTGACCCATTTTGGGTCGATTTGGTGAAATCGCCCGGATCTTGTATTTTTGAGCTTGCATGTGGGGTTTTTAGCACCCTAGTGTTGTTTTCCAGCGTTTGGGTTTGTTTCCCCTACGCTTCGACGTGTATTGGGCGTGGAACGGGTCGATTTGGCCATTCCTATGTTTTCCCGCCGTGACCGATGTAGCGGTCGTTTCAGAGGCCGTTACTTGGCTCTGACGGCCCTACGATAGACCGCCACTTTGTTTGGCGTTCTTGAGAGTTTTTGGCTTCTGGGTATGTGACGGCCCTGGAGTGGTGCGTCACACCCATGTAACGTGCCTGAGCCTGTGCGTTACATGCCTTTTGTCGTTTTGTGTGCCGAGTATGGCGGTTCCTCTGACGGCCTTGTCGAGGTGCGTCAGAGGTGTGTAGCGCGCCCATGGTTGGCCGTTACATGTCCTGTTTTCGTGCTTTGACTGGGCGTTGACCGTGTAAGGCGGTTGATGTGGCGGTCATGTTCCCGTGCGTCACAGCATTGTAACGCGCCTAGTGTAGGCCGTTACATGCTGTTTGGCTGAGGGCTGGGTGTTGTGCTGTTCTATGATGTAACGGACGTGCCCCCGTGCGTCTTTTGGATGTAACGCATCCGGTGTGGACCGTTACATGCCCCTGGCCGTTGTTTTGAACCTGTTGGTTCGTTCGTGGTATGTTGGCTCTGACGGCCCAGGTGGGGTGCGTCGGGTGTGTGTAACGCGCCCGGTGTTGGCCGTTACATGTTATTTTCTGTGTTTTAGAGTTTATAGGGTGGTGTGAGTGATGGCTCTTCCTCGACCATCGCTTGGAGTGTAACGACCTAGGTCTAGACCGTCATATGCTTGTAACGGTCTAGGGGTGGCGCGTTACATGCCTTGTGCTTCGATTTCTGTTCCTTCGATTTCTGCTTGTCTTGGCTTGGTCTTGTGGTCTGCCCGCTGTCCCGTGGATGTCTCCCGACATCCTATGAGGGCTAGGACTATGTTGTAAGGTAGCCAGGAGTCTTCTTGCTTGAGGCAGAATTTTCTATCCTACCTTTGCTTGTGTTTTGGTCTGGTTCCTGTCAACCCGGGGTGACCCAGTGGTTGACAGGTGACCTTGTGTGTGGGTGTCTTGGCGATTCTATCCAGTCCGAGACACTGGTTCTGGATGCCTCGAGGTGTCGCTTTACCTCGGTTTGTGTGTCCAGTTGTGTCTGAGGATTTTTGGTGTTCCCTCAGGTCTCCGTGTGTTGTTTTCTGCGGAGTGTGGTTTCTTCTGGCTTAGGATTAGACCGATTGGCGGCTTGTTCTGCTGTTTGTGACGATCTTGCCTTTGAGTCGTTCGACTTGGGATCGTTACGTGGTAGGTCTAGTTGCTGGGTCTTGCGTCTGTTGGCAGCGGTGGTACTGCCAGTGGTGCTTGGTGGTACGTGCGACAAGGCTTTCCTTAGACTGTCTGTACTCTAGCACTTGTGTTTTGGAGTATGTGTCTTGTGAACCTCCACTAGTCGTAGCCTGTGACGTAGGCTTCTCTTAGTACGTCACCCACCGGGAGTGGTGGACGGGCAGTTTCCCATTACACGGTTTTTAAGCTAGTTCCGTGGGTCCCGGCCAACGGTAGCATCCTACCGCGGGGAATACGAGCAAGAGGCCTGGCCTAGGTACGGGTCAGTGTGTGCACACGTGGTCAGGGACTGGGGACTTGCGTCGACGGGCGTAGCCCTGACTAGTTACTTGCAGTTGTGGTGCTGCGGTCTTGTGTCCGTGAGGTGCCGTTTTTCCTTGGAACGTCGTCGTTCCTTGGACCTAGTTCTTGGTGTGTCTAGTCTCCCCCGTGCTGCACACCGTCGAGTAGACATGACACTTGTGGCGCAGTGTAAGACGTTAGTGGACGCATATGGTTGTTCTTCTAGTGTGAGGGTACTCCTATCACTTGACCAGTGACTCTTGCGTTTCTCGGAGCCGATGTTCTCCTTTTCGTGTCGGCTAGTCTTGGCCTTGTCCAAGATTTGCTACCCTGGCTGTGTGGTTTGTTCTTGGCTGTGTTCAAGATGATCCCGGGGTTGCGTGCACGATGTTCCAATCGTGTAGGCCATCGTGATTGTTTTAGCCGTCTTTGCAGGTCTCCATCTTAGACCTGGTGTCGGGTTGGCAGATCGATAACTTCTGACTTTGTTGGATCAGAGTCACCCTTCTGCTGTTGTTTGGAGTAGTTTGGGGTGCCGAGGTTAGTTCGGCCGCCACCTTGTCTGGCGCGGGTTCTTCCCCTTTCTTGCTTGTTCCCTACTCCTACCTCCAATCTGTTTACTATTGCATGTAGCATAGTTTTACAGCTTTTTAGTGTAGCCTTTCCTGCTTTGCTGCACTTGATGTTTCTGTTGTTGCTTCCGTTGCACTGTGCGTTTTCCAGTGGGGATCAGCGTGACCCCTACTGAGTTTCTATTTAGAGACTCACCCCTGCTTTTCAGGTGGGTTTCGCCGTCTGCCTCTGCTGTTCCTGGTGGAGCGCGTTGTTGTAGCTGCCAGCTGTACCTGCGTCGGGCTTCCCCCGACTTCTGTGTACGTTCTTTTCTATCAGACTGTACTTGTTGTCTTTCGTTTGGACTAGACTCTGGTGTATAATTGTAAAATTTGAATTATTAATGAAAATGTAATTTTATTTCTGCTACTTTAGCAAACCGTTCTAATGAAATTTAATTGCTTGTTGTTATATCTGTCAGTTCAATGTACTACACGACAGTCCTTTTTCCCTTCGGCGCTTTCCCGCGCTTGGGAGGCCTCGCGGGTCCCATGCGGTACCACGTGTATTCGGTAGTCCTACCGGGTATATCTGGTATCCGGAATCTGGGTCGCCACAGCGGGGGTGGCGCACCCGCCAGTTTTCACGCCTGTTTTACCGATTTTGGCCTGATCCCAGTTTGATAAACCCCCGAGCAAGTCACCCTAACCGCCCCTTAACAGAGGAAACCTGGGTTATCTCACTCGACCCCACGAGTGAGATTAAGTCAACCGAGGGTGGCTCACCCGAGCGTAAACCTGCTCGGTTATCAAAGCCGCCCTTAGGGACTAGTGTAAACCAAGCTACTTCTTGGTCATAGTTAGTAGGCAAAAAGCGCTGGATGGGACTGAAGTCTAATTCTCACATTGTGGATGCTCCTGCATAGGAAAGCAATCGCAACCACCAAACCAAGCATGGATTTTTTTCTACTTTGTCAGGATTATATGCAAATTAGGGGGAGTCTTTGCCAGTTGCTCAAGGGTTAAAAGGAAATCAAACTAAACTGTCAGCTAGGTTACTTTGCCACCCAACTGATACTCAACCAATCCTAAAAAACTCATGGCAAGTCCCCCCATCAATTGAGCACTAGCTCAACAATTAGTCATGAAACTTTGGCCAAATAATTGAATAGTAAAAAAAAGAACCTTTTATAAGTGCAACTTCATGAAACTTTGGCCTAACTGCCCTTGCCCTGCATTGCACTATGGCTTTGCATGATTGGAGAATAGGGTCAATCTATAAATCTTATTCTCTGAAATGAGTTATACAAGTTTTGAAAGAAATGAGTTATACAAGTTTAACCCCATTTCGATAGCCAAAGGGTTAATCCAGTGGAATAAACTAGGAATACATATTCCATCTCTGAGCATGGAATACAAATCCCAACTTTATCCTGAGTTAGCCCCAATTTAATCGAATACAGAGTTGCAAAAGAGTACAAATTATTCTTCTTACCAAACTGAAAATGGGTTAACCACTAAACCTTGGCATAACCTAGGTTGTTTTGGGTTTAACCCAATCAAAACCTGCCAAGAGATTGCAATTTGAAGATGAGGAGGGTAAATCCGATTTTGCCCATGAACATCCCAATAGCGACAGGCCCAAATCGGGTCCGTCCCCTTAGCGCGCCCAAGAGACACTCGAGGTGAACGGCCCGCCAAGGCGCGGCCCAATCCAGCTTCGACATTGGATTCTACAGCACGGGAAAGCGTATTAGTCACCGGAGGACCCTCCGGCGACCGACCGTTGCCCCCTACCACGTCGGCCCTGACCCCATAACGGGCGAGCACGCCCCATGAGCGCCGTAAGACTCGCCCAGGGACCAGCCGACGCCGGGGTATTCGCCCTCCAATGGGAAACTCCCATCACTATAGCGGAAAGAAGTTGCTCCATTACTTACGCCTTCCCTATCAAGGGATAAGGCTCCCTGCTTCAGGACAACCCCTATAAGAAGGGGAACGACAGAGGAGAGAGACACGGTGGATGATTCTGCCAAAGCCTACTACACAAGAGGATAGAGCTACTAGCCCTACTACACTACGAGAGGGAAACACCGACGATCAACGCAACGGGAAGCGTCCCTCCGATGACCTTACCACCTAGCGATCACTCTCTGAGTGGACACTGGGAGTGGCGAACACTCGTCTGGATGATCTACACGGCCTTTCAGCCCTCAACTGCGATCCCCTCTTTTCTCTCTCTTCTTCGCTCTTCTCTATTCTGCATTAATCCGTTGCTGACTTAAGCATCGGAGGGTTGTCCCATGGGGTAACACCCGGGACTCCTTCTGACGCCTTTCTGGTTTCTGGTGATTACAGGCCTCCACGTGTGCAAGATGACTTCCCCAACAAATAAATAGAGAAGGTGGTACGTGGCATAGGAACCATTTTTCTGCCTCTACAGAAGACACAACCAGTGCTCTGATAAAATAATAGAATTCTTTACATATTCACCTTTAAAAAATCCCACCAACACTTAAGAAGGCCCACAAGCATCGCATATGTAAAAAGATACATTTATTGTCATTATAATTCACTATCATCCCCACACAAGATCAAAAAATTGACCATGTTAGCAATTTGTCTACACCGTGTGCTTACCGTAGAACCCAACTGTGAGCGACGTCACGCGGTTCGGGGAGCGAAGAAGACGCGGAGCGCGCGGGCTCCTCTTTGTTTGCTACAACACAGAAATAAAAGAAAAGAGAAGGGGCCACCACGGGAGATTGCTCCGGCGGGGCGAGCGGGACAAATGTAATATAGCAAGATATGGGGGTTAAACGGCCATAGCGGGAAGTGACTCACCGCGGCCTCGGGGGGACGGGAATGATGCAGAAATTAAATAGCAAGAATTGAAACGGCCATTGGGGAAGTGACTCGCCGCGGCCTCGAGAATATGAGCAGATAAGAATATAACAGAATATAAGGAGAATATAAAGAGCGAAATTTAAACGGCCATTGGGGAAGTGACTCGCCGCGGCCTCGAGAATATGAATAGATAAGAATATAACAAAATATAAAGAGAATATAAGAGCGAGAATTTAAACGGCCATTGGGGAAGTGACTCGCCGCGGCCTCGAGAATATGAATAGATAAGAATATAACATATAAGAACGGGAATTTAAACGGCCATTGGGGAAGTGACTCGCCGCGGCCTCGAGAATATGAGCAGAATATAACAGAATATAAAGAGAATATAAGAACGGGAATTTAAACGGCCATTGGGGAAGTGACTCGCCGCGGCCTCGAGAACAAGATGTGATCGCCAGGGGCCAAAAGACCCCAAAATAAAGAAAGTGATCGCGCCTACCTCAAGAGCGGGAGATGGCGGGTTGCTTCTTCCTCCCCCTTCGGCCGGCCGATGGAGAGGGCTTTCTTGGGTACCCTTGCAAAACAACGACAAATAAGTAACGAGTGGATTAGAAAGATGAAGGTGTAGTATTCAAATCCTTGCGATAAAAATAACGAAATGATGGCAAGACACACACCTGGTTGGTGTTATCTTTTAAACCCCTCTCGGACTCGAGTAGGAGGAAAATGAGATGATAGATGCAAGAAGTATATAAGAAGAGGCGCCCTTATGAAGGGGGATAGAGGATGCGAGATGATGAATGCAAAAGAACTACGAAGAAAAGGAAAGGATTGGCTTATTGGATGTGCCGATGGTGAAATTCGGCGGAGCTCCGGCAGCGTAGGGACGACGTGGAAGCGCGGTGGATGAAGACGACCTTCCTCTCGCGAGCGTGGGCACCCGAGAAGCCGGCAGAACCTCCACCTACAAAAGACCCCACGGGTTAGAAATGACTCCGGTAGCCTCTGGGCTCCGGCAGCCTATCGGATCTCTTAGAAGCTCCTCTAGAACTGAGGGGGGTGGGCCTCTATTTATAGGGCTCCGGAGGGTGGAGGCGTCCAGGACACTGGACACCTCTATCAGGGCAAAAATAATATTTTATTCTATTTTTATTCATTTTTTTTGAATATTTTCATGGAGGCGTCCAGGGTCCTAGACGCCTCCATAAGTCCCACCGAACTCCACCGAAAGTCGCACGCGGTTTAACACAACATGTGGTTTTGGAGCGGCGACCCGTGATTTGGAAATGGGCGCGTCCAGACGGCTGGACGTCTCCACAATTTGGATTCTTTCACACACGACAAACCGTCGATCGGTGGGCGGGGCCCCGTGAGTGAGTTGATGGAGGCGTCCAGGGGCCTGGACGCCTCCAAGAAAATATATTTTTATTTTTTTGTTTTGTTTTTTATGCCAACTGGCATTTTATATTTTTTATTTTTGTTTTCATGGAGGCATCCAGGGGCCTGGACGCCTCCATTAATATATATATTTTTTCATTTTTTGTATTTGAAAAATAAATAAAAATAATGGGGGCGTCCAGGAGCCTGGACGCCCCCATAAAGACCCGCCTGGGTCCTCAGATAAGGCGTTGGCAGTCGCCCGGCAGACACCCTTCCTGGTTTCGGAACCTTCCGATGCGTCTGACTGGTGTTGATGCCGTCCGAATGCTGCGACGAGACGATTCCGGATGCCGAAAAAGACAGAAGAAGACCCAAGAAAAGGAAGCACTCAAGTGATTCAAAATGCGAAAGCCGCCGCGGGGCGTTGTATAGTGATATGAGATTGTTCCGGAGACGTCAGGAATGGCGTGTCTACAACTGCCCCGCCTTGGTGTCTGCTTTGCAAGGGAGCGACACGTAGTGGAATGGTATCGAAGTGAAGTGAAATGAAGTGGGAGCGGACTGATAAGTTGATGCCAATGTGTGATGAGACACGCTTTTGACGTTTACTGTTTGGAATCTTTCCTGAAGTTTCAATGAGGCGACCTTGAAGAGGTCTTTCAAATATTGACGATTTGCTTGACGGAGATCAAATAAGGGAGGGTGAGATGTGTGCTCAGGCACGAGAAATAAAGGAGACCAACTTCTCGGTGTGGAAGTACCTGGGTCATAAACCCGCAGGTTTCACCTTTGGTGAGCGGTTACCAGCCAATGTGGAAGTGATGCGGCCAAGGTGGGTCAAACAAGGTAAAAAGTAAAGAATATCTGAGAGTCTGTCCAAACAAGGGTCTCCTTTGGAAGAGCAGCGTAGGGCCGTTTCAAGGAAACTCAGTATTTCATTCGGAGTGGAATATCTCATATTTGTAAGAATTGAAGCACAGCGGCTTTCGCAATCGAATCACTTGAATGATCTTCCGCAATAAATCAAAGTCCTATATGAATGCATGCTGGGCTTAAAGAAAAATTTAAAACAAACTAAAATAGAAAATAGCCAAGGATAATATTGTCAACTTGTTAAGAACGGGTCAGGATACCGATCCGGTGAGCCGACACTGGGCTGGGGCCCGTTTATCCGCGCACCAACTCACTGAATGGAACCGTCGTCCCCATGCTATCACAAGTTAACGGCCTATCCGTACAACCCAAATTCTTCGGGATCATCACTATTTTTGTTGAAGGGGAACTCAAATCCCAGATTCGTTCGGGCCGCAAGGTCCTTGACATGTTCTAGTAGCGTAGGTATCATATACTACGATGCATGACATGGTGGGACCAACCATTGAAAGGTGGGACAGGAGATAGGACAAAGACGTCCGTTAGTAAAACCTGCACAGGCCAGCATGGATTAATAACATCAGAAAGTAACAGAATCGTAACAGAATCGCACCACAATGGAAAGGAGATCTAGCCAAAATCCTGACATTGACTGCTGATGTGACATGTTCTGTCCTGTAGCGATCTTCCCTTCCTATAAGAACTCCCCTTAGGCTAGTTCATTCAAATGCACCAAGGTGGGTTTTGGAAGCTCAGGAGAGGAAGGAGAGGAGAATCTAGAGATTTCAGGATGGAAGGAGAGTCTTCCCGCGTTATGAAGAGGAGCAGGCCTAGCAGCGAGATCAGGCGACTCTCCGACCTCGAGGATCATCTGAGTGGGACGATCATGTCGCATATGGTAAGCTGATTCATTTAAAATTTCTCCACGTGAACCTTCTTCTTACTTCCTTCCTTTCTTCTTCTTTCTTTTCTCTTCTAGTCATATCCACTCTTCCCGGGCCCGAGGAAGTTTTCCAAATTGCCATGGCTTTCAAAGTTAACTTCCAACATATCCATCGGCATGAGGGCCATACTCTCTAAGTGGCATCTGCAGGGGCTCCTTATTCACGCCAAACACTACGAGAAGATTCGTATGGACTGGGCGGCTATGGGCGCACTAGTGGAGATCTGGCATCCCCAGACCCACACTTTTATCTTTCCGACCTTCGAGGCGACCATCCTCCTCGAGGAGGTGGAACTTCTACTCGGATTGAAGAAATTCAAGAGTGACGGGAAGGTGAAGGCTATGCGGATGCTGACACGGGGGACTTCCGAAAGCGTCCTTGGAAGCTTCATGTCACCCGACGCAGCCCGAAAGGTTCGTACTCAAAAGGGAGTTGATTTGCAAAAGCTCGCGGAATGGGTCATGGAGGCCCTGAGAGGGTTACCAGACGATGACTATTTGGAGGGAATCATGAAAGGGTTCACCATTTGTCTGGCGAGTGCTCTCTTCTTTCCTTATACCGACAACATGGTGGAGGAAGAGCAACTGAGTGCTATCTGCGGGATCTGGCGTGAAAGAGGGTGGGACCCGCTGTCCTTGCCTACCTATATAGTGGCCTTACTGCCTCGAGCCTGGGTAAGCCTCCTTTTGGTTACGCACTTGTCCTGAATTGCTGGCTGGATTTGCATTTCAAGTTTGATCACCGTGAGGGAATGCCAACCGCTTCGAAGCTCTTCCAACAAAGCCCGCTTCATCACATAGCCGACGTGTTAGGCTTTGGTGGCACTGTAGCGAACCGTGTTCCGTGGCTGAAGAAACGTGAAGACTGGCGGTCCCACTTTCGAACCATGACACAAAGCTTCTTTACTTGCGCACCGGAATGTCTACTTTCGCTCGAGCTCCTCATGAGGCCTTCCTCTGAAGTTGATCTCCAACTGATCGGCGCAACCGAGTTCGTCCTTTATAACGCGCATCGATGCTGCCTCCAGGTCGGCATTCCACGCCATTCATTCCCAATATCGACTGGCATCATTCCTTTGAAGAAGAGGGAGTTGGGCACTGAAGCGGACGCGAAGGAAGCGAAGGTCGTCAAAGCACCCTGGAAGACAAGTGTTGCGGGAAAGGCCTTAGCGCACGTGGGGGAAGAGTGCGAGCTGTGGAGGGCTTATGTAACCGAACTGGGGAAGTTAAGGCCTAAGGCGCCTAAACCCCTGATGTAGCTCATTCTACTTTTCTGATGGAATAAAATCTGGCATTTGGATGTTTTGGACCCTTGTCCCCTTAATTATTATTTTTTTGGTGATTTTTCTTTTTCTTTGTGTTTTTATTTTGTGCTTTTGTTTGGATTATATACATACTCTTGTCTTATTTCTCTTTTATTATTTTTTTTTGAAATTTTTATTATGGGGGCGTCCAAGGGCCTGGACGCCCTTAAGTTTTTATTTTTCGTTTTGAAATTTTTATTTTTTTGGGGGGGCATCCGGGTCCTGGACGCCCCTAATTTTTTACTTTTTAATAATTTTTTTTAGTTTTTATTTTGGGGGCGTCCAGGCGCCTGGACGCCCCTAATTTTTTGAATTTTGAAAAAAAATAAAAACGTGGGGGCGCCCAGGCGCCTGGACGCCCCAAATAAGGTGGATTCTATATATATGGGGGGCCTCCCCCCCCTTGCTAATTTACTGTTCATTCAGACGACCCAGTCAAACCAGACGACCCATTCTTAGTCCCAATGGAGCAAAGAGGCCCGAACCAGGGTGGAGAGAAGCGGAAACGAGGGGCTCGTCGTCCGAGGAGGCTGAGGGATGATGCCGAGGAGGCTGCTGCGGCGGAGGAGATTGCCGTGGAGGAGGAGGCTCCTCCTTTGGCCGTAGAGGCTGCAGTAGATGCTGGCGACGCGGGAGAGGACGATCACGACCCGGTAAGCCCTTCGGAACTTCAATCTGTTGGTTTAATAGGCTGGATAGGCGGACGAGAGGCCGTATGGTGAGGGCCGGTGAGTGAGGGAAGGAGGCGTCAAGGGGCCTGGACGCCTCCACATTTTCTTTTTTTTCTTTTTATTTATTTATTTATTCACGTAAATAATAAAATAGGATTAAAAATAAGGAGGCGTCCAGGACTTAGGACGCCTCCATGATAATATATATATTTTTTATTTGTTTTTGTTTTTGTTTTTGGGTTTTTCTAAAAATAAAATAAAGAAAATAAAGAGGAGGCGTCCAAGGTGTTGGACGCCATTAAAAAAACATAAATATTTTTTTAAAAATAAAATAAAATAAAATAAATATGTAGCATATACAGTGTTATTGTTTATTACTATCCATGATGCTAATGTGTTCTTTTGTTGGTTTTGTGGTGTGCAGGGCGTGATGAAGGGCGGGATCAGTTGGTCTCTAGTGGTGGCAGTGTACCGTGGGCTGCCAGACTTCCAGAGGGCGCGTGTGGACGCCATGGGCTTTGGAGCCTTCCTCAGGATCGAGCCCTTCCGGCTCGACCTTCCTCTTATCCAGGCATTGAGGGAGCGGTGGCATGCGCCGAGTCGGGCGTTTCTGATGCCCTGGGGGCACATGGTGCCGACGCTTGAAGACGTAGCTCGGATCACCGGGCTACGAGTTGACGGAGAGGCGGTCAGCGGGGTCACCTACCCCGACTACCGAGAGAGTGCCCTGGACCTGCTGTGGTTAGAGACGAGCGTGACCGACAGAGACAGTAGGGTAGTCGGCCGAGTGGAGATTATGGAGGCGCTCGGATTCGTCGACCCGCGCCAGCGGGTTAGCGAGACTGGAGCGGAGTTTCTGGCACGACTGGAGGGAGATGCCCGTGCAGCTTTCACCCAGGACCCGAGCGAGCGGGAGCTGGTGGATCTAGACCTCCGGAGGTTTCTTTTCTTCTTCCTGGGCCGCCTTCTGCTGGGGACGAAGGGGGATGGCATCCACTGCCGCTTCCTCGGGATCCTGGCGGACCTTGACAGAGTGGGGCACTATGGTGGGGAGCGGCTCTGCTTGCCCATTTGATTGCTGATCTCTCCCAGACTTCAGAGAGGGAGACGACAGTCAGCGGCTTCGCACCTTTTCTCCAAGTACACAATTTATTTATGCATTTTTCCGTAGTTAAATATGCAATTACTCGTGCTAATGATGTATGATGGATGCAAGTGTGGAGTTATTACTACTTCCGATGGGGAGGGCCAGGCAGGGGAACAGGAGAGCCATTCCTCTAGCGCGACAGTGGAGGCCGGTCGTCGTAGCGGCACCACACAGCTACCAGCTGGCGTCACTTCGTCGGGAGCTGAGTGAGTATCCCGAGGCCATGGTATGATGCGTATGATTTTTTATGTTTTTATGCATGTGACTGAATGGTAACTAACATGATGTATGTATGGTGATGCAGGTGGTGTGGAGACCCTACCTGGGCATGGGCGACGCTGGCCAGCCTTGGGTTGTAGCGGGTCTTCCTCGTTTCGGGCGGGACGTGTGGGTCCATTGCCTGAACGAGATCGAGCCGCTTCGGCTGAGGCTGGTTATGAGGACGTTGGGGCTAGCCCAGGAGTGGGTTGATGTAGATGAGCCGGCCCGCATCGGGCGGAAGACCAAGGGGAAGGCGAAGATTGTGGACTGGCGTACGCGCTTCCTGGCACAGTACCAGGACTGGCAGTAGGGCGGGGTCCCAGTGGTGTCCCATGTATAGGACAGTACTGATTACCTGAGACGGTACCGGGCTACGTACGGGGACCGCCTCTTCCTTGGTGGTATGGCAGGGGTAAGTGAAATGAAAATGCTTCACCCTTCTATATGTATATGCTTGTGGCACTAACTTATGTGTAATGCAGGATGCTCGTGACAACATGATCGCCGAGCTGAGGGCCCAGTTGGTGGACGCCAGGCGGCAGTTGGTGGCCATCCGACAGGAGTTGGAGATCCTGGTGAGTTTATGCAATGCATTTTTGTGACCTGGATTTCGATGCTTAGCCCCTGACTGTCGTTTGCCCCGTGTTTCAGCGGGCCCACCAGCCAACAGCAGCCGGGACGACTGGTGGAGCGGGTTCCAGTTCGTGGGGCCCTCCTCCAGAGATTTCTACGCTTCAGGAGCAGTTGGCCTACGCGGTGGCCCAGGCTGAGGAGGCCGAGCACGATCGCGAGGCTCGAGTGAGTGCCTACTTGGCCCTGACCCTCCTCTAGTTACTCTTTCATCCTTCACCTCTCTCTTACGATGCACACGTACTTTAACAGGTGGCCGAGATCCGAGAGGCCCTGGCGCGTGCTGTTCGTGCCGAGCAGGAGTGTGACGCTCGGGTGGCGGAGCGTGACGCCCGGATTGTGGAGCTGGAGGAGGAGCGTCGACGGGAGGCTGAGGAGCTCCCTCGTGACGTGCTGGATTTACGGATCGCCCTCGAATTGTCGAGGAGGGAGGCGACGCGAGAGAGAGAGGAGAGGGAGAGGGAGAGAGAGGGAAGAGAGAGAGAGAGGACAGAGAGAGAGAGAGAGAGAGGACAGGAGGGCGGAGCGACTGCGAGACTGGGACGAGAGGAGGGCTCTAGAGGCACAGCTGATGGAGCTCTGATTGAGTCTCCACACGGCGGAGGGGAGGCTTCGAGAGAGCGAGGAGCGGTACCAGAGGGCGAAGGAACGCGGGGCGCGACTTCGTCAGTCTGGTTCTTTTTCCATGGGCAGCTATCTAGTTTCTTCGGCCGAGGAGCGTCATCGTGCCTTCGAGGCTGGGGTGCCACCGCAGGGCGAGGCGAGCACGGCTTCTCAGGGTTCGCAGAGGTCGCAGAGGCCCCCTAGGGATCCCCGTCAGAGGGGGGAGGAGAGAGATGACCAGGAGGGTGATGGTGAGAGTTAGAGAGTTACTTGTACACTCCACCCTCCTTACTGCATGATGTACTTTCGACTATTATATGAAATGAAAATGGCTTTCTTGTGTTGTGTGTACCTTTCCTCTCTCACTTTTCTTTCTTTGCACTTGTCCTTCGAAGCACGCTCCATGAGACCTTGCCCTGAACAGCGGAGAACTACGCTTTACACGGGGGGATTCTGTTTCCTTTCTCCCTTTTTTTGGGCGCGTCCAGGCGCGAGCACGCGTCTTAATCCTCGAATTCAAATTTAAAGCGACGGGTGGCCTTTCTTCTCCCGTGCCTTACCCGCAAACGAGCCCGCCTTCCGCCGAAACTCGCTTTCCCGTCTTTGTCTTCTTCCCCTCGATCGATGGAGTTCGGCAGTCTGGACCACGGCGAAGGTGGAGAGGGACGCGGGACCCCTCGCCTGAGGAGGGACGCGCCAGAGTACGGAACGGTGTCCATGGAGGAGGAAGGGCCGCTTCGGGCCCCCGAGGGACCCGAGGGGCCCAATGGCGTGGAAGGAAGTGAACACGGCTTGGTGAGTGCTTCGGTTTCCCCTTCTTTGATCTATTTTGAGTTTTGAAGCGGGCCGCGCGAGGGGGGAAAGGGTTCGGCGAGTGTTGCACTCAAATGATGAACGCGTCCTAGACAGGGGACGCGTTCTTTGTTATGATGCGAGGCCCTTCTTTCTTGGTGCAGGACATGGCGAGGACCCTGGGCCTGGCCGATGAGTGGGCGAGTGCAGACGAGCCGAGCCGCGTCAGGAAGGAGAGTCGCGGCAAGGCGAAGCTTGAAGATTGGCGCATACGTCTCCCTGGGCAGCAAGGGAGCGTACTGGTGTAGGATAGTGTCGACTTCCTGCGGCGGCAGAGAGAGAGTTATGCGGGGCTTCCCCAAGCCGGGGATACGCGCGACGTCAACGGCTCTCGTGCCCAATTAGCCGAGGTCAGGCGGCAGCTGGCCGCCACTCAACAGGAACTGTCGCTCCTAGTAAGCTAAGTGCTGCATTTTCTATTTTTTTTTTAAATGTGGAGCTTAGCTGACTGCTATTGTTTGTTCATTCCAGTGTGCCCAGCAGACAACGATGGTGGGAGTGGCTGGCGGCGCATCTTCCAGTTCCTCGGCCCCTTTTCTTGAGATTGCCTCCCTCCGGGAGCAACTTACCGGTGCGGTGGCTCGGGCTACCTGGGCGGAAGAGGAGCGTAATGCCTGGGTGGCGACTGTAGCAGAGCTGCGACATCACGGTGAGGAGAGACCTTCTCCAGACATCCTGGAGTTAAGGGTTCTTCTGCAGATGATGAGGAGAGAGGCAGAGAGAGAGAGTTGAGAGAAGGGCCGAGCGTCAGCAGGATCATACCTAGAGGAGGGCCTTGGAGGCCCAAGTGAGGGAGCTCCAGCTGGGCCTTCAGGCCATCGTGCAGAGGCTAGGAGGGATGGAGACGCGCTACGAGAGAGCGCGAGAGTTCGGGGAGCGACTGCGCCAGTCTGGTCGCTTTGCCGCTAGTGGTTTCTTTGCCATGCCAGGGGAGGAGCAGCGAGTCATTGCTGTGGAGCCGGCGCCACGAGGTGAGGCGGGTGCTACTGCACGGGGATCCAGGAGGGTTCTGAGGGACCCTCATCTCAGGGGAGAGGAGAGGGACGCCTAAAGGGACGAGCATGAAGATAATGGCAAGAGTTGGCGAGCTAGTGGACCCGCCTCCTCTCTATGATTGTAGTGTTTATGACAGCTTATGTAGAATTATGAATGGAGTGATTTGATTTTCTGCTGCTTGTTTGTTCTCTTGTGCATTCCTTCTTCCCTATACTTCTTCTCCTTTGCACTATTCCCATGTGATGGGTCTGCCGAGACTCCACCCCAAGCGGAGAATCGCGTCTTGTTGTGACCATTTTCCACGGGAATCTACCGTCGAAGTCAATAATGACGGCCCTAGTCCCTTCTCCCGGATGTTGTGTCAAATTTTGCGGACGTCCTCCAAAACATGATAGGGTATCCCTAGACAACATAGGGGGCTAGTCGTCATATTCTTCGTCCAATCAATCACCCTGTGCGAGCGGTGAAGTGACACACGGGACCGCATGGTAGGTGCCTCATCGCGAGGGCTATCATTAAAGGTGATGGAGGCAATCTTGGCCTGCACTCCTTCCATTTCTATAAATTCTTGTCCCTTTTATCCTCCCAGGTATATCGAGAGCTAACTCGAGGAGCACAAGTTCTCACGGGAGAGGAGGAGTTCAAAATTCCGAGAGTTAGATGGAGGGCGAATCTTCCCACTCCTCGAAGAGAAGCAGGTCCAGTGGTAGTAGTTTCAGGAGGCATTCGGACCTCGAAGGGCACTTCAGTGAAAGGGCCCAATCACAACTCGTAAGCCGAGCTTTCCAGCCCTTTTCTCATTCTTTCTTCCTTCCTCTTGACAACACCCTTCTCCATTTCTTATGCACGCATAGAGTGTGATGAAATCACACATTTCATGGGAGTTAGCAGTGGCCGCATACAGGGGTCTTCTGGATTTTCAGAAGGCCAGGCTAGACGTGATGGGATTTGGCACATTTCTTCAGATCAAGCCGCTCGAGCTCGACCTGGTTCTGATCCAAACCTTGTGTGAGAGATGGGACCCAGTGAGTCGGGCATTCCTAATGCCCTGGGGGCACATGGTGCCCAGCTTGGAGGATGTGGTCCGGATCACAAGCCTGAAGGTGGAGGGCGAGGCAGTGACCGGGGTCACTTATGCGGATTACCGAGAAGGTGCTCGGAAGCTACTGGGTTTGGACCTAGATGGTCGAAAAAATAGGTCGGTAGCTAGGGCGTCCCTCATGGATGCATTAGGGCTCATCGACACTCGTCGGCGGGACGATGAATCCTCAGAAGAGTTCATGGAAAGGATGGAAATAGGATGCCGTGCCGTGTACTGCACAGATTTCGGCAACTGGGAAAGATGCAACATAGATTTGAGGGGATTTCTCCTCTTCCTTTTGGGGAGATTGGTATTGAGCTCGAAAGGGGACGGTATCCAATGTCGCTTCTTGGAGCTGCTATCAGACCTTGAAAGAGTAGGATACTATGCCTGGGGAGCTGCCATGCTGGCACACTTGTTTGCAGGCCTGTTCCAAGAAGCGGATCGTGAGATGGCTGTGAGTGGTTTCACACCATTCATCCAGGTATTTTTGGTTTTACTTAATTTATTTATTTTTTTTTATGTTTTTGCAAGGTACTGATGACCTGCGCCGAGCAGCTGTGGAGCTATTATTACCTCCCCATGGGGAGAGCTCGGCATTGGCGACCCGCGATGGTGCCGCTAGCCAGGCTGTGGGAACCCATCATGAGTGCGGCACCCCTAACCTACCAACTGATGGTGCTGAGGCGGGAGCTACAGGAGTTCCCTGCAGGGATGGTAAACTGGAGACCCTACTCAGACATGGTCGATGCCGACTAGCCGTGGGTTCTAGCAAGTCGTGCCCGGTTCGGGCGGAAATTGTGGATGCATTGCCTGAATGAAATCGAGCCGCTTCAGCTACGATTGGTTATGAGGACTTTGGGACTGGCTCAAGAATGGGTGGATTCAGCTGCGCCACCTCGCGTTGGGAGAGAGACGCGAGGACCGGCGACCTGCATTGACTGGCGTGTGCGATTCCCCAAACAGTACGAAGACTGGCAACGGGGTGGCACAATCGTGGAATCGCAGGCACGGGATAGCGAGGATTACCTACGTCTATACAAGACAAGGTACGCAGAGCGGTTCCAACCTCGGGGCTTGCGGAGGTAGGTCTCCCCTTTTTCTCTTTTCTTCTTTCTCCCTTTTTTGGTTTTCTGGTGGAAATGTTGACTCGTATGGCTGCAGGATATCCGTGATACTATGATAGCGACTTTACGTGTTGGGTTCGGTGCTATGTATTCAGAGGGGGGGTGAATGAATATACCCTTTATAAAATCTTTCGCCCAGTTAAAATATGATGCTCACTAGAATTACTAGTTCGCTAACTAGACAAGCTTAAAGGCTAATAATCAGTTGCAGAACAAAACACGCATACAGTGAGATCACTGGAATGCTAACTAGGCTGATTTAGACTAAGAAACGCTCAACTAAGATTTCGCTCTGCTGACAAATTAAAACATTCTATGAAGACTAATTAACTCTTCTTCTCAACCGGAAGCCAAACACATGGAGCGCCCCTATGCATTCATCTAGCGGAAGCAAACCATAAGCAATCAAACCACAATGC
This sequence comes from Amorphophallus konjac, assembly GCA_022559845.1. NCBI lineage: Eukaryota > Viridiplantae > Streptophyta > Magnoliopsida > Alismatales > Araceae > Amorphophallus > Amorphophallus konjac. The sequence continues at coordinate 23,080,260 of CM040117.1, forward strand.
ACACGGGATTTTTAGGTGGTTCGGTCCTCCAGACCTACATCCACCCCACACTCAATCCGAGTGTGGCTTCCTGCTGACTCACAGCTTGAAACCACTGGGCCTCACAGCTTGCCTACAACCGCTGGGCAACACAGCTTGCTGTCCGAGGAATCCTCCTCGCTCCGCTGAGCAACACAGCTTGCTGTCCAGTGGAATCCTCCACTGCAAACCGCTAGGCAATACAGCTTAGCCGTCCAGAGGCAGCACCTCTGCAATCCGTTGACTAACAGCTTGAAAGGAAATGTAAAATGGAAAACAGAAAATGGAAATAAACAGCAATCGGAAAGCTGTAAGCAATGAAGCACAATGTGGCTCTTAAAGAGCTGAATGGCCTGGATTTGATCCACGGTCCATCAAGAACAGATCTCCCTCGATCTCACTCTCTTTCTTCACTCTCTCTCTTTCTCTTTCTTCTCTGATGCACTTCTCTTCCTCTACTTCTTCTTCTGGATCGTGGCTATCTGTATGGACTTTACCTCTCGCCAACTCGATCGCCCTTCTTCTGTGGAAGAAGGCTCATATATATAGCAGCAGCAGCAGCATCAGCCCCAACGTGTGACCTCCACATTTCCAGCCCTAAGTATTCGGACCACGTGGCAGTCTCTCAGCAGGCTTCATTCCAGCCTCGGATCACGTGTTGCCAGTCACTGGGGAATGTTCTTCCTCGGACCTGCAAGGAGATAAAAACCATTAAAACTGAGGGCCACAAGAACTAAAACTGCATGAGGTATGTGATAACAACACGAGATTCACTTTACTGAGAATGACACGAGATACATAAGATTACTACAGTACGAACTAAAGAGAGAATGACACGAGGTCAGATTAAAACAGCACGAGATAAAAAGACAACGACACGAAGCATCACTGTACCAAAACAAACACTACGAAGAGAACGACACGAGATACATAATAATAAAGCTAACACCACAAAGAAAAAATGACAAGAAGTCAAACAACAGAAACCGTCACAAGTTGAAGACAACACGAAGATGAAACACAGGAATTGACACGGAGTGTGGTCAAGGCGAGAAGGACACGAAGTCTAAAGATGACAAGGACTGACAACGACACGAGGACGAGAACAAAAACCAACACGAAGTGTGGTTTCAACACAAGAATGACACGAGGTCTAGGAAGAACAACACGAAGACGGAAATAACAAAGAACCAACTCGAACTAAGGACGACACGGAGACAACACAGACACGGCTATCACGACACGTGGTGAAGCAGTGAAAACAGAGAAAAAGGAAACGGCTCGAGGTTCACAGAGAAACGACTCGGAGTTCGTTAGAACTATTCGAGCTGCTTCAGTAACACGACACGAAGACAGAGGGAGACACGACACCGAGTTAAACAACCATGACTAGGACTCGAAGACATAGATGACAAGGATAGAACAACACGAAGTATTACCTCATACAAGTTTTCCTGTCAAGCATGGAAATCAACACGAAGTGTTGTAAGCTCAGACGACACGAAATCTTTTCGTGTTAGTGAGGGGAAACAACACGAAGTGCTGCAATGTTCTGCACACAATGGAACAAAACGACGCGAAGACAAGTCCTGAAAATAATGTTTAGACTTCACGCTGTACAGACTTGGACTTTGCATATGAAGTGCGCTGTACAGACTTAATTCAACTGATACATGCGATGTGCAGACTTTGCCAAAAGATAAGGCTGTACAAACTTTGATGTCCAAGGGCAATGCAGACCAATGTGCAGACTTTGGCGAAGCAAAAGGCTGTATAGACTTGGAGACCCAAAGCCATTGTATAGACTATGCACATGCATGAAGAGTGTATAGACTAATGAAATGCTTTACCCTACAGTGTATAGACTTGCTAGTCATCAAACTACATGCAGATAGAAAAGCAACGCACAGATCAGAAATCAAGCACTATATCAGTCATACACATGCATTCTCCACTAAACAAGTTATGTTGCTATCATCAAAACACAATCTTAAAAGCACTCAAATGCACTCACTGTCTTGCTATCATCAAAACCAACTAGCATTGCTATCATCAAGGCAACATAGCACATGCTTGTGCCTAAGGGGCACAACATTCTCCCCCTTTTTGATGATGGCAACACAATGTGACAGTGAGTCACACACAAGATTTTCTCCCCCTTTGACATGATCAAAAAGAGAAAAATAGTAAAAACAAGAGTGCAAAGTGCATTATGCATGCAAAAATCCTCTAGAGCATTCTCCCCCTGAAAGTAAGACTCCCCTGAATTATTTTCCCCCCAAATAATTGCTCCCCCTTTGAGAAGGAATATGAACAGATAAGCAAAGGTAGTGAAGGTAGGAGGGTCACTAGACAACAGCTGAATCATATGTTCAGAAGGGAAGCATGATTATAAACAAATGTTAAAGTATAAGAATCAGCAACATACACTTTTGAGAAAAATTCAGGTTTAACAGTGATAAATCTAGAGTAAAACATTTGACCCCTGAACAAGAGTTTATTGATTCCATTTATAGCAATGAATCTAGGGCACATGGTATTAATAGATAAGTCAGAGATAATACCCTTTTGTGATTAAACAAGGAAATTCAAGAGAGGCAACTTGAACATGTATTGAGAAAAATAACTTTCACTCAATGACTTTTGATTTTCGAAGGGTTACAGCAGTTTGATTTTCACTTTTTAATTTTTAGAACCTGAACTAAGTGAATAGACTTGTGGCATTTATGCTGTTGACATTAGGTGTACACCTTGATCAGAGGCAAGTACCCCCAGTTACTAGGCATAAACTACTAGATCTATTTCAGATCAAGACCTACAAGGAATAGTCTTCACTTTTGACATTAAGGGTATACCTTGATTAGAGGCCAGTACCCTCAGTTACTTGGTGAGGACTCCCCCTATAGATTTGACCCTATGAACAGTGTTAGCTTGAGGCACTTCATGACATGTGAATTTTCCTGCTTCATTGGAGGAGTTCACAGTTTCTCAGTGCAATTAACCATTGCTCTGTCACAATGTTCAGTTCTTTACATTTATGATCTTATTTACTGCTGCCTTTAATTCTTTTAGAGTGATTGTTTGAAAAACATTACACACTCTTGTTCACCTGTTCTAGACATTTCCAGATTAACACATTTAGGCATTAAAAAAAAACTTTTTCTATTTTAGTCATGAGACAAAGATTGAAAGCTATAAAAGTTTTCTTTTATCTCAAATTCTGAAGTGCAGACACTTAACTCTCCAATTTATAAAGGTTAAACCTTTAATTCCTTTCAGTTTGTAAGAGAAATTCTTATAAAAGAACAATTACAATAATCACAACTCAATGTACTAAACCAGATACAGAACTGTTGCTCAGTGAAAATGATAGGAAAAAGATAGCCATTTGCAATATGGTTCAATAGCATCTGATGACAGTGAATATGAATGAGTTGAAAGGGGACAATGAGAAGTAAATAGGATTCAAGAATTGAACTAAACTCACAACTCCCCCTGACACCATGATGCAAGGATTATGCTATGCACTAGGCTGTTCTATAGACTATGCAACAATGATATATGAAGCAAGTATGCAATCAATTCAAGTTTATGCATCCAAGTCATATGCACATTTTTATCCTTTTTCAGATTTTTCAAAAATATGATGCAGTACACTGTTCTTCATGAGGACTAGACCCTTGGTACTTGGCAGAGAACCTGGTCTCAAGGACCATCTCACACATAGTAGGAACCTCCAGGCAGATTTTCCTGCCTTTTAGTAGCTTACCATTTGATATACCAGGGTTATGCAAGTGATATATGCAGTGCAAGGCAGTTCTATATGCATTGAACAATTTTCTTGATGCAAATGATAAATGCAGACATTAGAAACATGCATCAACTATATGCATTAAATGAACCATCCAAACTCAGTGCAATAGATGGCAGAAGAGGAATATCAAATTTATTCAGAATTAAATTCAGTAGCTAAGTCTGGAATGCAGACTGATTAGCTAGACAAGAAGAGAACATCAGAATTTAAACAACCAATTCAACATGACTTTCTCAATTCAATTCTGAAGTTAAATCACTTACCTGCTTTACCTGACTGATTTATTTTTTTTTTACCCTTGGTGTTGCATCAGATTGTTGACAAGGCCTCCAATTTCTTTCAGCTCTTAGAATTTTGGCCCCGCCTCTTGTCCTATGCCTGAAGTAGCTATTTCTGTTTCATCAATTTGTTCCCGGCTACCAGGCATACCTGCAAACACACTTAGGGAGCAGGTTTTGGAACCGAAGACAGTTTGGGCCCCAAGACAGAAATAGACAGCTGAGAGTGAAAACATGACAAAAGCTGTTTAGGGATCCACATTTGTGTGAAAGTGGAAGGTTTGGTGGATTTTACAGCTTGAGAGTTATTTTTGTTATTTTTCTTTTTCTCAGCACCAACAGGTTTAGTTTTCTTTTTCTGATGCTTTGATGGTTGTTGTGTAGTCCTGGCATTCATTTTATTAAAAACGTCTTTGTTTTTCTGCCAGTGCCTTGGCCAAGGAGTGTACGGGAAATTGTGTTCCAAATTGGTCCTAGGTTGACCATAGAACCCTTGATGACTAGGACTCCATGTCCTAAACTGACTGTCCCATCTCCTAGCTGGCTGAGGTCTATATGGCTGATACCAAGTGGGGAAATTCTGATACCCAGATCTCATATATGCAGGGTTCCACCCAAACCTATTAAGTGGTTGAGGATGAGTGTTATGATAGACTTGGGCTCTAGGGAAATAGGGATGAGCAGATGGGTTCCTAGCTGCACTTGGTCTCCCTGCCACCTTTGACCCTCTAGGTTTCTGAGCTGACTTATATTGGGTCTTTTTCTGAGCAGTTGATGGTGATGGAGACTTAGCAGCCTTGGGCTGGGGTTTTGTTGTGCTAGCTGGCTGACCCCTAGCCTTGGACTTATCCTTGGAAGAAGAGCATGCAGCTCTAGGCTCTACAACTTTCTACTTTCCCTTGTCCTTAGCACTGGACACTTTTGATTTAACATTATTGAAGACAAATTTTTCATTGACCATTTTTATGAGTGGTCCTCTATTCTTTTCTCCCACACATGAAATGATTTTCAATTCAAAGCTCTTTTTAGCTGAGGGATTAAACTAAGACCCTCTTTTCTGAAATTGACTTTTGACCCTAGCAAGGCATTAAGATTTTCTGTTCCTTGGGTCATGCTTTCAATGATTTTCTGTTTGTCAGAATTTTCATTTTCTAAATTTTCAACAGTTTTCTTCAGTTCATCATTCATTGACAAAACAGCTTCATATTTTTCAGTTGAAATCTTTACTTGATTTTCAAGTTTCTGAATTGACAATTTCAGCTCATCAATGATATTTTTCAGCAACTCATTTTCTTTCCTACAATCAATCACAACATGTTTTAATTCATCAAACTCAGAACATGCATTTTTCAATTTTTCATTCTCTGATTGTAAACATGCAACTTTATCAGTAAGTGTTTTATCATTAACCAGAGAATTCATTTTCTTCTTCAAGTGTCTGTTTTCCTTCTTAATATCATTTGCTTTATCTAACAGATCTCCATAAGCATCTTCCCAATCAGAAATAGTATAATGTTCGAAAGGGGATGATACCTGATCAGACTCTTCTTCTTCTTCTCTTCCATTCCTGGCCATCAAGCAGATGTCCTTTTCTGATTTCTCACTATCTGAGGAAGTGCTCAGCGTGCCTTCTTCCTCATCACTCCATGTACTGACCATGACCTTTCCCTTTGGCGCTTTCTTCCATGGTCTTCCTTTGATTTTCTGTAACTCTGGACAATCAACCTTCATATGTCCAGTCTTCCTGCAATGATAATAAGCATTATCATCAGATTTTTCAGCAGGGTTAAATTTATACCTGTTTTGCTTCCTGCTGTGGTATTTTCTGTAGACATTTTTCCCTTCAGTTCTAAGAAATCTTCTGAACTCTCTTGTAATCATAGCTAGTTCATCCTTTTCAAAATCTGATCCAGATTGGCTCCGATCACTGGATGATCCATTGCATCTGGACTGTTTTGAACAGCTATGCTTGGCCTTCAGAGCAATAGGCTTCTTGTATTCGAGCTCTTCAACTTGTAGAAGATTCATCTCGTACGCCATCAAAGAGCCTATCAGCTCATTGGGTTTCATCGTTTGTAGATCTTTTGACTCCTCAATCACAGTTGCTTTGGTATGCCACATCGGAGTCAGTGATCGAAGAATCTTCCTAACAACGTCATGATCGGTATAGCCTTTTCCCAGATTTCTTAGACCATTTGTTATAATGGTCAGACGAGCATACATTTCGGTCACTGTCTCACCGGGCTTCATCCAAAATGTTTCATACTTTGTCACTAGCATATTAGCCCGTGTCTCTCTCACTTGAGACGTTCCCTCATAAATGACCTCAAGAGTATCCCACATCTCCTTCGCTGTCTTGCAGGATGAAACTCTATCAAATTCAGTGGGATGGAGTGCACACTGAATGGCGTTGATGGCGCTCCAATTCAGAGTAGATTTCCTGATTTCTTCTCTGGTCCACAATTCCTCATTCTCATGTAGCTCATAGGGACCTTTGCTTATGATCTTCCAGATCTCGTAGTCTTTGGCTCTGAGGAAGACCTGCATCCGGTTCTTCCAATATGGGTAGTTGGAACCATCGAAGAATGGTGGCTTCGTAGTGGACTGACCCTCTGCTGTTAGCCCTCTAGCATCCATGGCCGATCCTCTTTAGGATGTTAGTCCTGCACAAAGAGTTAGGCTCTGATACCAATTGTTGGGTTCGGTGCTATGTATTCAGAGGGGGGGTGAATGAATATACCCTTTATAAAATCTTTCGCCCAGTTAAAATATGATGCTCACTAGAATTACTAGTTCGCTAACTAGACAAGCTTAAAGGCTAATAATCAGTTGCAGAACAAAACACGCATACAGTGAGATCACTGGAATGCTAACTAGGCTGATTTAGACAAAGAAACGCTCAACTAAGATTTCGCTCTGCTGACAAATTAAAACATTCTATGAAGACTAATTAACTCTTCTTCTCAACCGGAAGCCAAACACATGGAGCGCCCCTATGCATTCATCTAGCGGAAGCAAACCATAAGCAATCAAACCACAATGCACACGGGATTTTTAGGTGGTTCGGTCCTCCAGACCTACATCCACCCCACACTCAATCCGAGTGTGGCTTCCTGCTGACTCACAGCTTGAAACTGCTGGGCCTCACAGCTTGCCTACAACCGCTGGGCAACACAGCTTGCCGTCCGAGGAATCCTCCTTGCTCCGCTGAGCAACACAGCTTGCTGTCCAGTGGAATCCTCCACTGTAAACCGCTGGGCAATACAGCTTAGCCGTCCAGAGGCAGCACCTTTGCAATCCGCTGACTAACAGCTTGAAAGGAAATGTAAAATGGAAAACAGAAAATGGAAATAAACAGCAATCGGAAAGCTGTAAGCAATGAAGCACAATGTGGCTCTTAAAGAGCTGAATGGCCTGGATTTGATCCACGGTCCATCAAGAACAGATCTCCCTCGATCTCACTCTCTTTCTTCACTCTCTCTCTCTTTCTCTTTCTTCTCTGCTGCACTTCTCTTCCTATACTTCTTCTTCTGGATCGTGGCTATCTGTATGGACTTTACCTCTCGCCAACTCGATCGCCCTTCTTCTGTGGAAGAAGGCTCATATATATAGCAGCAGCATCATCATCAGCCCCAACGTGTGACCTCCACATTTCCAGCCCTAAGTATTCGGACCACGTGGCAGTCTCTCAGCAGGCTTCATTCCAGCCTCGGATCACGTGCTGCCAGTCACTGGGGAATGTTCTTCCTCGGACCTGCAAGGAGATAAAAACCATTAAAACTGAGGGCCACAAGAACTAAAACTGCATGAGGTATGTGATAACAACACGAGATTCACTTTACTGAGAATGACACGAGATACACAAGATTACTACAGTACGAACTAAAGAGAGAATGACACGAGGTCAGATTAAAACAGCACGAGGTAAAAAGACAACGACACGAAGCATCACTGTACCAAAACAAACACTACGAAGAGAACGACACGAGATACATAATAATAAAGCTAACACCACAAAGAAAAAATGACACGAAGTCAAACAACAGAAACCCTCACGAGTTGAAGACAACACGAAGATGAAACACAGGAATTGACACGGAGTGTGGTCAAGGCGAGAAGGACACGAAGTCTAAAGATGACAAGGACTGACAACGACACGAGGACGAGAACAAAAACCAACACGAAGTGTGGTTTCAACACAAGAATGACACGAGGTCTAGAAAGAACAACACGAAGACGGAAATAACAAAGAACCGACTCGAACTAAGGACGACACGGAGACAACACAGACACGGCTATCACGACATGTGGTGAAGCAGTGAAAATAGAGAAAAAGGAAACGGCTCGAGGTTCACAGAGAAACGACTCGGAGTTCGTTAGAACTATTCGAGCTGCTTCAGTAACACGACACGAAGACAGAGGGAGACACGACACCGAGTTAAACAACCATGACTAGGACTCGAAGACATAGATGACAAGGATAGAACAACACGAAGTATTACCTCATACAAGTTTTCCTGTCAAGCATGGAAATCAACACGAAGTGTTGTAAGCTCAGACGACACGAAATCTTTTCGTGTTAGTGAGGGGAAACAACACGAAGTGCTGCAATGTTCTGCACACAATGGAACAAAACGACACGAAGACAAGTCCTGAAAATAATGTTTAGACTTCACGCTGTACAGACTTGGACTTTGCATATGAAGTGCGCTGTACAGACTTAATTCAACTGATGCATGCGATGTGCAGACTTTGCCAAAAGACAAGGCTGTACAGACTTTGATGTCCAAGGGCAATGCAGACCAATGTACAGACTTTGGCGAAGCAAAAGGCTGTATAGACTTGGAGACCCAAAGCCATTGTATAGACTATGCACATGCATGAAGAGTGTATAGACTAATGAAATGCTTTACCCTACAGTGTACAGACTTGCTAGTCATCAAACTACATGCAGATAGAAAAGTAACGCACAGATCAGAAATCAAGCACTATATCAGTCATACACATGCATTCTCCACTAAACAAGTTATGTTGCTATCATCAAAACACAATCTTAAAAGCACTCAAATGCACTCACTGTCTTGCTATCATCAAAACCAACTAGCATTGCTATCATCAAGGCAACATAGCACGTGCTTGTGCCTAAGGGGCACAACATTACGAACTCGCTTGGCAGAGATGGAGCAACGGTTGGGCGATGCCCGCGGAGCTACGAGCGCCTTGGTAGGTGTACAGTGCGTTCCTAATTGAAACCCTAGATTCCAGGTGTTGGCTGCTAACTCATGTGGTTATAGCATGCCCAGATTGACGCGGCTTCCTCAGCGATGGGAGTAGGCGGTGTCTCTTCCAGCTTGTGGATTCCTACCTCAGAACTCGATTTGCTTCACGAGCAACTTGCTTGTGCCACATAGCGTGCCGTGGAGGCAGAAGGGATGCTCTCTATACAGGTAAGAGTCTTAGTGTTGAGTTCTCCTTGTTTATGCCTTGCCGCGTATCTTGAGATGGTACATCTGGCAGGAAAAGGAGACGGAAGACGTGCTTGCCCAAGCTGCGCAGAGGGCGGCTAGGATAGCAAAGCTAGAGGGGGAACTGCAGCGTCGTCCAGATGATGACTCTTCCAGGGATGATATGGAACTGAGGATCACTCTCCAGTTGGAGAGGGAAGACCGTGAGAGAGAACGGGCAGAGAGAGAAAGAGACGCAGAGAGAGAAAGAGCCAACAGATTGACTGAAATGGAGGAACGAAGGGCCATGGAGGCCCAGTTGTTCGAACTCCGAACCAACCTTGGTCTTGCTGAACAGTGGCTGAGAGATGGTGATGAGCGCTACCGAAGAGCACGAGAGCGTGGCTTTCGTGTTGGTAGCTTCTCTGCTTCTTCCGTGGATCAACGTCGGGGTATGGGAATAGGAAGGGGAGTACAGAGCTGTAGGAGTACCGCTTTTCGTAGTTGGGTAGCACCCTTGAGAGCGTTTTGCCCGGAGAGTAGTGGGACGAGTAATGCAGAGAGAGAGAGGGCGGAACTTGATGTAAATTTTTTTTTTGGAAAGGAATAAAATACAAGGTTTGGTCTGTTTGGTTTTCACCTTTGCTTTTGTCGCCTCGAATCCTTGCGTACATCACTGAAACAAACAAATCAGAATTTCTGTTCTGACTTGGCCCCTTGCTCAATAAGCAAATGGTCACTGTGACTGTCCTTGATAACTGGTCAAGGGGCCAAGCCTTTATTTAACAAAGGCAAGGGAAGGATGCAGTGATGATAGATGCGACAGGCAAGCACACGAATGCAAGCGGTATTAAAAGTGAGATTCTGCACGCAAATGCAATCATGCAAAATTGATTTGTTTTCTTTTTTATATTTGGAATTTTTTTAATCATAAAAAAGATTTTTTTTGTTTGCAAATATGTACATTTTCTCTTTTTCCCTTTTTTGTTATTTTTATCATTTCAATTTTTTGTTGCTAACGCCTGGCAGGCACCCAAATGGCACCTAACCTACGTGAGACAGGGGTTTCTTACTAACCTCCCAGGTATCCTAAGTGCACATCTAGGTTGATTTGGGCCTCTAGACCCCTCGAATGATGATCCCGCCGGCTAAGACTTACCCTGATGACAATACCGTCATGCCATGCTTAGGCTCCCAGTTGCTTCCGACCACAGGGATTCACCCAAAAGATGTTTGAGGTAAATGATTTGCCCGACCCGGGTCTGTTTCCTCACAACTCTAGATGGTATATGATGGAACACCCTGAAACCCTAACGACCAATCGCGCGACGCTGACCCGGAATCAGATGCCGTCGCACCCACAGGTGACGCGCTTGCATTGGCCTAAGCCCGAGGTTAAACAAGAAGACATCAAGGTGGTAAATAGGGGTCTTGACCAGCCAGAAACACGGAGACTCCTTCGTAGCGATAGCTTTTGCTTTTCAAAGTAGGCAACCAAATGTGTATATTAAAAGAAGGTCGCAGACCCTGGGCAGTTTTCACCCTTCAGAAACTCCATCGAACCTTCATCTTTAGAGGGAGAAGGAAGAGTGTAGGGGATAAACCTCCTAAGAGGACCGGCAAAGCCGTTAACCCGGCGAGCGAATAAGGGCCCATTAACTCATTCCTTTCGGACAACTTCGGACCAAATCTCGAGCATTTACATTCCATAGCCCCCCCCCCTTTTATGGATTCGAACTTTTACTTTGAGGGGTTCCATTTATCGCATCAGGCACGGTCACGACCAGGCTCTTGATTTTGATTTTGTATTTCTTTTTGTAAGGGAGATATAGTCGTTTGACGTTTGTGGGCTCCCTTTCGTATGCCTGCGGGGACACTGCCCTCTTCTCGTGCTCTGATAGATGCTCGAGGAAATGGATCCTACTCTTGCCCTTGGGGTTTGAGTTTCGGTTTCTCATGCTCAGCGTTTTAAGGGCGCCGACTGTCTCATTTGGTCGAAGAGAAAAGGATAAAGATTACAGCTTCCAGAGATCTTCTGGGTGGGGCCCCACCATAGGTGATGCTACCGACTTTTTTGAATAAAATACATAAGTGAGCACATGTTAGCTTCCTTCGAGCGAGCATAGGCCGACGTGGCAGGATAGGGATCTCCACGGTTCTGGCAAACCAAGACCCGGTGCCTACCAAGCCTTAATGGGCCCTATCCTAACATAAAGGTTAGATGCAGTGACTTGACTACATGGTGACCACCAGGCATCGGCATTTTGAATTTTCCATATTTTTAGTGGTTTTCAATATTTCTTTGTTTTTTGATGTTTTCTATCTTTTCATCCTTTTTTTTGTTTTGTGCTAAGGGTAGTATTTCTTAAGATAAAGCCCATTCCAAGGGTGGGATAACTCGGTCCCTTCGGCGTTGACTAGCTTGTAGGCGTTGCCAGGGTACACGGCTTGAATTACAAATGGTCCTTCCCAATTGGGTTGGAGCTTAGAACGCGGACCTCCAGGTTTGACAAAAGTTCTTTTTACGACCATCTCACCGACTTTGAATTTTCTCTCAACGACTTTCTTTTGGTAAAAGCGAGCGAGTCTATTTTGATACACACGCGCGTGTTTGGCAGCGGCCAGCCGCTTCTCATCCAAGAGTTCCAACTGGGCGAGGAGTGAATTACGACGATCGTCGAGGAGAAATTCCTCGTCCAATTGTACCCTGAGAGAAGGGATCAGAGTCTCGTACGGGACTACCGCTTCCATACCATAAGTAAGGGCAAACGGAGTCTGCCCGGTGGGGGTACGGATTGAAGTGCGATAGGCCCATAGGGCTTCGATAAGTTTTTCTGGCCAGTCTGAAAACTTACTAGACTCGCAAGTTTTTTTGATGATTTTGAGCAATGTTTTATTGGTGGCCTCCGCTTGGCCGTTACCTTGTGGGTAATAAGGCGATGAATGATGCAATGCAATTGCGTACCTTTTGCAGAGGTCGTATAGGTCCTGAGAAATGAACTGTGGCCTATTGTCGGTGACGATTGTGCTTGGGACGCCGAATCTGGTGAGGATGTTCTTCATGATGAACTTGCAGACTGTTGACGCCTTGATTTCCGCATAAGCTTTGGCTTCAGCCCATTTGGTGAAGTATTCCGTTGCAGTAAGGATGAAAAATTTCTGCTGGGTGAGGGAATTGGGATCACATAGGGGACCAATGATGTCGAATGCCCACATGGAGAAAGGCCACGGGGAGGATACTGGATGAAGTGAGGAAGATGGCGAATGGATTTTATCGGCATGAAGTTGACACTTGACACACCTTGTTTCAGCGTTTTCTTTCTTTCCCTTTTCATTCGCGTATCGATCAACCATTTGGCTAACTGGTAGTCAACTGACTGATTGACGACGCGGGCGTGCCAGTCACATGAGTGACAATTTTATTGTGCGCTCATTCTGACGCATATCGGGCGAATGTGAGGTTCGGTCGGGACCAGCAGTCCGCCATACCATAAAGGTTATGGCGTTAATTACATCCCCCACGAGGAGGGAACACCTTTGATTAATTACCGAGATAGCGGGCCGTCGAAGCCGGATTAAAAAGAGCTACATGATGATCATGAGGAAGACATGCAGGATGCACATATTTATCGTATAGCAGATGTATAGTTCATGGAATTATGGACCCTCGGTACGTGGCGGAGGATGTAGGTCCGAAGACTACCATCGTGCATGACGAAGACTTCCGGCCGGGCGTAACCCGGTCCTCTGTCGATGCCATTTGATATACCCAAGGGTCTATGCATGCATGCACACAAGACATTCACGCCAAGATTACACATGAAGATAGTGTTAAGAAACGATGGTGATCAGCCACATTTATTACCCCTCGTCGACAAGAGGAAGAGCAACACAAGTATGCTAGCGAAAGTGAAATACTAACGGATTATGATGGTGAGTATGATGATGACATGACTCGGGCTTGCTTGACCATTCTTTATTCAATTCACTGCCTGCTGCGGCTTTTCGACATTGCCCCCGAGAGGCGAGGCTTGCCCCGGGGTAAATGAACCATTAGAGCAGCACGAGGCTTCAAAATCGGCGTGACTATGTAAGAAAACTTATGCGGCGCGATAAAGCGTAGGCATAGCGGCTAATACGGCGAGGTCTTCATGCAGTTGAAACGGCGCGCAAGAGGCTTGGGGCGCGCCGGTTTAGGGCGCGCCGGAAAGGCGCAAGGAAAATTTTTAAGGAAATGAGTGTGGGGTTAATCCGGCGCGGGGGGGTACCGCGCCGGTTTAGGGCGCGCCGGTTAAGACCGCGCCGTATTAAACCTGTTTTGTTGAATTATGAACCTTTTTAAGTTTATTAGACTTCATGGGACCCTTTCTTGAGTTGTTGGGCCAGATGATTGTTTGATTGGAGTCCATGGCCTTCTGGAAATGAGGGGGAGGTGAGTGCGAGGTTCATACTCGAGCACTGAGTTGATTCGATTCGGAGCGATCATTTTTATTGACATGATTATCTGGAGTCTGTCAAAAATTTGATAGCATCTCCCCTGAACAAATAGAGTTGCAGGGGAGAATCGGGGTCATACTCACTAATGGAGCAAGCCCCTAAATCACCGGTCTGCCCAAAGGCGGCCAACATACCCCACTGGATAGGATACCCCGAGGACAAGCCTGCTAGGGGCACCAAAGCTCCATGGGGGAAGAGATAGAAGGGCGAAGTCACTGATGATGAGGACGACACCCCGAGGGCTAGCCTACGAGGGGTGAAGGACTCGTAGTCAGTGATTCGTCCCATGGAGGGACTGACCATTGGGAGAGTGGGACTCCGAGGACTAGCCTACAAGGAGCACACACCCCCTGGTCTCGATCGGACCCTGGTCTATCGGGGTTGAGTTCGTTGAACCAGGCTCCCCTTCATTATTAGCCATGGCTTCGAGAAGACACCCACCATGAAGAGGTAAGGCCCTCGGTCGCCCGGCAACTGCAGGAACTAACAGGGGAATGTCCCCCTCCCCGGGTGATCGAAGTGACGGGGAAACCTCGGAACGATGCAGGTGGCCACGAAGAACAAGTGATAAAGGCCTAAGTTAGACAGACCCTCGACAGGGACATATGCTCGAACAGTTAGAAAACAATACTCAAGGGGATAGACCCTGTACGTGGCAGATAAAGGCGCGCGCAGAGGCACGGCTCCATCCGAGAGGAGAACGGGATGCAAAGTCCTTGAACTAAACATAAAAGAAATGAAACGAAAGAAAGCCCCCGGGGAGGGGTGTTTCTGTAGCCCGCGATGATTCGGGGCATGATATGAATCTCGAGGAAACCGGGATCGGCCCTACGCAGAGAAGAATCTTGACGCGCATGTCAGCATAGATAAAGATAGAGAAAGGGAAGATCGTTCATCCAATTTATTGATTCAAGCATCCACCGGCATGCATACATATCACCATCCCTAAGACGGGGAGGATTTAACACTTGCACGGCGAGATTACAATTCCGGCACCATTATTTGGTCGCCGTTTAACGACATTAGAGGCAGAGGACGCCCAGAGCACAATAACAGAGAAGACGGCAGAAGAAATCGCAAAAAAAGGGGGGGAGGGGAATCGACTCATATCATCGTCGCCCCCCCCCCCCCCTCCATCGCTTACATTCGATGGGTAGAAGCTTAGAGGAAAAGAAAAAGAAAATGCGGAAAGCAGGAAGAGAAACGACCCCTGCCCACCTGTTCCTCAAAAAAAACAGAGTATCGTAGCTGCAGGCTGACGATCGCCCCTTCAGAGAAGAAAAAAACCTCGCTCTCTATATCTCCCGAGAAAGAAGAAACTCTCCCTCGTTTTTCAGTTGCCTTCTTCTTCTCTGAGAGCGGCCCCTTCTTTTCTTCCTCTCTGCACCGAGAGCGGCCTCTCTCCTTTTTTTCAATCGAACCTCGCCCATATATATAACAGGTTGGAGGCTCTTCATCCGACGTGAGCTTTTGGCACGCCGAGAGAGTCTTCATCAACTTATCGCGCCGGTTTAAGGCGCCATCCGATAGGGTAGATGGCGCGCCGGGATGAGGGCAGAAGGTAAGGGGCGCGCCGAGCTAAGGGCTGAAGGTAGGGGGCGCGCCGGGATAAGGGTATTGAGTGAGGGGCGCGCCGGTTTAAGGCGTGCCGGGCTAATGCCCCTTGTACGCTTCAAGCCAGTCGATGAACTCGGGGCCATCGTGAACATGTACTCTGCCACTGCTCACTAAGACTTCGACGATATGATCTGTCAAAGCTCCTAGATTGGCGTACGGCCATTCTCGAGGTTCTGGATTGCTTTAGGCTGCTCGCACGGGTTTTCTGCGGGCACACGGCCTTCAGCTCTATGATCCATGCCGTTAGCTTGGCCTGGCTCGTGTCCGAAGCTTCTCGGAAGGCGTGACAACACTAGGGATAGATCCGCCCGAGCTGGGTGATCATTCGGCCGCTAATGGGCCCATCTTGGCAGGAAGCCGCACCCATGTCGGGTGATCGGGATCTTCCGCCGCCGGAGCTTTCGGTCCTCCGTGCTGGAGAGCCGGGGGAACTCCTTCATCTTCGGGAGAACCTCTTCATTTGGTGGGGGACCACCGGATAGACCGTCGTCCTTGATCGGACAACGGATGTGGTGTATGTGGCATGACAGAGTCGATGCCGGTTCATTGGGCAGGCTTGGTCGCACTGCCGGTTGGTTGTGAGCTTGTCTCGGCTCCCCTGAGGTGAAGCCCCCGTGTCCGTACGGAATGACTCGAGGCTCTGGCAGCTTGAGAAGTCTTCAATATGTTGATCTTTATTGGCTCCCGCGCTTCGGTGGGCCGGGTCGTTCGTCCTTATGGCTTGGTCGCCGACGATCATATTTTAGGTGCCAATAAATGCCCCCCAGACGTGGGTGTTGCGAGCAAGGCACGAGCGTAGCAGGGTCGACGGATGTATTTCACCCGGACTGACCCCTTCCTTGATTGGCGGGTGCCTGGGATGGCCCTTAATTCGGCACGGGCGTTAGCCTGGCGCAGTTTAGATGTTAGTACGGCGCGGGGTCAACACGGCACTCCCTTGCCCTTTGGGATGTTAATCCTGCGCGGGCATGGCCCTTGGGCTTTAATCCGGCGCGCTATTCTCCCTTTTCCTTGCTAACTCGGCGCGGCCTTGATGCCGTGGGGTTTTAATTCGGCGCGCTTTTTCCCCGGCGCGCCTTTTGCTTATGGGGTTTTAATCCGACGCGCTAAATAGTGCGCCGGTTTAGCGGTCGGGGGCTTCCCTTATATATTTCCCTCTTCTTTGTTTTTTTCTTCATCCCCTCTCATTCGCACCGATTGTTTCTCTCTCTTCCCCTTTTCTTCTCTCCTTCTGGCCCCGAGAGCGGCGGTTTCTTCCTTCGGGTGAGTGGAGGTGCTGTCAATTTGGGTTTCAAAACCCTTTCTTTGGGCCGCGGGAGGCTTCTAGCAGGGCTTGCCCTCGGAGCTATTTCCCCGGGTGTTCCTTTCGGCCTTGGCGTAATACCGATGGCTGCCTTTTAGGGACCGTTCCTCAGTGGACGCGTTCCCGCTTTTCTTTGGCAATCCCCTGTGCTGGGTAGACTCTGCCGAAATTTTGTCAGAAATTCGCCTTTGATTAGCCATTTTCTGACTTTGTTTTTATTTGGTATGCCTCTTTTTGCAGCTATCATGGCATCCAGTTCTTCTTCTCGTGCCGTAGTGACATGGGAGAACGTCAATTCCCTCGACTGGGGGCACGGCCAGGTGGCCATAGTTGCAGAGTCTTCGGATTCAGAGACGGACACTGTAGATACCGGTCGTCTCCTTATTCTCGGGGGCGACTCTTTTCATTATGATAGAGAGGGCGTGACCAGGAAGGATTATCCCAAGGACAAGCACCTGATGTCCCTTCTTCAGCGCTTCAACCTTCAGGGGAAGCGGGATGTGTTCACCGTCCGGAAGGTCGAGCAGGCCCTGCTGGTGGAGAGAGACAGCCTGGCCGAATGTGTGATGCGGGGAAGACCCATCTATCTCCCCGGAGAGGTCAGGAAGTGGAGCGCTGTGCTGGGGCTGCAAGACCTGGCTCCGGCAGACGGACTGTTGACCAGAGCTCCCGAATTTGTACCTGCTCGGTGGAATGACTCCGCGGGCAGAGTAGATCGGGAGAAGCCGATCTTTGGTCTATTCCTTGCCCCGTTGAGATGGGGATATAGAGATGAGTCATTCTTGCTGGATTGCTTGGCGATTCGCTTCAAGCACCAGATCTCCGTGGGGTGGTTTGCTGAGTTGAAAGCTACAGACGCCCACGCATTCAGGCCCGGAGCAGTGGAATTCACAGACTATGTGCTGCATCATTATGCTCCTCTTTTGACCAGAGCTGGTGTATATCAAAGCATGTACGCTTCAAGGTATCGGTACCCGATTTCCCGAGGCTTGTGCTGTGGCATGATCGAGGTGTTTTGCCCTGAATACAACACCTTCTATACTTCAGAGGGGGAGACCTCCTTAGACTTGTGGAGCCTATCTCAGCTCAGCGGCCTGCCCATTGATGGAGAGCCGTATGAAGAAGTTTGTTGGCCTGACTGGTTGAAGGACCAGACCGACGGTGACGGTCGGTATATGGCGGGCTACGCCTATCGATATCTAATGAAGGCGTATCGCACCCTCTTCCATTCGTCGCACGACACGAGAGAAGCTCGAAAGCCAGGCGAGAAGCGAAGAGTGCGGATGGGCACTTGGCTTCAATATTTCTTCCAGGGGAAGAACAAGTATGAAGATTTTCCTCTGATAGCACCGGTGGCCCAGAAGCGGAAGAAGAGGGTACGACGCCAGGCCGCTTCGTCATCTTCTTCGAGAGGAGGGCAGGGGGAAAACCCAAACCCTACTGGTGTTGATGCAGTGACTCACTGTGCTGCATATTTGGTTTATTGGCTTTGTTCCTTTGCTCTCCCTCAGGGTGACGAGAGCGTGATCAGGGCGGAAGCCATATATCCAGCCTGTCTTATGGCTTAGGGTACCAAGCTGTCTCTTTGCCCAGTGGCCCTGTGCCTCATTTACAAGATGTTGGGAGACTTGCATAAGACGCGCCTCCCCAGAAGCCTTCGGACGGTTGGTCCGTTACATTTCTTTAATGCTTGGGTCTGCACCCTGTTCCCGGAGGCAGCTCCTCGGGCGTTACAAGCAGTTCCTCTGGTCCCGTGCATGATAGAGTTTGCAAGTGCCGAGCCATCATTGCTAGCGGAGCAACTCTATGCCATTCGGGGTAAATTGACCTGTCTTCCCGTGGACTTGCCCGGGGTTCTTCATTTCTGGAGCTTAGCTGCTCACTCGAGCCCGTTGACGAACAGGACGAGGCAATGCAAGCTCTTTGAAACTGAGGAGTACATCCATCCGATTTCCCAGGCCAATTATACCAGGCCTATTCTGGAGCCGGAGTTGGTTGATTGGGCACTGGCCATCAGGCCTAGTGTCCTCGTATTTCGCAAGAGCAGCATTCTGTGGCTGGAGCCGTATTACCCGTTCCATTTCAGTCGGAACTTTGGCTACGACCAGCAGATTCCACATTCCTCTTCGCAATTTGCATTGCCCAACAGGCACAGGGCCGGGCAAACGTCCAATGACGACGCCCGGATATGGTGGGACTTTTTCCATCGTCGCGAAGATGTTTCTTTCCGGGTGCCCGCCCCTGCACGGTTCCCTCGCGTCACGCCTGAATACGTCAAGTGGTGGAACGCGCGGACGGGATTTTACAGGACCTCCCGGAGAGAGTGCTGGGCCGTGGCGGAGCACAGGTTCTTAGCTTCCCAGTCGGAGCCAGTTCTTGATATTGACGCTTCTTATTTGAAGAAGTTGAAATCTTGGACTAATACGGACGTGAAGGCCTATCTAGAGGCCCGCAAGCTCGTAAAAGGCCGCAAGATGAAAGTTGAGCTGAAGTTGCCCCCGATCAACAAGGATGATTATGTGAAGACCCTTCGGGGTTTATGCCGGGTAAGCAGTGAGAGGGTGATTCTCCAGCAACTCCCTTTGCCAGTAGAGGAGCCCATCGCGGCCGTGGCCGACTGGTGTCCCGAGGTGGACAGGTTGTATCCCTACCGGGCTTTCATTCGCAAGGAGGACAGGCGGGCTGACTTATATGCCAACACCCCCTGGCTGTTCGCACTCCTTCGGTCTCACGGCCTCTCGGTAGGTAGCCCCAGTGAAGCCATACTGGACCATCCTCTTCAGATCTCCTTCAAATATGCAGACAGGTGGGGGCTGGACCATCTGAGCCTGTATTATCTGCTTTCCTCCCGTGGACACGAGGACCTGGCGTTGCTAGCTGAGCCGAGCGAAAAGATCGAGGATCTATGCTGGCTTATTCGTGAGGCAGCTTCAAGGGACAAGACGCCATCGCTATTTTATTGGCCTCTCTTCCCCTTTTACACGGGACCGGCAAGTAAGTTCTATCTTTTCCTTCAGGCCCTTCGGCCAGCTTTTTCCTTTCATTGTGGTTGTGTCATTCTCACCCTTGTGCGTATACAGTCCGACCGACTTCGGAGGAGACCCGGCACTTCAGGGAGCTGTTCATAAAGGCCAAAAAGCCGGCATATTTTGAAGTTCCTGAGCTGGCCCCGACCACGACGCCACTACCTCCTGGAGATTAGAGGAAGAGGACTAGGTCCCAACTACGAGAGGCCGTCAGGAAGGCGAAAGCGGCGGTGACCCGAGTGACACGGGCGCGCCGGAAGAAAGTCGCAGAGAAGGAATCGGCAACCGTCCTTCCTCCTGTTGTATCTTTTGAAGAGTTTGAGGCTTCTCGCACACAAGGGCTAGAGGCCGAAGGTAGGCTCTTCTTTTCTTCAGAGTGCATTAGCTTGTTTCGACCGCTTGGGGTGGCCCATGCTGACAGTTGCCGATACAGCTGCCGTGGTCGTCGGATCGGAGGCGACGGTAGATGTAGCGGCTAGGGACGGGGCAGAGGAAGTCTCCGCTGCTCCCGTAGAAAGGGATCTGCCCTCTCCAACACCCTGGCGGGAGATGGAAGGTAATCTATAGTTTAGTTGCGATAGCAACGCAAATCTTCGTATCTTCAGTCGTCTTGACCCCTTTTTGCTGTGAATTGTAGTCGATATACAACCACCATTGTTTCCGGGCTCGGAGAGTGCAGAGGAGGTGGTCCCCTCGGGGCAGGGAGAGCCCGCCCCCGAGGTATCATCTATTGTTGCCCTTGGTGTGGAGAGCACCGGAAAAGCTTCCGCCGAGGGTGATGCTCCTACTGGCGAGGCTCCTACTTCGACGGCGGAGCGTCCTGAGAGAGCAGAGGGGTCTTCCTCCTCCGAGCATGTAGATTATGGTGGCGGCTCCAGTGACGAGGAGCCATCACCACTTGATTTTGAGACCGACGATGCTGGGGTGTCCTCAGCCTATGAGAGTGACTATGCGACTTTCAGCCCGGCCCGGTTATCATGGGGCGGTCCTGTGCCGTCATTATCGCTTACGAGTGAGGAGGCTGGCACTGGGGGAGCTGCTCTTAAAGATTTGAGCTTAGTCCCGGCCGAGGTAAGGACCTATCCAGGACCGATGCTTACCATGCTTCTTTTCTCCTTCTTCTAGCCAGGTTTTAACTGTATATATATCTCCGATGCAGACTGAGGTGGCGCTGCCAACTATGACGGTGCAGATACCACTCTCGGCCCTGGGAACAGGCCAGGCGACTTTCCCGTCCGTCCTGCGGCCCATCGCATTGCGGTACCCAAAGGATCATGCAGCAGCGATGGTTCCAGTTGGTCCCGGAGCGCTCGTGGAAGTTGATAGTTCGGCAGTAGCCGGAGATTCTCCACCAAGGGAGGCTGCACAGCAGTCAGTTCTGGAGAAGGGTGGCTCTACTGAGATAGAAGCCGGGGAGATTATTGAGGGACGGACGTCCTCTGTGCTCGAGGTTCTTGTTGGACTCCCACCCCAGGGGACCGGCAAAGAGATTGTTATTGTTGAGGATCTAGCCACTGCATCTGCCGATGCGGTTGTTCCCAGTGGTAGTGGGCTGCAGCTTATGCCGTCGTCATCCTCCGGGACGGCTGATGATATATGGGCTGCCGTGGATGGCAGAGTAGAGTTCGAACTGCCCGAGACGTCGCCACTTGGTCTTCAGTCCTCGAGCGATGTCGTGTGGCAGTTCCTGGGGACCCTCCAGCAGACCGTAACAGCCAGTAGAGATTTAACTTATAGTCAGCTGAGGGGCTTGATAGAGCATCTGTCCCGCTCGCTGCTGGCCCTCGGTTGTCCCATGGATGACTGGACTCCGCGGGTGATCCTGCTCTTGAAGTATGTGAACCGGAGGGAGTTCTTGGGCCGGGAGGCAGCTGACCAGCTGGCGGCCATATCATTGGAGCGGGCTGAAAATAAGACGGCCCTTATTTCTCTGCAAGAGACCGCGGCGAGGGTGAGGGACGAAGCCAACGCCTCTTTACAATGCCGGAGCTCCCTGACTGCCCGGATGACGGCATTGCGGGCCGAACTTTCCAAGATAGAGGCTGAACTTGAAGAAGTAGATCGCCTGGGGGTCCAAAAGGTTGAGGATGCTGAGATGGCTGAAGGACAAGCTGCTTCCCTGGAGATGAAGCTATCCGAGCTGGAGGCCACCGAGTTCAGATTGCAAGAACTAATCCGTCATCCCTCCCTTGGTATTCCTGTGCTGGACGACATCTTCCGACGCCCTTTGCCGTAGTCTCTTTTCTTTATGTGCTCCCTTTTAATGCACCTTATGTATTCCAGGGCATGGCCCATGTAATCATGTGCTTTTTACTTCATAGTAATGAAAAAAACAAAAAAAAAATCTACATCCTGATTTTGAATGAAGACTCCATCTTGTCATTTTTTTTTCATTTGCCCTTTGATTCTAGTCCGAGTGTATGGGTCACTAGGGCAGGAGAGCGCTCACGCCTTCAGGGAAGGGGTGAGGTGTTCACTCCACCGCGCCGCGACTTTTCTCGAGACTAGAAACGGCCTATGCCGGCCGAGAGTTCGGGGGACTCAGGAGAGCATAGTGAAACTGACGGATACACGGTCCTGCCGAGAACGGCCAGAACCGAGAACGGGTAGCGACCGATCTTGTCGATGGTGACAAGGGTCGAAAAGGGTAGACGGTCTTGCCGATGGTGACAAAAACCGGCTGGGTAGCGACCTATCTTGCCGATGGTGACAAGGGTCGAAAGGGGTAGATGGTCTTGCCGATGGTGACAAGAACCGGATAGGTAGCGACCAATCTTGCCGATGGTGACAAGGGTCGAAAGGGGTAGACGGTCTTGCCGATGGTGACAAAAACTGGATAGGTAGCGACCTATCTTGCCGATGGTGACAAGGGTCGAAAGGGGTAGACGGTCTTGCCGATGGTGACAAAAACCGGCTGGGTAGCGACCTATCTTGCCGATGGTGACAAGGGTCGAAAGGGGTAGACGGTCTTGCCGATGGTGACAAGAACCGGATAGGGTAGTGACCGATCTTGCCGATGGTGACAAGGGTCGAAAGAGGTAGACGGTCTTGCCGATGGTGACAAGGACCAGATAGGTAGCGACCGATCTTGCCGATGGTGACAAGGGTCGAAAGAGGTAGACGGTCTTGCCGATGGTGACAAAAACCGGAAGGGTAGCGACCGATTTTGCCGATGGTGACAATGGTCGAAAGGGGTAGACGGTCTTGCCGATGGTGACAAAAATCGGATGGGTAGCGACCTATCTTGCCGATGGTGACAAGGGTCGAAAGAGGTAGACGGTCTTGCCGATGGTGACAAGAACCGGATAGGTAGCGACCGATCTTGCCGATGGTGACAAGGGTCGAAAGAGGTAGACGGTCTTGCCGATGGTGACAAAAACCGGATAGGGTAGCGACCGATCTTGCCGATGGTGACAAGGGTCGAAAGAGGTAGACGGTCTTGCCGATGGTGACAAAAATCGGATAGGGTAGCGACCGATCTTACCGATGGTGACAAGGGTCGAAAGAGGTATAGACACTAGACGTGTATAAGTGGGATATCGGATGAAGACCCTCGCCCCGACCTCGGAAATGGCCTTTGGACGACGGATGGTTCATCACTATTCACCATTCATTTTTATTCACATTACTGACCTAAGTGCCCTTTCGGGTTTTCGCCGAAGCCAGCCCCCTCTTGCTTTTGCCCACGCGCCCTTTCGGGTTTTCACGCGGCGGGGTACCCGATTTTGCCTGCGACGCCCTTTCGGGTTTTCGCCACAGTTGGGTTATAGCCATTTTTGCACTTGACCTGATATAGGAGCAAGTCTGGCGGGGTATCTCTATTTTTAACCCCTTTTTTTTTCTTTTTTTTTTATTTTTGAATCCGAGGTTCAGAAGAACCGGACCGCGGGAGCGATGACCGTCCTTATTGATGAGGACAAGGGTTGGTCTTAGGTTTATTTCGTCGACACTGGTTAAATGTCGAAGCAAGGACGTGGCTTATTAACAAGGATGTAGGATCCAAGTTCAAGAGTAGAGATCGACCGTTCTCGCCGATGATGGCGAGAGTCGAAAAGGGTTTATTCGTCGGCGTATGCTACTGCCGAAACAAGGATGGGGTTGTCAACAGGGACGTAAGGTCCAAGTTGAGGGTAGAGATCGACCGATCTCGTCGAGGATGACGGGGGTCGAAAAGGATTTGTTCGTCGGCATATATCACTGCCGAAACAAGGATGGGGTTGTTAACAGGGACGTAGGGTCCACGTTGAGGGTAGAGATCGACCGATCTCGCTGATGACGACGAGGGTCGAAAATGATGTGTTAAAGGATTTTCGGCGGGACTTTGATGATTGTCCCTTTCGGAGTTTTATTGGGTGGAGAATAGGAGAGGCATTTGGGAAATTACCACTTTACCGACTCAGGCGCCCTTTCGGGTTTTCGCCGAAGCCAGCCCCCTCTTGCTTTTGCCCACGCGCCCTTTCGGGTTTTCACGTGGCGGGGTACCCGATTTTGCCTGCGACGCCCTTTCGGATTTTCGCCACAGCCGGGTTATAGCCATTTTTGCACTTGTCCCGATATGGGAGCAAGTCCGGCGAGGTATCTCTATTTTTAACCCCATTTTTATTTTGACTTCTTTCTTTTCTTCCTTTTTTTTATTCGGAATGCGAGCCGAGAGAGGGTAGCTTGATCAGGGCGAAATGTCGCTAACCAAGGAAAGGTAGCTTGATTAGGGCGGAGAGCCGCTGGCCAAGGAGAGGGTAGCTCGATCAGGGCAGAGTGCCACTGACCGATGAAAAGTAGCTTGATTAGGGCGGAATGCCGCTAACCGAGGAAAAGTAGCTCGATTAGGGCGGAGTGCCGCTAACCAAGGAAAAGTAGCTTGATTAGGGCGGAATGCTGCTAATCAAGGAGAAGTAGCTCGATTAGGGCGGAGTGCCACTGAACCAAGGGAGAAGGTAGCTTGATTAGGGCGGAATGCTGCTAATCAAGGAGAAGTAGCTCGATTAGGGCGGAGTGCCACTGAACCAAGGGAGAAGGTAGTTTGATTAAGGCAGAATGCTGCTAATCAAGGAGAAGTAGCTCGATTAGGGCAGAGTGCCACTGAACCAAGGGAGAAGGTAGTTTGATTAGGGCGGAATGCTGCTAATCAAGGAGAAGTAGCTCGATTAGGGCGGAGTGCCACTGAACCAAGGGAGAAGGTAGTTCGGTTAAGGCGGAGTGCCATTAAACCAAGGAGAAGGTAGCTCGGTTAGGGCGGAGTGCCACTGAACCAAGGAAAAGCAGCTCGATTAGGTGGGAATGTCGCTAATCAAGGAAAAGTAGCTCGATTAGGGCGGAATGCTGCTAACCAAGGAAAATGTAGCTTGGTTAGGGCGGAGTGCCACTAGACCAAGGAAGAAGGTAGCTTGGTTAGGGCGGAATGCCGCTAACCAAGGGGAAGGTAGCTCGGTTAGGGCGGAATGCCACTAATCAAGGAAAAGTAGGTCGATTAGGGCGGAATGCTGCTAACCAAGGAAAAGGTAACTTGGTTAGGGCGGAGTGCCACTAATCAAGGAAAAGTAGCTTGGTTAGGGTGGAGTGCCACTAGACCAAGGAAAAAGATAGCTTGGTTAGGGAGAAATGCCGCTAACCAAGGGGAAGGTAGCTCGGTTAGGGCGGAATGCCGCTAACCAAGGGGAAGGTAGCTCGGTTAGGGCGGAGTGCCACTAGACCAAGGAAAGGGTATCTCGATTAGGGCGGAATGCCGCTAACCAAGGAAAGGGTAGCTTGGTTAGGGCGGAGTGCCACTAGACCAAGGAAAGGGTAGCTTGGTTAGGGCGAAATGCCGCTAACCAAGGGGAAGGTAGCTCGATTAGGGCGGAATGCCGCTAACCAAGGGGAAGGTAGCTCGGTTAGGGCGGAGTGCCACTAATCAAGGAAAAGTAGCTCGGTTAGGGCGGAATGCTGCTAACCAAGGAAAAGGTAGCTTGGTTAGGGCGGAGTGTCACTAATCAAGGAAAAGTAGCTTGCTTAGGGCGGAGTGCCACTAGACCAAGGAAGAATAGCTCGATTAGGGCAGAATGCCGTTAACCAAGGAGAAATGTGTTCCGACCGATCACTCGGGGTGTGTCGCCTGCGCCGCATGATACAGCTTAATGTGTTTTTCGTTGAGGGGAGAGAACTGGATGACTCCTTTGTGGTCTACAAGGACGTAGGCACCCCCTTCATATACTCGGCGGATGATATACGGTCTGACCCAGTTTTCGACCAGCTTCCCTTTGGGGTTAGAGGCCATCACTTCTCTTCTTTTGACCATCACCAGGTCTCCTTTCTTGAACTCTTGACCCTTGACTAACTTGTCAAAAGCACGGGCCATGCGAGCTTGGTAGAGTTGGATGTTTTGTTACGCCTGGAGGCGTTTTCCTTCGAGCTCAGCGAGCTCTTCCAATCTTCTTTCTGCATTGGTCTGCTCACCACTGACTAATCCGTGCTGGATGGCAACTCGCAATGAAGGAACTTCAAGTTCAATCGGCACTACAGCTTCCGACCCATAGACAAGGGAGAAAGGTGAACAGCCGGTTGGGGTCTTGTAGACAGTACGATAAGCCCAAAGTGCTTCGTACATCCTTTCTTCCCAATCCTTTTTGTTAGACCTGACAGTTTTTGCCAATAGTGTGCACAAGGTCTTGTTAAAGGCCTCTGCTAGTCCATTGGCTTGAGGGTTGTAGGGGGACGATGTCCTCCAGTCAATTTTGTATTTGTCGGCTAGCCGGTAAACCTTCTAATTTCTGAAATGGCTGCCATTATCAGAGATGATTCGGCTGGGGATCCCGAACCGGAATATTACATTCTGCCGGAAGAATCTTACAACTAGTTCTCCGGTCACATCTCTTAGTGCTACCGCCTCCGCCCATCTGGAGAAATAGTCTGTAGCTGCTAAGATGTATTTGCACCCTGATGAAGATGCTGGTAGTGGCCCTACCACGTCCGTGCCCCACTGAGCAAACGGCCAACTTGGTAGAGTGGGATGCAGTGGCACTGGAGGTCTCCTCGCCACATTAGCGTGTTCTTGACATTTCTGACAAGCCTTGGCAAATTTGCAACAATCATTAAACATAGTGGGCCAATAGTAACCCAGCTTCTTTATCTCAATTTTCATTTTCGGGCCAGCCTGGTGTGCTCCAGCTGATCCTGCATGAACTTCTTGCATCACCTGTCCCGCCTCTGCTGAAGACAAACAACGGAGTAGGACTTTCCTTCGGGCATCTGCCATAATTCGGAACAAGGTCCCGCTTCTCATCTCGTAAGAATCCTTGATCCTCAGGAGCTTCATTCTCTGTTCCTTTTCTTTTGGAAGTTGCTGGTGTTGAAACCAGCGTAGGAGATGCTCTCACCAGTCGGGCTGCTGGACCCCTTCGATGACTGCTACTTCCATCTCTTGTTCGTCGGCCAGAACCTCTGTTACGCTGGGGACCTGTCGGCGGTTGATCACTGTTATATTCAGGCTTGTGTCTGGCGGGACCGCCAATGAACTGGCCAGCTTAGCGAGGGCGTCTGCCTGAGCATTCTGGCCTCGATTAACGTGCTTGATGCTGATGAAGTAAAATCTTGACATCAGGCGAGTTGCCAACTGGTGATAGGGGAGGAGCTCTTGCTTTCGCACCTCGAACTCTCCTTCCAGCTGTTTTATAACTAGCATGGAGTCTCCGAATGCTTCCAGCATCTGAATTCCCATGGACAGAGCAATCTGCAACCCGATTATCAGGGCTTCATATTCTGCTTCATTGTTTGTGCATTGTTTGTTTATGGAGCAGGAAGTATGCACCACTTCTCCTTATGGGGACTTCAAGACTATGCCTGCTCCTGCTCTGACCCTGGATGACCCGGTAGTAGAGGTGTCAATTCTGGAAGCGCCATCAAAGTATAGCTGCCATAAGGAAGGCTGTACTTGGGCGGCTTCTAGGGTCTCATCCTCGGGGAGTTCCGGTTCCCACGGGCTTTCCCCGGGCACTGGGTGCTCAGCGAAGAAGTCTGCAATAGCTTGACCTTTGATGGCCTTGCACGGTACGTAGGAGACATCAAACTCCATAAGGATTACCGCCCACTTGCCTAGGCGGCCTTTGAGTGCCGGCTGGGACATAATATACTCCAGGGGATCCTCCTTGGACACCAAGCTGATTTCATGCGACAACATATAATGCCGGAGCTTTTTGACTGCGAAGACTAATGCCAGGCAGATCTTCTCAATATAAGTATATTTCTCTTCAGTTCTGACCAGTCTCCGACTGAGGTAATAGAAGGCTTGTTCTTTCCCTTCTTCATTATTCTGGGCTAGCATTGCCCCCAGAGAATTGTGTGTAGCTGCTATATACAGTATCAACGGCCGTCCTTTCACCGGTGCGCCCAATACTGGAGGAGTCTTCAGATAATCTTTTAGCTTGTCAAAGGCTGTCTGGCAATCTTCATCCCAATAAAAGGGAACATCATTCATCATCAACTTGTGAAAAGGCTGGCATCGCCCTGACAAATTGGAAATGAACCGCCGGATATAAGCCAAGCGGCCTTGCAGTGACCTCAGCTCGGAGATGTTCCTTGGTGGAGGTAACTCCTGTATTGCCTTGATCTTTGCGGGGTCTATTTCGATTCCCCGATATCGGACGATGAAGCCCAAGAATTTTCCGCTCGACACTCCGAACTCACATTTCATAGGGTTCATTTTTAGCTCATGCTGCCTCAGCCTCTGAAAAACAATCCGGAGGTCTTGCAGATGATCTTCTTTTCTTCTGGTTTTGACCACCAGATCATCTATGTAGCACTCGACCTTGTGGTAGAGCAATTCATCAAATATTTTGGTCATTGCGCGCTGATAGGTTGCACCGGCATTCTTCAGTCCGAATGGCATTCTCTTGTAATGATAAATGCCTTTAGGAGTTTGGAAAGCAGTATAGACCCGGTCATGCTCCGCAATCCAAATCTGATTGTAGCCGGAAGACCCATCCATGAATGACAGGGTTTCATGGCCGGTTGTAGCATCGATCATGACCTCGGTTATGGGCACCGGAAAGTCATCTTTAGGGCAGGCTTTATTTAGATCTCGAAAGTCAACACAAATCCGGATCTGTCCATTCTTCTTTTTCACGGGGACGATATTCGCCAGCCATGTGGTGTACTGATTTTCTTCGACAAATCCCACATCAATGAGCTTGTCAACTTCAGCACAGATTCGGGTGATGAGCTCCGGCCTCATACGCCGCGGTGGTTGCTTCACCGGCTCGGCTTCGGGGCTGATTGTTAGCTCGTGTTGTGAGACAGCAGGGTTTAGACCTGGCATCTCTTTATAAGTCCAGGCGAAGCAATCCCGATATTCTAGCAGTAGTTGAATGTACAGCTCCCGTTCTTCTGGGGACAGCTGGGCACTGAGGAAGGTAGGCCTAGGGTCCTTCTCATCTCCCAGATTGACTTCTATTAATTCATCGACCGTGGCTTGGCCTCCGTCTTCTATCTCCGGAGGTGCCGGCTGGAGGTCGACGAAGTCTGGAACACCATCTCGAGGGTCGAGCACTTCGACCTCCTCGTCGGACATCGCCAGAGCTTCATGGGGTCCTCTTGCTTCTTGCGCTAGTGACTGTGTGGATGGATCTATGGACACATCCGTCGCCGTTGCAGCTCCCGAGGGTGAGAGAACAGCTTCAGTGCTTGTAGATGAGGTTGCAGCCATGACAGGCCAGTAGTTGTTTGCCGCCGGACTCGAACAGCATATTGGATTTGTAACAGAAGTTGAAGGAGTCTCGCCTTCTGGGACAGTTGTATCTTCTGCAGAAGTGGCTTTTTCTTTTCTGGTAGCTGGCTCCCCTTGATTGGAGTTGACCAAGGCCTCCCTGGTTGGCAGACAGGGTGCTGAAGTTGTCATTAGTAGGACCCCTGTTGGGGGAGAGACTCCTACTTCTCGAATGTCTTCGGCTCCGCTGCTGCTAGCCGTATCAAATTCGGCTTGAAAGGCCGCTTCCTCAGGACGGACCTGCTCCCAGCATCGGCTGGAGATCAAGGTCTCCATTTGTTGATTCTGGGATAGAGCCAATTCAGCATGTTCAGCTTCCGCCGGATATTCATCAAAGGTTGCCCCCAGAGGGCTATCTTCAGTTGGATAGAAGGCGGAGATGGTATCCACCTCGTACCGCCCACTGTAATAGTAGTCTTCCAGGGTGAAGCCCAGACCCGGATGTTGAGAGACACGTCTCATTTCTTTATTCAGATTTGTAGGATACCACATCTTCTGGAAAGCTTCCTTGCGTTTTTGAGGTTGATCGGGAGGGATGTGTTGCTTTTGAAACATCCTGGCCGTCCGATCAGTGGTAAATGCCAGGCCCTGAACAGGAACCCGCGGGTTGGCTAGATCCTCAGGGAAGCTGCAGTCTGTGTCCTCCTGAGTGGGATGCTCCTCAGCTGTATAGAACAAGCTGCTGGGCCCATCTTCTTGTGTCACCTCCCAAGCTTTGAAAGGTTCGACGGTGGGACCATCGAGGCCGGAGACTGGCTTGGTGAGGCCGGCCGGGACTCCGATGCGGTCGTGCTGTCGATCAACATGCACTTCCTTAGCTTTGGGGTATAATGCTGGGGGTGTCACCCTGCTGACATTTCCAGAAGCCGTGATGTGGGAAACCACCTTCGGCTTGACATATCCGCGCGGTGGTGGTGGATACCAACCGTCACCCGATTTGTTCTTCGATGCCCCTACGGGGGCTCCATCTTCAAAAACCTTCCGGGGAGACCCCGTATATAGGTTGGCGTCCGCCAAGTGACATTCAAACACTTCGAATGGGTGGATGTCAGCAAATATCCTCTCCTCATTCCCCTGGAGGCTGTATTTGATACATTGGTGGAGCGTGGAGGGCACCACCATATTTTCATGCAGCCATGGGCGGCCGAGCAGTGCTTTGTAGGAGGTGCGAGAGTCAATGACATGAAACTACACCGTTGTAGTGAAATCTGCCAGGGTCAGTGTGAACTCTGCCACTCCCATAGATACTTCACATTTTTGGTTGAAGCCAGCGATACGCATATCCCCGACTTTCTCGAGATGCACATTAAAGTGGTACCTCTCGTATATTCTATATGGCAGGATGTTGACTGCTGCACCAGGATCGACCAGAATCCGGTTCAGTTCTCTTCCGTTCAGGTGCCCTTTCATATATAGCGGCCTGTTGTGACTGGCAGTAGGTAGTAGCATGTCTTCTGGAGAGAATGTCATACTGGCTTCTGGTATAGCCTCGGCTATGCAGGTCTTAAAATGAGCAGGCGTCTGCAGAGCAGTGATGATCGCCTGTCGAGTCTCTTCACTTAAAGAGAGAATTTCCCAGATTGTAAATCGAGCAGGGAGCTTCTTGAGCAACTTCATTATTCGGCTTCCAGCCAGGACATTGGAGAGCTTCATCTCTTCAGCCCATCTGGGCTTGGGGAGGTTTTGATTTATGGTTCCAGACGGACCTGCTTCACCTTCCTCGGACTCAGCACCCTCTTGACTGGCATCGGCTGTCGGGTCTTCTTTATTAGCTGCTGTAGGGCAAGCCCCATCTGCATTTGCATTCTCAGTAGATTGCGCTGGCTGCGGGTGACTGACCCCGGATGTAGGGTTAGCCTCCTGACAAGGCTGCTTCCCCTTTGACATCTTCATGAATTCAAGGAATGAAGGGACTGTCTTGCCCCCAGTCCTGCTGTATAGACCTGACGGAGGAGGGATTTGAACTCCCTTAACCTCCGGCGGAGGTGTCTTGTAGGGTTGCTCCCCTCTGAACATGATGTTGTGATTGGGTGGTGGCTGGCGCCCCCATTTCCGGCCTGACCGAGTGGCATGTGCAGCAGTTGCGGCCTCGGCCCTGCCTCCCCCAGCATGGGGTGTGAAGCAAATTTCTTCTTCTTCCTCTTCTCCGGGCAGGTCGAAGAGTGCTGACAGGGTATTGCAGGAGACGACCTGTGTTTTATGGGCCCCAGCGGCCTTTCTTTTCTTCCTCTTTTGCTTTTTCTTCTTTTTGGTTTCTGCAGGTGCTTGCCCCCAGAACAGGTTGTTCTCCTGAGGTGGTGCTGCTTCAGCTTCCCTCCCTTGCTTGAGTGAGAGTTGCTCCAGCTCTTGCCATGGGACGTGGTCCCGTACCAGTAGAGGTTTCAGTTCGGGCTGCACATATTCATCTAGCCCTTCAATTAAGTGTTGCAGTCGAAGGACCCCAGGATTGGTTTCCTTGATTACTGGCAGCGGAGTTTGTCTCCTCCTGTTGGGTGTATATATTCTGACAGCTGTAGGTGGAGTGACCCATACGGGTGCTACCACTGGCGGAGCAGGCCGGGGTGTAGTGCCACGGATATGTGCCCCCTCTTTTGGGCGGGGTGCCCTCTTCTTCTTGTGCTTCACAGGGATTTGCTGCCACCCCTGATGTTCCTTCACGGGCTCCAGGAAATGGATTTTGTAGGTGCTTCGTGTGCTTGCTTCGGAGATCTCCTCAGGTAATGCCTGGTAGAGGGAGACCATGTTGACTGCTACTCTTCTGGGAGGAGCTTCATGTGGCTGAGGAGGGTCTACTTTGTACTCTCCCAGCTCTATTTCATTCTTCTTCACCATTCCTTCAATGATGTCTTTGAAAACATAACAGTCTTCGATTGAATGTCCCAACATCTGGTGGTAGGGGCAAAATCTTGGACTGTCTCTTCTTTTGAGGTCTTCTGGTCTTCTCGGCTCAGGCAGAGTGACCATACTGTATTCTGTTACCCAGTCAAACAGGATCCGGGTCTTATCCTTAGGAAAGGAATAAGCCTTCTTCATTTTGTCCCTCAACGAAGGACCTTCTTTGTCATCTGGAGCTTTTACAGGTTGTGGGGGAGCCGCTTTCTTGCCTTTCTCCTTCTGTTGTTCGAACGCCTTGATATCAAGCGCATTCGCTTCTTTAGGTACGGGGCGCCGTTCCGCCGCCTTGCCTTTCTGGGCTATGCTGGCAGTTGATGTCGGGACAGGCTTGGCTAGAAAAGCTTCCACCTCAGCCACCACATTATTCAGCCGGTCGAACGATCGCATTTCCATTCCAATCATTTTTTCCAGGATTTCCCTCCTGAGATTTTGTTTGCATATTTGCACAGCGTCCTCCTGATGCGGGGGCCGCTTGCATCTCATTCCGAGGTTCCTCCACCTCTTGATGTAGTCAAGGGCTGTCTCATCTGCCCTTTGTTTTGTTGAATAGAGCTCGGCCACTGTGACCTCCCTCTCTGTGACATGGAATCTTTCTCTGAACTTCCTTTGCATATCTGACCAGTCATTAATTGACCCGGCCGAGAGGCTGGAGTACCATTCGAAAGCGAGCCCCGTCAGCGAGGACCCGAAGAATTTCAGCAGATACGACTCATCGGTGGCCAGATCACCCATAACGGTCATATAATATGCAATATGCTCTTTTGGGGAACCTTTCCCGTTGAATTTGTCAAATTTGGGTGGCTTGTTGACTCCCGGGGGAAGTCGCTTAGCCGCATGGTGTTGCGGGTAGGGCACCCGATAGGCATCGAATGCGACGTAGTCGCCTTCGCTTTTCTCTGCGAGCTTCAGCTCGATCATCCTTTCCACCATCATCCGGTTCACGACCGTGGGGTCAACCGGTTCTAGATAGAAGTGTGCTGGTTGCAGGTATGGGGTGACCAGGGTGGTCGCCTGTGGAGGATGCAGCAGCCGGGGTGTTGGGTGCACCTGAGGAAGCACCGGAGGTAGCAGCGGCTGAGGCTATGGTGGCCGCTGTTGTGCTGTCGTCACGGTTGGTTCTGACGGCTGTGGTAGTGTATAAAGCGGAGGAGGGTCGTCTCGACGAGCCGCTCCCCGGGATGATTCACCCTGGACTTCGGGTGGTTTAGAGGCCGATGAGTGTTCAGTTTTCTCCATCAGCTGTTTCTTCAGGAATCTATTTCCCATTGATATTTTTGCAGCAGCATCAAGACTGATGGATCTATAGTGGTGGGGACACCTTCTGTTGTCTCCCCGGACGTACCCTCAGGCAGGATGTCGAGGAGTACGTCATCTTCTTCTTCCGTCGTCACCACATTAGCGATCAAGATGGGGGCTTTATCATCCCAGTGGAGGTAGACTTGGGGCTGTTTCTCTTTCATCATTGTCAGAAGCCCTCTTGCTGCTTCTGTCCTGCGGGTACTTGGCCCCGGCCGTACGGCCAATTGAGCCAGTTCTTGGGGGTCTTCAAGAAGCTCCCCATATCGGCTGGGTACACCAGCCATGTTGCAAGTGAAAACCTGCATCCTTCTTCTTTGTCGATGGACCCTCCGCCTTGCTTGTTGCGGAAAGGTCAGCCTCTCGAACACGGAAACCCTTCTTCTTTCTTTCCGCTCGGGGAAGGCTTCATCGGCTTCGATCTCAAAGCCGTCATCGTATCCATTGTCATCGACCGACGACACCATCATTATATCCTCCATCTCTTCTTCATCTGCCGTTGATGGGCAGTAATCTTCTTCAGTGGCGACTGTCTGCATCAGCCGCTGCTGTCCGAGTGAGGTGTTGCCCAATCCTCGGAAATAGCTTCTGACCAGGCAGGCCATTTCTTCTCGACCCCGTTCTTGATGTAGCACGGGGGATAGTGGTCGGCCTCCAGAAGGAGGAATGTAGGCCAGTCGAGCTCTGTCGGCTGGCTGTTGGAACCTTCGCCCCGTGGCAGGGACGTTGGCTTGACGGGCCGCAGCCCGGAAACTTCTGTTGCGCGGAGGATCCGCAACCACCTCTTCTCCCATCTCCGAGGGTAGGCCCCTTTCTCTTATCACCTCCGCATTGTCATTCACAGGATGGCGGCGGATGGGTGTCAGTTGGTGGACAGGTCGGGTCCGTTTGGGAACCCACACCTGTCTGAACTTCCTCGGCTTGAGTGCCGGGTTTTCTTGGCCATGGTGGCCGGCTTCTTTCATCTCTGCCCTCCTTCCAGCAAGGGCCTGATATGTGTTGTGGACAGGAACGTTTGGGATGACTCGGTCTGGGGTCACCCGCACCGTGTGCCCGTTGAGGAAGACACGCATGCCTCCCACCAGCATTGACTTCCCGGACTGAGAGACAGTTCCGGTGATCACAGCAGTGTTCTTGCGAGCCTGGCGACGCTGACGTCCTCCAGGGGGTTTGTTGACTACAGCGGGGTGCGTCCCACGTACAACGTGGTGCACCATGCAGCTAGCGGCCGAGGCCGGATTCTTGAGCAAGTCGTTGCAGCGAGGAACCTTCAGAGGTTCCGCTTCCTCCGTAGCTTGCTTGGAAGGTTCCGGGGCTTCGACTTCTAGGATGTCGACGAAGGCCAAGCCCAGGAAGTTGGGGAAGCCTACAGCGGCAGGGAAGCTGCCGAATTCCATAGGTACCGCCAGGTACCCTTGCGCGTGTCCAGCGACTATCGACTGATCGAAGTCGACGCCAGCTATTCCATGAGTTGTCATTGTCTGCCTGCAAAGACAAACAGGAAAACAATCAGTAGTCTTTGAAAGGGCTTCGAAGCCCGAATATCTCGGCAAAGAGATGAAAGGTGACACCGGTCCCACCTGGCATGCCAGACTTGTTTCAGCATTTTCTTTCTTTCCCTTTTCATTCGCGTATCGATCAACCATTTGGCTAACTGGTAGTCAACTGACTGATTGACGACGCGGGCGTGCCAGTCACATGAGTGACAATTTTATTGTGCGCTCATTCTGACCCATATCGGGCGAATGTGAGCTTCGGTTGGGACCAGCAGTCCGCCATACCATAAAGGTTATGGCGTTAATTACATCCCCCACGAGGAGGGAACACCTTTGATTAATTGCCGAGATAGCGGGCCGTCGAAGCCGGATTAAAAAGAGCTACATGATGATCATGAGGAAGACATGCAGGATGTACATATTTATCGTATAGCAGATGTATAGTTCATGGAATTATGGACCCTCGGTACGTGGCGGAGGATGTAGGTCCGAAGACTACCATCGCGCATGACGAAGACTTCCGGCCGGGCGTAACCCAGTCCTCTGTCGATGCCATTTGATATACCCGAGGGTCTATGCATGCATGCACACAAGACATTCATGCCTAGATTACACATGAAGATAGTGTTATGAAACGGTGGCGATCAGCCACATTTATTACCCCTCGTCGAGAAGAGGAAGAGCAACACAAGTATGCTAGCGAAAGCGAAATGCTAACGGATTATGATGGTGAGTATGATGATGACATGACTCGGGCTTGCTTGACCCTTCTTTATTCAATTCACTGCCTGCTACGGCTTGTCGACATTGCCCCCGAGAGGCGAGGCTTGCCCCGGGGTAAATGAACCATTAGAGCGGCACGAGGCTTCAAAACCGGCGTGACTATGTAAGAAAACTTATGCGGCGCGATAAAGCGTAGGCATAGCGGCTAATACGGCGCGGTCTTCATGCAGTTGAAACGGCGCGCAAGACGGTTGGGGCGCGCCGATTTAGGGCGGGTCGGAAAGGCGCAAGGAAAATTTTTAAGGAAATGAGTGTGGGGTTAATCCGGCGCGGGGGGTACCGCGCCGGTTTAGGGCGCGCCGGTTAAGACCGCACCGTATTAAACCTGTTTTGTTGAATTATGAACCTTTTTAAGTTTATTAGACTTCATGGGACCCTTTCTTGAGTTGTTGGGCCAGATGATTGTTTGATTGGAGTCCATGGCCTTCTGGAAATGAGGGGGAGGTGAGTGCGAGGTTCATACTCGAGCACTGAGTTGATTCGATTCGGAGCGATCATTTTTATTGACATGATTATCTGGAGTCTGTCAAAAATTTGACAGCATCTCCCCTGAACAAACAGAGTTGCAGGGGAGAATCGGGGTCATACTCACTAATGGAGCAAGCCCCTAAATCACCGGTCTGCCCAAAGGCGGCCAGCATACCCCACTGGATAGGATACCCCGAGGACAAGCCTGCTAGGGGCACCAAAGCTCCATGGGGGAAGAGATAGAAGGGCGAAGTCACTGATGATGAGGACGACACCCCGAGGGCTAGCCTACGAGGGGTGAAGGACTCGTAGTCAGTGATTCGTCCCATGGAGGGACTGACCATTGGGAGAGTGGGACTCCGAGGACTAGCCTACAAGGAGCACACACCCCCTGGTCTCGATCGGACCCTGGTCTGTCGGGGTTGAGTTCGTTGAACCAGGCTCCCCTTCATTATTAGCCATGGCTTCGAGAAGACGCCCACCATGGAGAGGTAAGGCCCTCGGTCGCCCGGCAACTGCAGGAACTAACAGGGGAATGTCCCCCTCCCCGGGTGATCGAAGTGACGGGGAAACCTCGGAACGATGCAGGTGGCCACGAAGAACAAGTGATAAAGGCCTAAGTTAGATAGACCCTCGGCAGGGACATATGCTCGAACAGTTAGAAAACAATACTCAAGGGGATAGACCCTGTACGTGGCAGACAAAGGCGCGTGCAGAGGCACGGCTCCATCCGAGAGGAGAACGGGATGCAAAGTCCTTGAACTAAACATAAAAGAAATGAAACGAAAGAAAGCCCCCGGGGAGGGGTGTTTCTGTAGCCCGCGATGATTCGGGGCATGATATGAATCTCGAGGAAATCGGGATCGGCCCTACGTAGAGAAGAATCCTGACGCGCATGTCAGCATAGATAAAGATAGAGAAAGGGAAGATCGTTCATCCAATTTATTGATTCAAGCATCCACAGGCATGCATACATATCACCATCCCTAAGATGGGGAGGATTTAACACTTGCACGATGAGATTACAATTCCGGCACCATTATTTGGTCGCCGTTTAACGACATTAGAGGCAGAGGACGCCCAGAGCACAATAACAGAGAAGACGGCAGAAGAAATCGCAAAAAAAGGGGGGGAGGGGAATCGACTCATATCATCGTCGCCCCCCCACCCCCTCCATCGCTTACATTCGATGGGTAGAAGCTTAGAGGAAAAGAAAAAGAAAATGCGGAAAGCAGGAAGAGAAACGACCCCTGCCCACCTGTTCCTCAAAAAAAATAGAGTATCGTAGCTGCAGGCCGACGATCGCCCCTTCAGAGAAGAAAAAAACCTCGCTCTCTGTATCTCCCGAGAAAGAAGAAACTCTCCCTCATTTTTCAGTTGCCTTCTTCTTCTCTAAGAGCGGCCCCCTCTTTTCTTTCCTCTCTGCACCGAGAGCGGCCTCTCTCCTTTTTTTCAATCGAACCTCGCCCATATATATAACAGGTTGGAGGCTCTTCATCCGGCGTGAGCTTTTGGCGCACCGAGAGAGTCTTCATCAACTTATCACGCCGGTTTAAGGCGCCATCCGATAGGGTAGATGGCGCGCCGGGATGAGGGCAGAAGGTAAGGGGCGCGCCGGGCTAAGGGCTGAAGGTAGGGGGCGTGCCGGGATAAGGGTATTGAGTGAGGGGCGCGCCAGTTTAAGGCGCGCCGGGCTAATGCCCCTTGTACGCTTCAAGCCAGTCGATGAACTCGGGGCCATCGTGAACATGTACTCTGCCACTGCTCACTAAGACTTCGACGATATGATCTGTCGAAGCTCCTAGATTGGCGTACGGCCATTCTCGAGGTTCTGGATTGCTTTAGGCTGCTCGCACGGGTTTTCTGCGAGCACACGGCCTTCAGCTCTATGATCCATGCCGTTAGCTTGGCCTGGCTCGTGTCCGAAGCTTCTCGGAAGGCGTGACAACACCAGGGATAGATCCGCCCGAGCTGGGTGATCATTCGGCCGCTAATGGGCCCATCTTGGCAGGAAGCCGCACCCATGTCGGGTGATCGGGATCTTCCGCCGCCGGAGCTTTCGGTCCTCCGTGATGGAGAGCCGGGGGAACTCCTTCATCTTCGGGAGAACCTCTTCATTTGGTGGGGGACCACCGGATAGACCGTCGTCCTTGATCGGACAATAGATGTGGTGTATGTGGCATGACAGAGTCGATGCCGGTTCATTGGGCAGGCTTGGTCGCACTGCCGGTTGGTTGTGAGCTTGTCTCGGCTCCCCTGAGGTGAAGCCCCTGTGTCCGTACGGAATGACTCGAGGCTCTGGCAGCTTGAGAAGTCTTCAATATGTTGATCTTTATTGGCTCCCGCGCTTCGGTGGGCCGGGTCGTTCATCCTTATGGCTTGGTCGCCGACGATCATATTTTAGGTGCCAACACACCTACGGACATAGACAGCACAATCCTCTTCCATAGTGGGCCAGTAAAAGCCTTGGCGAATGATCTTCTTGGCGAGCATCTGACTATTCACGTGGCCACCGCACACACCCGAGTGCGTCTCCTCTACACATTTTCAAACCTCATCGTCACCAAGACATCTTAACAGAATACCAGTAAGGCTCCTCCTATAGAGTAGACCTCCAACCAATGTATATTTCTGAGCCACCCTTCTTATGGCTTTCTTGTCCTCTGTGGTGGCCCCTTCAAGATAAGACTGATCTTGGCAGTATTTGATGATTTCATAGAACCATGGTTTCTCTTCATCAGCCTGTTCTTCTTCGGCCTCTGCCAACATGATTTCCCTCTTCTCAAGGATATCTTCCTGCAGGATCTTCCTTGCTATCCTGTCTTCGATATTTACGTAGGAAGCATCATCGATTGCAGGGGCGTGAAGTTTGTAGATGGAAATGGACTCAAACCATATTCCTAGAGGGAACCTTATGGATGATGCCAACGAGATGAGGGCATCGGTGAGAATATTCTGATGACGAGGGACATGAACAAAGATCAGTTTGGTGAATAGTTTGGCAAAGGCAGCAGTGAGTTCTTGGTATGGCTTGAGTTTGGGATCGCGAGTGCGATATTTAGTGAGCACCTGGCGAAGGATGAGTTGACTATCACCTACGACTCGCAACTCAGTGATACGAAAAGAATGAGTGAGTTCTAGGCCAGCTAGAAGAGCTTCATATTCGGCTATATTGTTGGTAACTGGAAATTTGAGCTGGTATGCCAATGGGAATGTGAGGCCTTCAGGCGACAGGAGGGCGACGTCGATTCCTCTCCCTTGAGAATTCAGAGCTCCATCAAAATATAGCGTCCACATTGGCTCATCTGATTGGTTGACGGACATTAGTTCCTCATCTGGAAACTCTGATTGGACGGGATCGAACTTGGGAAGAGGATGGTGAGCGAGATGCTCGACTATGGCATAGCCTTTAATCACCTTTTGCTGGATGTAGGTGATGTCGAACTGAGAGAGAAAACTTTGCCAGCGTGCTAGCCTATCCGTAAGGACGTATTTCTCCAGAAGGAATTTGATAGGATTCATTCGAGCAATCAAGTGGACCTCATGAGCCAAGAAGTAGTGCTTCAATTTCTGTACTACCCAAACGAGGGCAGCACATGTTTTCTCCATGACGGTGTACTTCTGCTCACAGGGATTGAGAAGTTTGGACAAGTAATAGGTTGCACGTTCCTTGCCTTCTTCATCAGCTTGTGGGAGGACGGCTCCCACGGAGTCATCCAAGACTGAGACGTAAAGGATCAGAGATTTTTCTGGTTTGGGTGGAATGAGAACGGGTGGACTAGCCAGATATTCCTTCAACCCTTCAAAAGCTTTCTGACATTTAGAATTCTAGTGGAATTCTACTCCTGGCTTGGTCAATTCGTAGAGAGGTCTACACCTTTGTGAATGTTGGGACACAAATCGACGAATAAACTGTAGCCTCCCGATTAAACCTCGGACTTCCCTCAAATTCTTGGGAGGCGGCATATCCTTGATAGCCTTGGCTTTGTCGGGATCTATCTCGATCCCTCTTTTACTCACAATGAAACCCAGCAATTTACCCGACGACACACCAAACACACACTTCTTCGGGTTCATTTTCAATTGGAACTCCCTTGACCTCTGCAAGACCTTAGCCAAAACTTCTGGATGTTCCATCGTGGTCCTTGATTTCACCAACAAGTCATCCACATACACTTCCAGGTATATGTGCATCATGTCATGAAATATGGCCATCATAGCTCTTTGGTAAGTAGCTCCAGCATTCTTTAACCCAAACGGCATGACCACGTAACAGTATGTTCCCCAAGGGGTAGTGAATGACGTCATCTCCTGATCCTCTTCTACCAAACGAATTTGATTATATC
Organism: Amorphophallus konjac; assembly: GCA_022559845.1. Classification (NCBI taxonomy): domain Eukaryota; kingdom Viridiplantae; phylum Streptophyta; class Magnoliopsida; order Alismatales; family Araceae; genus Amorphophallus; species Amorphophallus konjac. The sequence goes on from CM040117.1 coordinate 23,121,277, forward strand.
CTGAAAATCCATCCATGAATGAGAGGGTCTCATAACCTGCCGTGTTATCGATCAACACATCAATGTGAGGCAAGGGAAAATCATCCTTTGGACACGCGCAGTTAAGGTCCCGGAAGTCGATGCAAATCCTGACTTTTCCATCTTTCTTCATGACCGGGACAATGTTCGCCACCCATTGAGGATAAAGGACGACTCTAATGAACCTGGCTTTGTGGAGCTTATCAACCTCTTCTTTCATTTTCAAAGCCATCTGAGGGTGGAAACGCCTTAACCTTTGTTTTACCGAGACAGACCCTGGTTTTAGGGTTAAACGGTGTTCGACCAAGGTTGAATCCAGACCCGGCATATCCTCGTAGCTCCATGCAAACGTGTCCTTATATTCCTTGAGAACTTCAATTAATGCCTCTTCTTCAGAGGGTGGTAGATTATCACTTATGAGGATAATCCTGTTGGATTTTTGTGACTTCCCTAGTGTTTTGATGATGAGCATCACTATGTTAAATATTGTCATTTTAATCAGATATCTTGCGTAATGTTATGCAATTGAAATTTCCATGATTAACAGGAAAACTGCTATGAGGTAGTACCTTGTATGTCCGTACTGTTCCTTTCATACTTCGTGTTGTTTGTGTTTACTACACTTCGTGTTGTCCTTTTGTATGTCGTGTTGTTCCAACTATGTTTGTTGATTGTCTTCGTGTTGTTTACTGAAGTAGCTCGATTTGTTCTGATGAACTTCGAGTCGTTTTCCTGTGAACCTCGTGTCGTTTCTTCAGTATTTAGTTGCTCATCTCGAGTCATCCTTTTATTTTTGCTCTTGTGTTTTCGTGTCATTTACTGTAGTTACTCGAGTCGTTTTCCTGCTTTCACTATTTTATCACGTGTCGTTGTAGCCGTTCCTGTCTTCTGTCTTCGTGTTGTTTTTCCTAGACCCCGTGTCCTTTTTCCTTTGTGACCACACTTCGTGTAGGGTTCTGTTTTCATCTTCGAGTTGGTTTCAGTCCGTGTCGTCCTCGTCTTCGAGTCGTTCGTAAGTTCGAGCAATTCTGTATTCGAGTCATTTTTTTTTATGTCTTCGTGTTGTTTCTGTGTTTGTGTCTTCGTGTTGTTATTTTTGTGTCTTCATGTTGTTTTTGTATTTGTGTCTTCGTGTTGCTTCTTTCTATCTTCGTCCAAGGTTCCTCTGATCGTGTGTTTCTATCGTTTCACTCCGTGTTATTTCCTTCTCACCTCGTGCTGTTCTCATCTGACCTCGTGTCATTCTCTCTTTATTTCGTGCTGTAGTCATCTTGTGTATCTCGTGTCGTTCTCAGTATAGTGCATCTCGTATTGCTATCACATACCTCATGCAGTTTTAGTTTTTGTGGCCCTGAGTTTTAATGGTTTTAATTTCTTTGCAGGAGAAGAAGAAAAACAAAAAGAAGAAGGTGGTCCGAGGAAGAATATTCCCCAGTGTCTGGGCTGCACGTGATCCAATACTAAAAGAACCAATACTATAAGGGCACGTGGCAAGAAGGTTCTGGATCGAGCGCGGGAAGCACACGCCTTGCATGAACCCTCCTGATCGCTTATAAAAGCACTGCCTCACCATCTACGAAAAGTGAGGAGCTCCGAGGTTACAGTAAAGAAATTTGAGTGAGAGCAGACGAGAAAGAGCCTCCCTGAGAAACTAGAGTGATCCAGTTGAGAGAGAAGAGAGAGCAGAAGAGTGATCAGAAGATGGGTATTGACTTACGGATCAAATCCGAAGTCTGCTGCTCAGTTTGAGCTACATTGTTTCCAGTTTCTAAAATTTGGCTTCCTTCTTTCTTATTTTCATTTTTATCTGCTTTTTCCTTCTTAATTGGAAGTTCTCTGTGTTACCTCCTGGTGTTCAGGGGAAGAGAGAGACGTGTTCTCTCTGGTTCACTTGCAACAGAGGTTGCAGTATTGTTCCCTCTCGTAGAAGAGGTGTTCCCTCTGGACTTCAGAGGAAGAGAGACCTTGGTCTCTGGTTCTAGTGACTGCAGATCACTAGTGTTCCCTCCGGTTGGAGGAAGAGGAACTTGTTTCCTGGTTTCTAGGGACTTGGCGTCCTTAGGGTTCCCTCCGGGTGTGGAGGAAGAGGGGAGGGTGTTCCCCTGGTGAAGCTGTGAATCAGCCGTTGTCGCAGACTGAGTCTGCTTTGCTAGCAGGTGCTAGTGGAAGCCTCACTTCGATTTGAAGTGAGGGGTGGACGTAGGCAGACTGGAGGTCTGACCGAACCACCTTAAAAACCTCTGGGTACTCGTGTGATTGTCTGTGGTGATTTTGTGGTGTGCCTTCTATCCACTCGAGCTATTGTCCGCACTGCGTTTTTTGTGGGTTCAACTCCGAGATTGCTTGTTTTAAGTGAATCATTCTTCAGTAATTTTTAATCGGTTGAAAACAGTGATCTATTCATCCCCTCCCCTTCTAGATCACTTTATATTTCTTGTATCACTTGGTATCAGAGCAGGTATTTCCCAATATGTGGTCCAACGGCCAGGGAAACGGATCCGCTGGTTCTCGCAGCTACATTGCTGAAGGGCAGTCAATCACCCGTCCCCCTTTCTTCGATGGTAATAACTATTTCTTTTGGAAGAACAGGATGGAAGTCTTTATCAGGGCCCAAAGCCACAAGCTCTGGAGAGTAATTACAGATGGTCCGTACCAACTTCCACCGAACGAAGACATGTGGACAGAGGAACAGGTTAAACTCTCCGCACTGAATTGGACAGCTCTTAACATCATACAGTGCGCCGTCCACCCGGAAGAGTACTTGAGGATTTCAGCGTGCAAGACTGCAAAGAAAATGTGGGATGAATTGCAGTTAATTTATGAGGGCACATCTCAAGTGAGAGCTATCAAGATCAATATGCTTACAACTCAGTATGAGTTGTTTAAGATGAAGCCAGAGGAGTCGATCACAGAAATGTATGCTAGATTGTCTGTGATCATCAATAGTCTGAGAGGATTTGGAAAGGAGATTCAGCAAGAAGACATTGTCAGGAAGATCCTTAGGTCCCTAACTCCCATCTGGGATACTAAGGTGACCGTCATAGAGGAATCTAGAGATTTATCCACCATGTCAGTAACCCAGCTGATTGGGTCTCTCATGACCCACGAAATGAACTTCAAACAAGGGAATGATGGACATGACAGAAAGGGAAAGAATGTTGCTCTGAAAGTCTCACGACATACTAAGAAGAGCAGCAGCAGCAGCAGCAGTGGTGGTAGCAGCTGAAGACTCTGACGGATTCTCAGACCTGGACAAGGGCGAGCAGGCCATGCTCACCAGGCAATTCAGAAAGTTCTTGAGGACTAAAGGGAAATTCTACAGGAGAAAGAAATTTAATGCTGCAAGGAAGTCTCCTGAACGAGAACTTGAGAAGAACCGGTTTGTTAAGAAGGTTACATGCTACCATTGTCAGAAACCTGGTCACATGAAAAGTGAATGTCCAGAGCTGCAAGCTAAGGCTCCCGGATACCAGAAGAAGATGGTGCACAAGAAGAAGAAAGCCATGCTGTGCACATGGAGCGACGAGGAGGAGGATCCAGAAGCCACCTCGTCCAGTGAAGGTGAAGAGAAGACTTGCCTCATGGCCAACCATGAGGAAGAGGTAACGAACTTATTTGAGAATTTTACTTTGGACGATTGGGAGGACGCCTATGGCGACCTGTTAGCTAAATATAATTTTCTAACCAAGGAGCACAGAATGCTTAAACGAAAGTTTCACTCTGTTTCTGAGGAACACTCTATTGCTGTTACGGATAACATGAAAACCAAGGAGATGGCCATTGAGCTAGATCAGGCTAGAAGTGAGATCGAGAAGTTTAGAATGGAAAGAGAGGAAAATCTAGCTAGGATGAATGAGCTGAAGAGTAAAACTGAAGAGAGTAAAAAAGAGTTTAGACTGATTGCAGAAAAATATGAGGCGGTTAGAAAAGTTAATCAGGAACTCCAGGACCAATGTAATGAACTTCAGAAGGAGATTGAGGACAAAGGAAAAATGCTAGAAAAATTTACAGAGGGGAGAAACAATTTGGATGCCCTTCTGGGGTCGAGGGTAAACTTCAATAGGGAGGGATTAGGATACTATCCCACAAGTAAAAAACCCTTTGAATTTAAAACTATCACGTTCTGCCCCGCCAAGGGCAAAGAAAAACTGAAAACACCATCCAGTTCCAAATCTGTCTCTACATTGAAGGTTTCGACCAGCAAATCCATTCAATCCACTGGTCAGCAAGCTAAGTCAGAAAATCCTGAGACTAGAACTGCTCCTGTGCAACAGTTGTGGAACAAAGGTTTTCACACGACCATTCCTATTGATGTCACTAGAAAGGTGAACAGTTTCGCTAAGAAAGTTCAGCATGCTAGTTATCAAGGAAAGCATGCAAACATGCATCACTTTCAGCACAATTTTCATTTGAATAAAAATGGTTACATGAATTATGCTCAGCACATACGTGTTTCCTCTAAGAGGCCAAACAACAATTTTTCTATTCGGAAACAGCATAATTTTAATAGCAATAGGCTCATTCAACACCCACTGAGAAATGCCAAGAAGGAAGAATCAGTCCACATGAAATCACTGAAAAGAACAGTAAAACAAATGTGGGTTCCTAAGTGTAATTTTCATAAATTGAAAACTGTCTTTGGACCCAATTTGAATTGGGTCCCACATTACTTTGTCTGAACTCTCGCAAGTTAGCCTGGCAGCCGAGCATAACAAGTGGTATCTTGACAGCGGCTGTAGCAGGCACATGATAGGAGACCGGTCCAAATTTAGCAAACTGAAAATGAAGTTTGGGGGCTTGGTCAAATTCTGTGGAAATAACAAAGGAAGAATAATTGGAATTGGTACAGTTGGTAAGTCCTCTACTAACTCCATTGAAGATGTGTATCTTGTAGAAGGACTTCAGCACAACTTGGTAAGTATAAGTCAACTCTGCGACAAAGGACACAAGGTACTCTTTGACCACAATTCCTGCACTGTTTTTGAGCTGAATTCTGATAACGTCATGTTCAAAGGTCATAGAGTAAACAATGTATACATCGTAGACCTGGATGATAATCCTGAAACTAACTTGTGTATGTCTGCTAACTCTGAACAGGTTGCTTTTGACTGGCATAGGCGTCTAGGCCATGCTAGTTTGTCTACAATGAATAAACTGTCTAAGCATAACCTAGTTAGAGGTTTGCCCAGAATAAGATTTCAGTTAGGGTCCAAGCTATGTGATGCTTGTGCACAAGGTAAACAGACTCGTGCAGTTTTTAAGTTGAGAACTGAGAGTCTTTCATCTAAACCGCTGCAGCACTTGCACATGGATCTCTTTGGTCCTACTCGCATACAAAGTTTGTCAGGTAAGAGATATGGATTAGTCATAGTTGATGACTTCACTAGATTTTCTTGGTTGTTTTGTTTAGCAAATAAAAATGATGCTTTTGTTCACTTTGAAGAACTTTTCAATAAAATCAAACTGCAAGGTGAACATAATATCATTACAATTCAGTCTGACCATGGAGGAGAGTTTGAGAACTCTTCATTTTCTGAATTTTGCTCAAGAGAGGGAGTGACTCACAAATTCTCTTCTCCCAGGACACCGGAGCAGAACGGAATTGTTGAGAGAAGAAACAGGTCAATAATTGAAATGGCCAGGACTATGCTGATTGAGAGTGGACTTCCAAGGAGATTTTGGGCTGAAGCTGCGAATACTGCATGCTACATTCTAAACCGAGCCTTGGTAAGACCTACTCATAGGAAAACTCCTTATGAACTTCTCAAGGGTAAGCAGCCAAACATTTCTTACTTTAAAGTTTTTGGCTCCAAATGTTTTATTCACAATAATGGTAAGAATGGTTTGGACAAATTTGAAGCTAGAAGCTCTCCTGGAATTTTTCTCGGATATTCAGAAACCTCAAGGGCTTACAGAGTTTTCAATAAAGATGATCAAACTGTTGAAGAAACACCGCATGTAGTGTTTGATGAAAATGATTTCTCTAACAAAGTGATGAATGATGACAGGGAGCCATCTAATGAGGGAGATTTCTTGGAGAAAATTGAAGAAGAAGAGATGCAGCCAGCTGCTCAACCAGAAAACTCACAGCAAGAAGGAGCAGCTGAGGAACATTCGGCTGCAGCAGATGGATGTCAAAAGCGCATTCTTAAATGGGTTATTGAAGGAAGAGGTATATGTTGAACAACCTCTAGGTTTTAATTTCTCTGTTCAGCCTAACATGGTTTTTAGGTTGAATAAAGCCCTCTATGGATTGAAGCAGGCTCCCCGAGCCTGGTATGAGAGACTTTCTGAATTCCTCTTGAGCAAGGGCTACACTCGAGGTCAAACAGATGGAGGATGGTTGTTTCATAAATCAAACCAAGTATACTCTGGAGATGCTGAAAAGGTTTGGAATGACCAACCTCAAGACTATCTCAACACCCATGGGCACCAACTCCTCACTGGATTCAGACGAAAAAGGTAAAGAGGTGGATGCTAAATTATATAGAGGTATGATCGGTTCACTCCTCTACTTAACAGCATCCAGGCCTGACATTCAATTTAGTGTAGGGATGTGTGCCAGATACCAGGCTAGGCCTACTGAATTGCATTTGGCAGCTGTAAAAAGAATCTTTAGATACTTATCTGCTACCCATGATCTAGGTCTTTGGTATCCTGCATCATGTAGTTTAGATCTCATTGCATATACAGATGCAGATTATGCAGGATGTAAATTGGACAGGAAAAGTACTAGTGGTCACTGCGAATTTTTAGGAGGGTGCCTAGTCTCTTGGGGATCCAAGAAGCAACACTCTGTGGCTCTTTCTACTGCTGAAGCTGAGTATGTGGCAGCAGGGAGCTGTGGCACACAGGTTATATGATAAAACACCAGCTTCTGGATTACTCAGTTGAGCTAGGTTGCACTTCCATCTTTTGTGACAATACTAGTGCAATAAACATTGCAAAGAATCCTGTACTTCATTCTCGAACTAAACACATCGAAATCAGGCATCATTTTATTCGAGATGAAGTAGCTAGGAAGACCTTTGAGTTGATCCATGTTGGCACTAACTCACAAATTGCAGATATTTTCACTAAGCCACTGGATACTGAAAAATTTAGCACATTGCGTAGAGAATTAGGTATTTACAGAATTTCATGATTGAATAATTGATCTCTGAATAATCTGTCATGTGCTCTTGTGCTTATCTATACTCATTGTCTATTGCTGAAAATAACCTCATTATGAGTGTTTGCTGATTCACTCGTATTGATTGATATCACTTTGTTTTCTTTGAGGTGTTTTGAGGTATGTCTTGGTTAAGTCTGAGTTGGAGTCAAGGTCTCAGGGGGAGCTAGATTAATAATAGGTGTCATGCTCTTTTGGCCAAATCTGAACATACTTTGAACGGATTTTTGCTGACCTTATAAGAGAATCAGTTTGAGTAGGTGTATAAAAGAAATTTTTGGATGTTTTATCCATTAAGACTGTTCATCTAATTTCTTGTTAGAATTTCAGCTGTTAGTCCCACTGAGATCAAAATCTGAATTCAAGACTATCTTCCTACACTGTAACTGACTTCTGATCTAGCCAGTACAGCATACCTACTTAGTCTAGTTAAGTCCGAAATGAGATATATAGTGTTTTAGTCTGAAAAACTTTGGAGCTGGTGTATTGTTCTCAAACTGAATCAAGACTAATTTACAAGGTTTCAAGTGCAGTTTAATGAAAAAAAAATTCATGAAAGAAGTTTTAACAACCTTGTTAAGTGTTCATTGAGAAACTGGGACTTTCATCAATGAAGTGAAAGCATCCCATGTCATGAGATGGCAGTATAAATCAGGTTTAATTAGCTGTCTTGATCATACAGAGCTATAGTACATATCTGGTTAGTAACTGGGGTGTTTGGCCTCTGGTAAAGGTGTCACCTTAATGTCAACACCAGTTAGAATACTATCTATGTCCTCTTGTCAGAAGGGGTAATGTGGTCTTGCCACCAAGTAACTGGGGATTCCTGCCTCTAAACAAGGTGTCTCCCTAATGTCAAAGGTGTACTTGACAGATTTACCTTTGATCTTGACCATCTTTGAAAAATTTTCTCCCTCTTGGTATCATGATCCTGTTCACTTGGCATATAGTTCTTGGTTTGTTTATTTTCAATACCACAGGTCTTTGTTTTCCTGACTTCCTTGCTTTATACTCTCTGAGTAAAGACTTACTCTGACCATACTGGTATCTTGTACCTTACTTGCTTAGAATCTGGTTCTGTGTATGGAGCGGATCTTCATTCACCATTTTGCACACAGTCTGACTAACTGATCTTCAAAATCCTCACATTAAATTAATGGCTTTCTTAATTGCCTAAACATCTCAATAACTCTCCTTTATCAGCCATACTCTCTCTTGTTTTCTCTCCACTGTCAGCAATTTTCTTTTCGTGATATCTTCAGACCTGCCCCTTGTTTTGATGATGTCAAAGGGGGTGAGTGTCTTGCTTGTGTTTTGCTGAGGGGGAGCGAAAGATAAGTGCCCTGAGTTATCTAGTCAGAGGAAGGCAGTTGTTGTGTTCAGGGGGAGCTCTTGGGAGTCGTCAGAGGAGGCGAGTGTGTTGTGTGTCTGCATTGCTTATCTTCACATAATCTCATTGCACTTCATCTCTGTTATTTAATATAGTGTTGCCATCATCAAAAAGGGGGAGATTGTTGGATTTTTGTGACTTCCCTAGTGTTTTGATGATGAGCATCACTATGTTAAATATTGTCATTTTAATCAGATATCTTGCGTAATGTTATGCAATTGAAATTTCCATGATTAACAGGAAAACTGCTATGAGGTAGTACCTTGTATGTCCGTACTGTTCCTTTCATACTTCGTGTTGTTTGTGTTTACTACACTTCGTGTTGTCCTTTTGTACGTCGTGTTGTTCCAACTATGTTTGTTGATTGTCTTCGTGCTGTTTACTGAAGCAGCTCGATTTGTTCTGATGAACTTCGAGTCGTTTTCCTGTGAACCTTGTATCGTTTCTTCAGTATTTAGTTGCTCATCTCGAGTCATCCTTTTTATTTTTGCTCTTGTGTTTTCGTGTCATTTACTGTAGTTACTCGAGTCGTTTTCCTGCTTTCACTGTTTTATCACGTGTCGTTGTAGCCGTTCCTGTCTTCTATCTTCGTGTTGTTTTTCCTAGACCCCGTGTCCTTTTTGCTTTGTGACCACACTTCGTGTAGGGTTCTGTTTTCGTCTTCGAGTTGGTTTCAGTCCGTGTCATCCTCGTCTTCGAGTCATTCGTAAGTTCGAGCAATTTTGTATTCGAGTCATTTTTTTTTATGTCTTCGTGTTTTTTCTGTGTTTGTGTCTTCGTGTTGTTGTTTTTGTGTCTTCATGTTGTTTTTGTATGTGTGTCTTCGTGTTGCTTCTTTCTATCTTCGTCCAAGGTTCCTCTGATCGTGTGTTTTTATCGTTTCACTCCGTGTTATTTCCTTCTCACCTCGTGCTGTTCTCATCTGACCTCGTTTCATTCTCTCTTTATTTCGTGCTGTAGTCATCTTGTGTATCTCGTGTCGTTCTCAATATAGTGCATCTCGTATTGCTATCACATACCTCATGCAGTTTTAGTTTTTGTGGCCCTGAGTTTTAATGGTTTTAATTTCTTTACAGGAGAAGAAGAAAAACAAAAAGAAGAAGGTGGTCCGAGGAAGAATATTCCCCAGTGTCTGGGCTGCACGTGATCCAATACTAAAGGAACCAATGCTATAAGGGCACGTGGCAAGAAGGTTCTGGATCGAGCGCGGGAAGCACACGCCTTGCATGAACCCTCCTGATCGCTTATAAAAGCACTGCCTCACCATCTACGAAAAGTGAGGAGCTCCGAGGTTACAGTAAAGAAATTTGAGTGAGAGCAGACGAGAAAGAGCCTCCCTGAGAAACTAGAGTGATCCAGTTGAGAGAGAAGGGAGAGCAGAAGAGTGATCAGAAGATGGGTATTGACTTACGGATCAAATCCGAAGTCTGCTGCTCAGTTTGAGCTACATTGTTTCCAGTTTCTGAAATTTGGCTTCCTTCTTTCTTGTTTTCATTTTTATCTGCTTTTTCCTTCTTGATTGAAAGTTCTCTGTGTTACCTCCTGGTGTTCAGGGGAAGAGAGAGACGTGTTCTCTCTGGTTCACTTGCAACAGAGGTTGCAGTATTGTTCCTTCTCGTAGAAGAGGTGTTCCCTCTGGGCTTCAGAGGAAGAGAGACCTTGGTCTCTGGTTCTAGTGACTGCAGATCATTAGTGTTCCCTCCGGTTGGAGGAAGAGGAACTTGTCTCCTGGTTTCTAGGGACTTGACATCCTTAGGGTTCCCTCCGGGTGTGGAGGAAGAGGGGAGGGTGCTCCCCTGGTGAAGCTGTGAATCAGCCGTTGTCGTAGACTGAGTCTGCTTTGCTAGCAGGTGCTAGTGGAAGCCTCACTTCGATTTGAAGTGAGGGGTGGACGTAGGCAGACTGGAGGTCTGACCGAACCACCTTAAAAACCTCTGGGTACTCGTGTGATTGTCTGTGGTGATTTTGTGGTGTGCCTTCTATCCACTCGAGCTATTGTCCGCACTGCGTTTTTTTTTGTGGGCTCAACTCCGAGATTGCTTGTTTTAAGTGAATCATTCTTCAGTAATTTTTAATCTGTTGAAAAAAGTGATCTATTCATCCCCTCCCCTTCTAGATCACTTCATATTTCTTGTATCAGATCCTAGGGTCTTCCTCAGTTCCCAAGTTGACTTCTTTGGTGGACTCTTCTACGACGGTTGACGGCTCGTCGAATCTCCTTATTCCACTAGCATATGCACCAGCCGCATCCTCATATTCCTCACCCTCATCTTCAGTAGGGTATTCTTCACCCGTGATCTCGTAGACTCCATACCCCTCATCAATTGCACAGTTGCCTTCACATTCTATTTTCGATAGCTGGATGGGATTTTCTAACAATTGGGGGATAGCAAGAAGGGCCTGACACCTGGCGGCTAAATCCAGAAGGAATCGACGAGGGATCTGCCTACCCTTGGATTTCTTCCTAGGTACTACCCTTGACCTATCATTCCTAGATTGACTGGCAATATTTACATAAGAAGAGGAAGACGAAGAGGATGGTGTAGAATGTACAGGAGAAGACCCCTCAGAGGAGGGGTAGAAAAGGTCGCTCATCGGACCTTGGACGGGTGGTCAGCAGGGCGGGACGCACCCGTGGGAGATATAAGAGGTTTCCTCAACGAAGATGTGTTGTTGAGGAGTTTGAAAATTGACGTTTTTTTTTCGTTTTCAGTTTTAATGACAAAGCAGTGAAAAGAGATTGGAGGAGAGAGAAAAGTGGTTATGGCTAGAGGATTGTGAGGCTCATAGAGCAGATCATGGTTGAAGACCTGGCGTGGGTTGAGAAGCCCACGTAGGTATGTAAGCAAAGAAGGGGACCTGGGAAGATCATCAGACAACTGTCTGGCCCAGGAAGAAAATATCAGCAAAGGCTGAGACGAGTGGATGGAGAAGATGGCGGCTAATGAGCCATCGACGGTAATGTTGAGGACGGATGAAGATCCGTTGATGACAGGGTCCTTCTGGCGAGGATGAGAATAGTTTGGAACCTTGGCAATAGTGGTAATATTCTCTGGTATTCCGGAGATCAATGGTGGTCCTTCAAGTTGCGAGAACATCCTTTCCAGTGCAACGGAAATATCCCGTATGTCGAACCATTTGTTCCACCCGCATTCCGGATCTTTGATCTTGCCTCTTTTGGTGATCCTCGGACATTTTTCAGCCAAATATACAGCATGTGATCCCCCATATGCTTCTCGTGGGTAATCTCCCATCTGAACAACGGGCCCTCTGTTGAAGTGGTTTGATAGAGTCCATGTGAGGGGCTTCCAATCCGCCGTGAATGGTCCTTTGAAGCCTAGGCCAAACCTGCGGTTCGGCCTAATTTCCTTTGGCGGTTTGAGCCTACCCTGTAACTGTGCGCCCAAACCTTTACCCTGTTGGTAGCCGATGTTCCTCATAATCTCCCACCCTTTGGAGTGAAAAGGGAGATATGATGTTACGGTTGCCCTGACCGGCTCCTTTGGTGCTAGTGGAACGTGAGATAGATCACGCACGTCCAGCAATGACAATATGGGCCGATGAGATGGCCAAACAGAGGGCAGAGAGGTGTTGATAGCATCCACTGTGTGAAGGGCAGGTGTGCTGACCACTTTAATAATCCTCCCATTGTAAGGAAACTTCAGGCACTGATGGTTGGTGGAAGGCACAGCGTCCATGGCTTCGATGTAAGGGCGACCCAGTATAGCCTTGAATGTGGGGTCCATGTCGAGGACATGGAATTCCGTGGGGATTGACATGGGGCCTAGTTCTGCCTTCAGAATAATCATCCCCTGCGGGGGCCTTTTGCTATTGTCATAAGCCGTGACCGTGATCGAGGAAGGTCTTATTTTTTCCTCGTCGACCCCACACAACTGAAGGGTGTCCATGGAAATCACATTTATGGACGCACCCGTGTCTACAAGGCACGGGTTTATGGATACCCCATTAATTTTTATTGAAATGCACAATGCATATTTCTGAGCTTCCTTGGGAGCGAGCTCGTAGTTGTGGAACATGATGGCCGGTTGTGTGTCTGTTGGGGTCAGGACGGTCGAAATCTTCTCCACGAGGAGGTCCTCATTAACCATGACTTTTTGAAGATATTCCATCAAGGCCGTCTGGTGGGATGTGGATCTTTGAAGTAGCTCCAGGATGGAGATCCGAGTAGGCGTCTTGTCCAAGTGTTTCAATAGATCATACTGTGTTCCAGGGATAACTTTTTCTGGTTGTTCTACATCATCCTTCTCTGGCTGAGATCGCTCAGGATTCTGACTGTTGTGGGGAAAAACCCTGTGGAAAATCCTTCCACTCCGAAGCACCATTGCATGCAGCTTTTGTACCTCTGTGGGGGTAGCAGTGGGTTTTAACAGGGATTTGAGGGGTAGTGGTGGAGGAATGGTTGATGAAGCAGGGGTGATGACGGGAGCAGGGATTCTGATGAGGGGTTTGTCAGGTGGAGGCATGGTGGAGGTAGAGGGGATATCACACGGATTATGGAGGATAAGGGGTCTGGAAGGTGGAGGTGGAGACGAAGTAGAAGTGGGTAGGGCTTGAAGCGAGCAATGATTTTGAGGTGGGTGATGGGTAATGAGTGGTTTTGAAGGCATTAGTGGTGATATGGTGGAGAAAGACGGGGTTATGTATGGTTGACGGATGATAAGGGGTTTAGAAGGTGTAGGGGTAAATGTGGTAGAGGTGGATGGTAAAGCGGGGGAGTGAGAGAAGATGAGAGGGTGTGAAGGCGTAGTGGAGAGTGTCGGTTGATAGGAGATCGGGGTGCGGATGAGAGGGCGTAATGGTAGTGGAAATGGTGAAGGCGATACTGACGCGGGTTGATGAGAGAGAGGTGCTACCCGGGCAAGGCAAGGGTGTTGCATGATGATAGGATTGGCGGTAGAAAGAATGGAGGTACTTTCCGGGTGCCACACCTGCTCTCTCCCGACTTCCGGGAAGGAGGAGATGGGGTTAACCTGATGATTGGGCTGTTGGTGCTCTGGTAATGGATTCTGGATTATGCCTATGTTGGGCTGTTGTTGTGGGCCCTGCTGAGGTTGCTGTTGTTGTTGTGGTTGCTGATGCGGCTGCTGTTGTAACTAGTGTTGTGGCCTATGAGGAGGTCTCCTAGCCTTGAGAGCGGCGACGTATCATCTCATTTCATCCCAATCTATTTGATGTTCATCATTCATATCGTGGATGTAATCTTTGAAATGGAAGCAGTAATCTACTGTGTGTCCTGGCTGCCTGTGGTAGACGTAGTATTTGGAGGTATCCACATTCGGGGGCCACACGGGCCTTTCCCTGGGTAGCACAAGTATGTTTGAGGCCATGAGGGCGTTGAAAATATCCGCCAGAGTTTCCGAAAACGGTGGATAGTAGGCTCTCTTGGGACCGATCGGCCTCCTTTGTTGCTGTTGGGGACCATAATTCCTCGGGGGTGGAACTTGGTTGTACTGAAGCGGTGGTTGTTGTTGCTGAGGTTGTGGTTGTTGTTACTAGGGTTGACGTAATGGAGGCATATTATCCTGGGGTGGATTATTTTGGGGTGGAGGACGAAGAGGGAAAGGACCTGGTTGGAGGGGAAGTCGGGGTATTTGTGGAGGCCTTGGGTTGACTGCATAGTTGGCATTGTTGACCGCACCCACTTGCTCATTTGTCACGACCCCTTCTGTGGCTCCGCCCGGGACACCAGCGCCTGTCTTTCTGACCACTTTGGGCTTTGGCGACTCAAACATGTTCATAATGGGGGAGTCTTTTAACTGGGTTTGGATGTACCGGTCCCTTTCATAGAGTTCCTCCATTGTAGTAAGTTTATTCATGGCCAGGACGTGTCTGAATTGTGGGGTTGCATTAGACACAATCATCTTCACTTGTTCGGGCTCGGAGAGGGTATCCCGTATTCTTTCCGCCAGAGACCTCCATCTATCAGCATAGCGGACAAAATCTTCGTCGGGCTTCATCTTTTCGGCCACTAGGTCGGTAATGGAGAGTGAGGGACCGACCCTATCCCTATATTTCTGCAAGAACCTTCTCTGGACTATTTCAAAATTCTCGGCCTCGCGGGGCTCCAAGGAATAGAACCACTCAAGCGCGGGACCATCCAATGATCTCCAAAAGAGGTATGCCAGGGACCTCTGATCATTTTGCCAATAGGAGGACTCATACATGAAATCCTTGAGGTGAATGAAGGGGTTGCCGATACCATTGTATCTGCGGTACGTGGGCATTTCGGAGGGAGGAAGATGAATGACGGGAAGGATTGGCAAAGCAACCTCCGGGGTGGCTTTCACGTCCACCATCCTTCTCAGATTTTGAAACTGCTCGTCCATGCGATTGAACCTATTGAGGAGCGATTGGGCGAGCTCCTCTGGAGGTGAAGATGATACTTGCCACTGGGGGAGAAACTGTCTCCCGGAGACTTGAGGGGGGAACCCCAAATGAGAGGGAGCTGCCGGGCCGCCGATAGTCGGCCCCGGCTGAAGCGGTATGTGGGGAACAACGGGAGTTTGAGATTGTGACGGGAACTAGAATGAGGGTGGTTGTTGGCTCGCTTGTCCTTGAAGCGAGTGAGACTGGATGGCTTGCGCCAATGAAGGAGATGGAATGGCCTGCACGGACTCTTGGAGAGGTGCGATGGCCGGAGTTGATTCCTGGGGCGTGGGGGAAACAGATTTCCCCTTCAGAATGACCTGGAAGGCCCGGAGCTGTTCAGAGGTAAGCTCCGTGTTGGCGAGGACGCCCAGTAAGGAAGAGATATCCTGTTGTGGGGATGTGTCCCCGACAATAACCTGCACCTCATGCGAGGGCTCATGAGAGGGACCCGAGTCCATAGCATAGACTCGCGGGTCGGCTGACAAACCACGACTAGGGTGGTTCTCCTCAAAAGACTCGTGAGCCATGCTCACAGTTTTCCCAGAACGCAAAAACATACACTAGCAAGCAGGTAGCAGAGATTATCAAACAAGTGGATGCCTTTACGCCTTTTTTTATGTTTTGATTTTGATGATTTTTTTGTTTTTAGCGAGATCCGAAGTTCACACAAAATAGGGACCCTAGTTTATTTTTGTTTCACCGCCGTGTCAGCTAGGGTCTCTCGTCTCACCACGAATGAGATGACTAACTCCGGGGAACTTCAATGGTACAACCAGCCCAGTGAACGAAGAGGAGATTCTTCGATGTCGGGGACTTACGGAGGTCCCAGTGGAGGAGATTCTAGTCCGTTGAGAGGAATTCTCAAACGGAGAGTCCTTCCTTCATCGGGAAAGGGTGATCCTTAGAAAAAATGAAAAAGGATATAAAAGAGGGATGGATGTATGCAATGGAATGTTGACAAAGATATAGAGTAAGAAAACAACAGAAATAACAAACATATAATAAACACCCAACCAGTCAAATTGACAATGCTGCCGTGAGCACAACGGGGGCGCGCGAGGGCGCCAAGGTGGAGAGGCACGGACGGTGCCGAACTTGCAAGGGTAGCCAAAAGGAAGTAGTAGAGGTCCCACCGTGATCGCCAATCTGTGAGCGACGTCACGCGGTTCGGGGAGCGAAGAAGATGCGGAGCGCGCGGGCTCCTCTTTGTTTGCTGCAACACAAAAATAAAAGAAAAGAGAAGGGGCCACCACGGGAGATTACTCTGGCGGGGCGAGCGGGACAAATGTAATATAGCAAGATATGGGGGTTAAACGGCCATAGCAGGAAGTGACTCGCCGCGGCCTCGAGAATATGAGCAGATAAGAATATAACAGAATATAATGATAATATAAAGAGCGAAAATTTAAACGGCCATTGGGGAAGTGACTCGCCGTGGCCTCGAGAATATGAATAGATAAGAATATAACAAAATATAAAGAGAATATAAGAGCGGAAATTTAAACGGCCATTGGGGAAGTGGCTCGCCGCGGCCTCGAGAATATGAATAGATAAGAATATAACATATAAGAACGGGAATTTAAACGGCCATTGGGGAAGTGACTCGCCGCGGCCTCGAGAATATGAGTAGAATATAACAGAATATAAAGAGAATATAAGAACGGGAATTTAAACGGCCATTGGGGAAGTGACTCGCCGCGGCCTCGAGAACAAGATGTGATCGCCAGGGGCCAAAAGACCCCCAAAAAAAGAAAGTGATCATGCCTACCTCAAGAGCGGGAGATGGCGGGTTGCTTCTTCCTCCCCCTTCGGCCGGCTGATGGAGAGGGCTTTCCTTGGGTACCCTTGCAAAACAACGATAAACAAGTAACGAGTGGATTAGAAAGATGAAGGTGTAGTATTCAAATCCTTGTGAAAAAAATAACGAAATGATGGCAAGACACACACCTGGTTGGTGTTATCTTTTAAACCCCTCTTGGACTCGAGTAGGAGGAAAATGAGATGATGGATGCAAGAAGTATATAAGAAGAGGCGCCCTTATGAAGGGGGATAGAGGATGCGAGATGATGAATGCAAAAGAACTACGAAGAAAAGGAAAGGATTGGCTTATTGGATGTGCCGATGGTGAAATCCGGCGGAACTCCGGTAGCGTAGGGACGACGTGGAAGCGCGGTGGATGAAGACGACCTTCCTCTCGTGAGCGTGGGCACCCGAGAAGCCGGCAGAACCTCCACCTACAAAAGACCCCACGGGTTAGAAATGACTCCGGTAGCCTCTGGGCTCCGGCAGCCTATCGGATCTCTTAGAAGCTCCTCTAGAACTGAGGGGGGTGGGCCTCTATTTATAGGGCTCCGGAGGGTGGAGGCGTCCAGGACACTGGACACCTCTATCAGGGCAAAAATATTATTTTATTCTATTTTTATTCATTTTTTTCGAATATTTTCATGGAGGCATCCAGGGTCCCGGACGCCTCCATAAGTCCCACCGAACTCCACCGAAAGTCGCACGCGGTTTAACACAACACGTTGTTTTGGAGCGGCGACCCGTGATTTGGAAATGGGCGCGTCCAGACGGCTGGACGTCTCCACAATTTGGATTCTTTCACACACGATAAACCGTCAATCGGTGGGCGGGGCCCCGTGAGTGAGTTGATGGAGGCGTCCAGGGGCCTGGACGCCTCCAAGAAAATATATTTTTATTTTTTTGTTTTGTTTTTTTTATGCCAACTGGCATTTTATATTTTTTTATTTTTGTTTTCATGGAGGTGTCCAGGGGCCTGGACGCCTCCATTAATATATATATATTTTCATTTTTTTATTTGAAAAATAAATAAAAATAATGGGGGCGTCCAGGAGCCTGGACGCCCCCATGAAGACCCACCTGGGTCCTCAGACAAGGCGTTGGCAGCCGCCCGGCAGACACCCTTCCTGATTTCGGAACCTTCCGATGCATCTGACTGGTGTTGATGCCGTCCGAATGCTGCGACGAGACGATTCCAGATGCCGAAAAAGACAGAAGAAGACCCAAGAAAAGGAAGCACTCAAGTGATTCAAAATGCGAAAGCCGCTGCGGGGCGTTGTATAGTGATATGAGATTGTTCATGAGACGTCAGGAATGGCGTGTCTACACCAACTTGGGGGTTTGATTCCATGTCCCAATCACCCCCGAGTGATGGGGAAAACATGGGGAACACATTCCCCAACCTCTGGATCACCAAGAGGTGCCATTTAAACCACAAAAATACTCATGTGTTTCTCTCTCCTCACCCCGCTCCTCCCCTCCCGCTCCCACCCCCACGCGAAACCCTCCCCTTGCGGTTTGTCCTCTTCGCGGCCTGCCTGAGCGCCGGTGATGGCCGGTGGTGGGGGGGAGGCACTGTGCCTCCCCCTCTCCTACCCTGCCCCTCTCTCGCTGGAGATGGTCGCCTCCCTGCCATCGCGGAGCTCCCTCCTGCTTCATTCGTTTCTTTCTGCTGTACGGAGGTGCTCGCGGCTTCGGGGGTAACTGGAGCGGTGTCATCTACAGGTTTAGTCGGTGGGGCAACTCGTGCTTCTGAGCCTCCCACCGGTGAGCTCTCTGCTCCTCTGGGCGCCCCTCAGCCGCTTGAAGGTGGGCTCGTTATTGGAGGTCTGCCATCGCAACCCCCTTTGAGTGTTCCTCGTGAGTCTCTGCCGACCTCCATCCTGCACTCCTATGCTACGGCTGATGTCTCTACCGCTGAAGCGGTGCCTTCCAACTGCCTTCCGGCGACCCCCGTCGTATTCTCACCCCCCAGCTTGTCTATACCGGTGTCGTCCTCTTCCCTTCCCATTGCTGGAAGGTCGTCATCTGCCGGTGAGCTTTGGTTGCCTTTGGCTGCTCCTGGATCTTCGGACGATGGTGCGCCTTCCGGTATGGCTGTGTCGCTATCCTCCGAGCACCTCTCTCCCGCCGGGCATCCTCCTTCTACCGGCATGCCCTCCACCGTGCCCCTTCCAACCACCGGTCGACACGTTCTTCACCACCCTAACACGCTTCCGTTGGCGGGAGATCTTGCTTCGAGGTGCATCGATGTTGACCGTGCCCCAGGTTTGACCCCTCCCATCTCTCCTTCGCATAGTCTTTTGTTGGCCTCCACGTCATCAGCCATTGATGGGACGTTGGGCAAAATCGGTACTCTATTTTTGCCCACCGTCCCACCCCCTTCATCCGCCTTTGTTGCCCCCCCTCCCCCGTTTTGCGGTGTTCCTCCCTCATCCTCCGCCTGTGCCCTGGGTATCTTGCCGGTTGTCAGTGGCATGGCCACCATTGGTCTTCCCCATGGGCCCCTTCCTCCGTCGTCTTCAGCTGAACCATTGCCAGTGGCATCCGCCTGATGTGACACCACCTTGGGGGTGATAGTCACAAGACCGATGCACCTTGGACCTTATCAAGCAAGCACAATTTGCAATTGAAACGGATCGATATCGGCGGCCACTCACCCGACACTTACCCAAGTCCCGGGGTAACTCGGTGATGCCGAGTGGAGGTTGTGAGGGCTGGGCCCTTGCTGGTAGAGGGCCAGCAAGGCCAAGGGTTTTCCCAAGGGTATGGAGACCCAATTCAATGGAGCCGACGTTGTGTCGAGGGCACGGGTTACACACTCTCTCCCACGGTGATCTCTTGAAGCAGAGGAGCTTGCGGATCAAGCACTCACTCTCACGGGCCAACGAAGCTATGAACTAATATTGAAAGAACAAGCACTAGGGGAAGCAAGGGTTGGAACACTTACTTGACCGGTTTGAAGAAACCGGTCCCGCTCGGAGACGTCGGCGAGCGGGAAAGCGTGGGTTCCCCACACGCCGCGCCGATGTAGCTTGAACCTGTTTAAAGGATTACAACACTACTCCCCATGCAAGGGGGGGACGATGGGGAGGGGAAGTCACATATACATTCAAACACTACCTCCCACAAGGAGGGGCTATAAGCCGGCCGGGCGGGGAGGGGAGGATCGATCTAGGAGCTAATTGAAAGAAAGTTGATGGATCTGTCTACCCTCTGGAACAGGGGATAGGCAGTCGAAGTCGATGCCGCTGCGGCCTATGCCGGACTCCATTGTTGACGAAACTAGTTGGAGAACCTTCGTAGTTGACCCAGGAGGACGTCCAATTTTTGGGAAAATTTCTGGATGACGACGTTAGATGGGGCAAGGTCGTGAGCAGGGCCTCTATTCTCTGATTCTGACTGCTATGGTACCACTACAGCAGGAAGAAGAAGTCACCACGGGCGCTCCTGAGCTTTGATTCATGCAGGGCTGGAGTCGCTGGATTCGTTGATAAGTCCTCTTTGAACGGAGATCAACGGGGACACCATAGGAGGTTGAAGTAGACAGAAACAGCCCAAACAGTGATCGGGGGTATGTTCAATTCCAGAGTGGACAGAATAGCGCAGTCGGGGGAGAAAACTGAGAACTCTTAGCTCCGGATGCCGAATAGGGTGCCGCTTCTTGATTCAAGAAGTAGAGTTGACATAAACGATCTCAGCCAAGCCCCGCTTCTAGATCTTCAAGATGATGGCCGTGGGAGCCTCTGCAAACCGCTTCAGGTTGGTAGTCTGGAGGAAGGCGCGCAGTCTGGGGAGATCAGATCCTCTGAGCAGCCACGAGCTCAGAATGGAACGAGACCACTACCGTTGCAAAGAGGATGGAGAGATGCTTCCAACGGTACCACTTGGGCTTCCAGGGACACCGGGATGACGTTGTGGCTGAATCTGCAAGATGCTGGTACTCTGTTGCTTGCGAACTGAGAAGTGCAGGTTGGAGATGGGAGGTGGGAGATGAGGTAAATGGGAGGTGAAAGGGGGTGGATGGGTGTGGAGGCAACCCTTGGGTGTTAGGGGGTATGGAAGGGGGCAAACCAAGGTGAGGGAAGGGGAGAATGGGGGCAGGGAGGTGGTCTAGCAGGTGGTGAGAGAGTGAGCAATGAATTTGGGACTAGGAGGGAGGGGAAGAGGGATGATGGTTTCCCTATTTGGGGTGGTCTAGGGCTTGTGGGAGGAGAGAGTGGAGGGGAAAATATTCAAACTTCTCTTGGGAGATGGAAGATTGCATGGGGAAGAGGGAGGATTGTGTTGGGGAGAGTGGATTGTGTTGGGAAGAACAATATTCTCCTAGGGAGGGGAGATATTTGGTGGGATTTGGTGGGAGGGGAATGATGGCACCTAGGGGAGTGAAAAGTAGTGGAGGTGGAAGCTTGGGTGGAGGATGAGGTGGAGGAGAGAGGTGGGATTTGAATTTGGGGAAGGGGGAAAGAGAAAGAGAGGGGTGGGTGGGATTCTCTCCCTAGGGATTCTCACCCCACTAATGGATTCTCTCTACAAGAAATTTGAATTTTGAACTCACAAAATGGCAACTTTTATTATCATAAAACGGGGGGGAATGGGGTCATGTATATAGGCAACCCACATTTTACAATAAGTCCCCGACTCTTGATACAATGACAAATAACCAAGGGGGTAGTGGGCGCCCTTGGGCCTAGCCTAATGAATTTGCCCCATTAACCAACTAACCAACCTAATAACACTCAAACTTAGGTAAATAAATGACTCAAATAAAAGAGAAAATACATCAAATGACTCAAATAGAAAGCTAAAAATGGATAATTGGGACCACATAGAGTGATGCCCGAGCTCACACAACTGCGGAGTGTGACGACGACCCGAGCCAGAGAGAGTCGTAGGTGATGCCTCCATCAAATCCCCTAGGCTGTGAAGAGCTCGACTCCGTCGAGTAGGGGTCCATCCTACTGTGGTACTGGTCAAGAAGGTCGGGATCCAGCCGCTAGAGATCTTCTCGACTCACCCACGAATCCTCCGAAGGAGGTCGATCCTTCCACTTGACGAGATAGCGCTCATACACCTTGCTTCTAGTGGTAGTGACATGTTCATCCAATATTCGTTCAATTCGCTCACACTGGGCTCTCCGGGCTAGTGGACTCTCCTCACGGGTGGGTGCTCTCTCAAGGGGGAAGTAGGCTCAATATCCTCACTAGGCACCACCGTGGGACCCCTATATGGAACTAGGTCGGCCATGTTGAATGTGGGGCTCACTCCGTACTCCTCGGGAAGATCTAGCTCATAGGCGTTAGTGCCAATGCGCCTCAAGACCTGGAAGGGACCAGCCCCACGATGCCTCAATTTAGAGGTGCCTCCGGGGGAGAGCCTCTCCATCCTTACCATCACAAAGTCACCCACATGGAATTCTTGGTGGCGCCGATGAGAGTCAGCCTTCTTCTTATAAGTCTCATTCCTCTTGCTGATGTGCTTGCAAATTTCTTCATGCAACTCCCTAATGTGTTGGGTAAATGACTCAGCTGAAATAGACACTCTAGCATGCTGGGGAAGGGGAATGAGGTCAGAGGGTTTCCTTGGCTTGTACCCATGTACAGCCTCGAATGGACTCATCCCTATGGACTTGTTAACAGAGTCGTTGTATGCAAATTCAGCCTGAGGTAGAATGAGATCCCAATTCCCTGGACGATCCTCAACAAGACACCTAAGGAGGTTCCCTAGACTCCGATTGACAACTTCGGTTTGGCCATCAGTTTGAGGGTGGTAGGCCGTGGAGAATTTAAGGAGGGTACCCATCAAGTGCCAAAGGGTCTTCCAAAAATAGCTGGTGAACTTGACATCCCTATCGGAGACTATGGTCTTGGGTAACCCATGGAGGCGAACAACCTCATCAAAGAATAATCGGGCCACTCAGGAGGCATCGGAGGTTTTGGAGCATGGGATGAAGTGGGCCATCTTGGAGAATCTATCCACTACCACAAAGATCAAATCATGTTTCCTTTGGGTTGGGTCAGCCTGATACAAAGTCCATGCTTAAGTCTTGCCACGGACTGTCGGGGATGGGGAGATAGGTATAAAGGCCGGTGTTTTGCTTCACCTGTTTGGCTGAAGCACATGTACGACATTGGCCCACTATCTTGGCTACGTCTCTCTTGAGACTTGGCCAAAAGAATTGACCCTCAACTAGAGCGATGGTTTTATGAACCCCAAAATGACCAGCTAGTCCCCCGGCATGTAACTCCCAAACCAAGAAGTCTCGGAGTGAGGTCCGTGGTATGCAAAGCTTTGGCCCCTTGAAGAGGAACCCATCCTCCAAGATAAAACCCTCATGTTCCCTACAAGAATGGGTGGTCAATGTGGTATAGATGTGCCCAAAGTCGGGGAAGCAAGGGTACTCATCCTTGAGCCTCTCAAATCCAATAACCTCCACTTTGATAGTGGACAACAAATAGACCCTCCTACTGAGTGCATCCGCTGCGCGGTTCTCACTTCCTTCCTTGTGTTTGATTACAAATGTGTAGGATTGGATGTACTCATCCCAGCGGGCATGTCGGGCATTCAACTTTTGCTGGGAGTTGAGGTATTTTAGGGCCTCATGGTCGGAAAAGATGACAAATTCTTTGGGCAACAAGTAGTGCCTCCAATGTCGGAGGGACTGAACCACGGCATAGAACTCCTTGTCATAAGTGGAGTACCTCGTCCTAGCATCACATAGCTTCTCACTGAAGAAGGCCACTGGGTGCCCTTCTTGGCTAAGGATCCCTCCTATTCCTATCCCGGATGCATCACATGTGACTTCGAAGACTTTGGAGAAATCGGGTAGGCATAGGACCGGGGCTTGGGTCATCTTCTCCTTAAGCTCTTGGAAGGCTTTGGAGGCTGGTTTGGTCCACAAAAAAGTCCCCTTTTTGAGACAATCAGTGATAGGGGCGGTGATGGTGCTAAATCCCCGGATAAACCTCCTATAGAATGTGGCCAACCCGTGGAAGCTTCGGACCTCATGAAGGGTGTGGGGTTCCGGTCAATCAAGAATAACTTGGACCTTCTCGGGTCCATGGAGACACCCTTGGTAGACACCACAAATCCTAGGAAGGTGATGGATGTGGTCATGAAGTGACACTTTCCTAGGTTGGCAAATAGACTCTCATGTCGGAGGACGGTGCAAACTTGCCTAAGGTGGTCAAGGTGGGCCTCTTAGGATTGACTATAGATGAGAATGTCATCAAAGTAGACCACTAGAAATATCCCAATGAAAGGCCTAAGGACCTTCGTCATGAGCCGCATAAAAGTACTTGGGACATTTGAGAGCCCAAAAGGCATGACTAGCCATTCATAAAGGCTATCCTTGGTCTTGAAGGCCATTTTTCACTCATCTCCGGGCCTAATCCTAACTTGGTGGTAGCCACTCTTGAGGTCGATCTTGGAGAAAATAGTGGCTCCAGCTAGCATGTCAAGCATGTCATCAAGCCTAGGGATGGGGAACCTATACTTGACGGTGATTTTATTAATGGCCCGACTATCCATACACATCCGCCATGATCCATCCTTCTTGGGGGTGAGGAGGGCCGGGACGGCACATGGACTTTTGCTAATGCGGATGAAGCCCTTCCTACTGAGTTCCTCTATTTGCCTCCTAAGTTTGGCATGTTCCGTAGGGTTGAGGCGATAATGAGGAAGGTTTGGAAGGGTAGCTCCCGGAACTAGATCAATTGCGTGTTGTACATCACGCATGGGAGGGAGTTGGTCCGGGAGCTCCTCCGGGAACACATCATGAAATTCTTCTAGGAGATGTCGGACTTCTATGGGATGGGGGTTGGAGGGAGTGGGCTCTCCTAGGCAAATGATCATCGTACATAAAGGCATCCCTTGAGCTATCTCTTCCTCAAGCTCTCTTTTGGTGATGAGATGAAGACCCTTGGTCAACCCCGAAGGCTCACCTTGGTTGGGATTTTGGGTAAGTGATTATGTCGGAGGGGTGGAGTTCCCCGAGGCTTGTGGGGTGGTGGGGTGATGTCCTTGAGAGAGTGTGTCCCTCTTGGGCATGGGATGTGATGGGGAGGGATTAAGACGGATAGTCTTTCCCTCATGCTCAAAGGTGCATGTGTTGGTCCTACCCAAGATGGTGGCATCCACGTCATAAAGCCAAGGTCTCCCTAGTAGGATGCTACCTACTTCCTTGGGGATAACATCACACCATATTTGGCCATGGTAGGAAGAGAAGGTGAGGGGCACAAGGCAGCGAGTGTCGACTGGGATGGAATTGTTGTTGATCCATGAGACCCGGTATGGACTTGGGTGGGGAGTGATAGCAAGCCCTAGGAGCTTAACGGTGTCGGGAGACACGGCATTGACACAACTCCCATTATCTAAGATCACTTTTCTTACATGACCCCATATTTTAACAAAGGTATGAAAGATTGAGGTTCGACGCCAGTCCTCCTCTTGGGGTTTGGTGAGGGTACATCTAATCACTCCTAGATGGGAGTCGATGGATGTCATGGTGTGGTCTAGACTCGACTCATGGTATTAGGTCTCGTACTCTTCCTCCCAATCTAGTGAGGTTTCATGGACCTCAATCGTGCCCTCAAGTTCCCCTTGGGGTGGGGGAGTCTCTTCAACTAGCAAACTAGACAACCCTCTAGATGGGCATTGCCCCGCGAAGTGTCCAAATCCTTGACATCTATAGCATTGTTGGCGCCCACTACCCGGGCTGGTCCCTCCTACATTTGGGCCTTCGGAACTCTCTTCCCTCCGTGGAGGAGGGTGGCTAGGGGTGGCCTTGTTTGGAGTGGTGGTGGGAGGGGGATAGTAAGGCCGTAATGGGACATTCCCACTTGGGCTAGGGGCCTTCATAGGGGGGGCCGAGGTGGTTCGGGGCCCCATGCTTTTGGGGTCGATCGGTCGGGGAGAGGCAAACCTAGGGATTCTAGATAATCGCTCAACATCCCGAGCTATTTGGTAGGCTTGTTCAAGGTTGTCGACATCTCTCATGAAAAGTTCCCTCTTGATGTGATTTTGGAGCCCATTCCTAAATCGGGATAAGGTGACGGCTGAGTCCTCATGAACTCCACACTTCAAAATATAGGAGTCAAATTTTTCAATATATTCAACCACGGTCTTCCCTTCTTGGGTGAGACTTTGCCACTCATCTAAGAGCATTTGGTGGTAGGATAGGGGTAGGTACTTGCTTCTAAGGTGGTTCTTCATACCTTCCCAAGTGTCAATAGGCTCTTCCCGCCTAACCCTCCTTAATCCCTCTTGGTTTAACCAATAAGTCTTAGCTAATTTGGTGAGGTGCATCTTGGCCAACCTCACTCTCCTTGGGTCGGACATAGGGTATCATTCAAAGAGTTGGTCCATGGCGGTCTCCCATTCTAAGTAGGCACTTGGTTCATGGGAACCGTCAAAGTTTGGGACTTCTACCTTGATCATCCTTAAGAGGGGGTCATCCGGGTCGTCCCGTGGACGCCTTTCATTATGTTGGTGGTGGCGATGCCTCTCATAGTCATGGTAGGGGTCAACATTCCTATCCTCCCTATCAATTTCAGCATGTGGAGGGTGGGCTCTTGGACCATTGTTTCTTAAGTGGTCGTCCCGTGGACGTATTTCATTAGGTTGGTGGTGGCGAGGCCTCTCATAGTCATGGTAGGGGTCAACATTTCTATCCTCCCTATCAATTTCAGCATGTGGAGGGTGGGCTCTTGGACCATTGTTCCTTGGGTGGGGCTCATGCTCTTCTAGCCGAGCAAGTCGAGTGGAAAGGGACTCTAGTTGGGCAAGGATGGTGGCAAGGGTGGCATCCACCCGATCCATTTGACCTTGGGGTTCCTCCCTACGGGCATCTTGATTGAGTTGGGGATTGAGATCCACGGGGGGAACCGAAGAGGATGGATTGGGTCGATACATGGCTCCACTACGGGTGGACATGCAAGGGAGGGAAAAGACTTGACGGATGGTTGACTCAATGCAATGGTCCTAGGACTTAGGCTTGATAGAGACAAGTCTAAACTTGTTCTGATACCAATTTATGTGACACCACCTTGGGGGTGATAGTCACAAGACCGGTGCACCTTGGACCTTATCAAGCAAGCACAATTCGCAATTGAAACGGACAGATATCGGCGGCCACTTACCCGACACTCACCCAAGTCTCGGGGTAACTCGGTGATGCCGAGTGGAGGTTGTGAGGGCTGGGCCCTTGCTGGTAGAGGGCCAGCAAGGTCAAGGGTTTTAGCAAGGGTATGGAGGCCCAATTCAATGGAGTCGACATTGTGCCGAGGGCACGGGTTACACACTCTCTCCCACGGCGATCTCTTGAAGCAGAGGAGCTTGCGGATCGAGCACTCACTCTCCCGGGCCAGCGAAGCTATGAACTAATATTGAAAGA
Organism: Amorphophallus konjac; assembly: GCA_022559845.1. NCBI lineage: Eukaryota > Viridiplantae > Streptophyta > Magnoliopsida > Alismatales > Araceae > Amorphophallus > Amorphophallus konjac. The sequence goes on from CM040117.1 coordinate 23,148,439, forward strand.
ACAAGCACTAGGGGAAGCAAGGGTTGGAACACTTACTCGATCGGTTTGAAGAAACCGGTCCCGCTCGGAGATGTGGGCGACCGGGGAAGTGTGGGTTCCCCACACACCGCGCCGGTTGAGCTTGAACCTGTTTAAAGGATTACAACACTACTCCCCATGCAAGGGGGGGACGATGGGGAGGGGAAGTCACATGTACATTCAAACACTACCTCCCACAGGGAGGGGCTGTAAGTCGGCCGGGCAGGGAGGGGAGGATGGATCTAGGAGCTAATTGAAAGAAAGTCGCCGGATCTATCCGCCCTCTGGAACAGGGGATAGGTAGTCAAAGTCGGTGCCGCTGCGGCCTATCCCGGACTCCGTTGTCGACGAAATAAGTTGGAGAACCTTTGTAGTTGACCCAGGAGGACGTCCAATTTTTGGAATAATTTTTGGATGACGACGTTAGACGGGGCAGGGTCGTGAGCAGGGTCTCTGTTATCTGATTCTGACTGCTACAGTACCACTACAAAAGGAAGAAGAAGTCACCACGGGCGCTCTTGAGCTTTGATTCAGGCGGGACCGGAGTCGCTGGATTTTTTGACGAGTCGTCTTTGAACGGAGATCCACGGGGACACCAGAGGAGGTTGGAGTAGATAGAAACAGCCCGAATAGTGATCGAGGGTATGTTCAGTCCCAGAGTGGACAGAACAGCGCAGCCGAGGGAGAAAAATGAGAACTCTTAGCTCCGGATGCCGAACGGGGTGCCGCTTCTTGATTCAGGAAGTAGACTCGTCGTAGAAGATCTCAGCCGAGCCCCGCTTCCAGATCTTTAAGATGATGGCCATGGGAGCCTCTGCAAACCGCTTCAGGTTGGTAGTCTGGAGGAAGGCGCGCAGTCTAGGGAGATCAGATCCTCTGAGCAGCCACGAGCTCAGAATTGAACGAGACCACTGCCATTGCGAAGATAATGGAGAGACGCTTCCAACGGTACCACTTGGGCTTCCAGGGACACCGGGATGACGTTGTGGCCGAATCTGCAAGATGCTGGTACTCTGCTACCTGCGAACTGAGAAGTGCAGGTTGGAGATGGGAGGTGGGAGATGAGGTAAATGGGAGGTGAAAGGGGGTGGATGGGTGTGGAGGCAACCCTTGGGTGTTAGGGGGTATGGAAGGGGGCAAACCAAGGTGAGGGAAGGGGAGAATGGGGGCAGGGAGGTGGTCTAGCAGGTGGTGAGAGAGTGAGCAATGAATTTGGGACTAGGAGGGAGGGGAAGAGGGATGATGGTTTCCCTATTTGGGGTGGTCTAGGGCTTGTGGGAGGAGAGAGTGGAGGGGAAAATATTCAAACTTCTCTTGGGAGATGGAAGATTGCATGGGGAAGAGGGAGGATTATGTTGGGGAGAGTGAGATTGTGTTGGGAAGAACAATATTCTCCTAGGGAGGGGAGATATTTGGTGGGATTTGGTGGGAGGGGAATGATGGCACCTAGGGGAGTGGAAAAGTAGTGGAGGTGAAAGCTTGGGTGGAGGATGAGGTGGAGGAGAGAGGTGGGATTTGAATTTGGGGAAGGGGGAAAGAGAAAGAGAGGGGTGGGTGGGATTCTCTCCCTAGGTATTCTCACCCCACTAATGGATTCTCTCCACAAGAAATTTGAATTTTGAACTCACAAAATGGCAACTTTCATTATCATAAAATGGGGGGGAATGGGGTCCTATATATAGGCAACCCACATTTTACAATAAGTCCCCGACTCTTGATACAATGACAAATAACCAAGGGGTAGGGGGGACCTTGGGCCTAGCCCAATGAATTGGGCCCATTAACCAACTAACCAACCTAATAACACTCAAACTTAGGTAAATAAATCAAAGACCTAGAGAAATGACTCAAATAAAAGGGAAAATACATCAAATGACTCAAATAGAAAGCAAAAAATGGATAATTGGGCCCACATAGAGTGATGCCCGAGCTCACACAACTTCGGAGTGTGACGACGACCCGAGCCAGAGAGAGTCGTAGGTGATGCCTCCATCACCGCCTCTGCTCCCATGCCCTACGTGGGCGCCGTACCCCCCAAGGGCCTTGTCGTCCAAGACGCTGCTACCCCTCCCTGCGTCTCCAAGGCCTTGCCTTCGCCCGCTCGCCCTGCGTCTACCCCGACTGCCAAGCTCACGCCTTCCGAAGCTCGCACTCTGGCTATCAGTGGCAAAGGCTCTGCCTGGCCTGTGCTGGGCAAGTCCTCTGCCTCCTTGTCGGGTCATGCTTCCTCCCTTGCCCAAGTTCATTCGCAGCCTTTTTCGCCCCAGGACCCTCTCTTGTCATCCATCCGCCTACCTTCACCGACTCCGGCGAGCCGGCGGTCTTCTTCTTGCTTGGTGAAGTCTGCTCCTCCTGCAAGCCGGTGGAGCTTGCCGTCATCGCCCGGACTCCTCATGGACGCCCGCCCTTCCCGGACATCCATGGTCATCTGGCCCAGAGATTCTCCTTTCTCCAGGACTTCATCATCAGCGCAATTGATGGCTGTCATCTCCTCATTCGCTTCCAGAACCATGCAGACTACCTCCAAGTCCTCCTCAAGGGCACCTTGCTCATCCATGGTCGGGTGTTCAGGTTCTTCCAATGGTCTCTTGACTTCTCGCCGAGTGCTAACTCCCCGGTTGTTCCCGTTTGGCTGGAGCTCCCTAGCTTGCCGGCCAACTTCTTCAATGAAGCCATGGTTCGCTCCATCGCCGGCAGCCTTGGGTCTGTCCTCATGGTAGATCACAAAAATTCTTGCCTGCTCCAAGCTCATGCTGCCAGGGTATGTGTGCAGCTAGACGTCTCCAAGCCGCTTCCGGCATGCGTTTGGATTGGCGTGGGGGGTGGTGGGCAATGGCAACCCATTGTCTACCCTAACCTACCTCTGTTATGCCACGGGTGCCTTCACCTTGGGCACCTAGCAGACCACTGCAAGAAGAAGACCCCGCTGGTGGTGCCTCCTCGTGGTCCTCAGCCTGGAGGCTCCGGCCCCCCTCCACCTGTCTCGCATGTTCCTTCTGCTATGGCCAAGGCTTGGGTGCCAGTCACCCCTGTGGTGGTGGCTCCCCCCCTTGTCACGTCCTTGGCCGCTCCGTCCATCGGTGCTCCTGTTGCTTGCGGTGTTGATCCTGTGGTTTCCTCCAGTACCCCGTGCCGGGTACCACGGTTTCCTGCTGCTGCTTGCGTGGCTAGCTTCGCACCTGCCTACCCACCTCTCCTAGGCGCCTCCATTCTCGCGGCCGTGCCTGTGCCTTGGCTAGAGGTGCCCGCCACGGCTGGGCCTACTGCTGATGCCCCTTTGGTGGTGCCTGCTGCACCCTTGCCGCTAGGCCCCCCGGGAGCCTCTCCAACAGTTGTCCTGCTTGCTCCGGCTGCTTCCACCTCCATCGTTGATGTCTCTCCAAGCGCTCCTGCCATCCCCTCCGGCAGTGGTCCTGCTGGTTTCACTTGTGTTTTGGCACCTTCAGCGCCCCCCTGGAGTGCCACCTTGCCTCCCTCGCTCTCCAAGCTGTACCCCGCGTCAAGGATGGCCCCCCCTCTGATGTTCCTTTTGTTGTTGACGGCCTTGGCAACTCTTCCGTGGCACCCCTGGTGTCCCTGGTCTCTAGTGCTTCTCACGCCCCGCCAGCAATTGCCTCCCCCACCTGTGCCGCCAACTCCTCTTGTGCTGTGGAGCTTCACCCCTCTTGTGGGGTCTCCCCCCTGCTATCCCCGGCCAGAACGCCCAACCGGTCCTCACCGCGACATCCTCTTGCAGTCGTAATGCCACTGTTGTGCCTCCTCCGTCGGATCTCCAGCCTCATCACATCATCCTGGGTCTGCAAGCAGAGTCCCATGGTGAAGATCCTCCTCCACTCTCTGCCCCTCACGCTGTTAGGGTCCCTAATGCTCCAGCGGTGCTGCTTGCCCCCATGAGTTCTCAATCAGGGCCTCCCCCTGTTCTCGGGCATGATCCTTCACCGCCACCCCATGTTGCTGCCCCTCTACCACCTGCGTCCCGTGCCTCTGGACCGCGTATCTGGCTCCATGGAGATGCCTGTCCAAAGCAGGCGAACCCCAAAGCTTCGACTGGTTTCAGCTTCGAGTTTCCTTAGCGCCACTCAGCCGCCGGCCTCCTCCAGCCGGCCTTTGGCGATTCTACAGAAGCCTCCATCTGTAGGATGTCTGGCAAGCCCGTTGGTTCCCCTTTCGAGACATGTTCTCTTGCGGACCCCGCTGATGAGCAGGCCTTCGACTGCTACGAATCCAACGATAGACTCGTCCGCACCAACACTAGAAGCTCCCAGTGCAAATCCAACTGTCCTCGCCGTTAGTGGTTGTGGCTCTAGTTTCATTTTCGCCTCCTGTGGCGTTTGTTCGTCTCTTCCCTTTGTTAGTTGGTGCCACTAGAACCCCTCCTGTTGTAGGGCTGTATCCCCTGTCGTCTTTGGCCCCTTAGTCTTGGTGCCCTTCTCCCCCCTCCCTCCCCTCTTGTAACTTCCTTGCCTTAATGAAAATTCCTTGTTCGACGGCCGGGGTCGAGTATATCCCTCGTCCCGCCCTACAAGTATCGCCTTATTGAAAAAAAAAGTAGGTGGAGAGCTACACTCTGGAGAGACGATTTTATGCTAGTTGCCGTACCCTGTGGCGGCTCGAGTTCGGGCTGGGAGAAAAACCAGCTAGAGGGCCTGACGTAGTGCAGTTAGTCAGTGTGTGCACACGTGGTCGGAGACTTCGGACGCATGCTGACGAGCACGACCCCGACTAGACCCTTGTCTTGTGGTTATTTGTACAGTGTCTCAGTGTCCGCCTGGGGCGAGTAGGGAGACACCCGGGGCATGGACTAAGACGTTAGTGGACGCATTCAGCCTTGCTTCTGGTGGACAGGTGATGAGTGTGCTTTTTTACATGTTAATTTATGATACACACACTTTTTAAGAGCTTTAATCTTGATAAATATGCACTTATCATAATTAATCTCAATCTCATGCTAAGATGTTAAGTTTGATGAAATTAATTATAATTTGAGAAATAAAATATTTCATTTTGCAGGTACTCAATCGGTTAGCACGAAGAGGTACACAAGTCTGCACAAATAGTGAAGAAAATAATGTGCCAAAGACCATTAATATGAAAAGATGAGATGAGAAGAAGAAAAAACAAAAAAGACAAATGGGCCAAAGGCCCGTGACCAATGGCCAGCATGGGCCTCTTCAACATGCATGGCCTCTTCCCCCTTGGCCTTTCCCACGGTGGGCCCCCATGCATGCAGGAACATCAACGCGGCCAAGTCGGCTGCGCCTTCTCACGTGGGAGAAGGCTTCACGCGGTCAGCAGCAGGAGGGCGCAAAGCGGGGTCAACGCGCTAGCGCAGGCGACCGACGCGGGAGGAGAGAGAAGCGCGACAGCAGGGGAAGAGAGAGAAAGAGGAAGAGAGAAGAGGAAGAAGAAATAAAAAAAGGAAAAGAGAGAGAAAATTTTAGAAAAAAATGGCAAAGTGTGTAACACATGCATGCACACATTCCTAAGTCAAAAATTGTAGCAAATGTGTTCATATGGAATGGGTTAGTTTGAGCCCTATAAAAGGAGGGCATGGGAAGAGGTTCTCTCCAATAGAGATATATGTAGGAAGCTTTCATTCTTTCCCCTTCACTTCTAGTTCTTTAGTGTTAGGATTAGGCTTTCTATTTCTATCTCCCTTTCCGATTGTTCTAGCTTTGTTGTAATTTATTTTACTTTTGTTATAATGCACTTGTGAGTTGGTTTGATTTAAATTTAATTCTAGTGTTTCTTCATTTTGCTTAATTCTTCATTTTGTTACATAATCTTTTCCCATCTCTATCTAAACTTTCTTCAAAAAGCAGTTCTCTATCATCTTCTCAATGTCTTCTAAAGACAGTCAAGAGAAGTGGTTCCGTAGCTCCGGTCGAGTGTACGTTGATGACGTGGAAATTGTGGGGCGTGGTGCCACAAGTCACATAGACAAGCATATGTGCATAAGTGATAACACAATGTGCATATCAAGTGAACATCATGAACATGTGACTATGTAAACATGGTAGCATTATCATACAGCAAGATAAAGGCGATAAAAGATGTAAAAGAATACCGTGATCGCCACCAAGGAATGACAACGTCAAAAGAATATAAAATACTAAGTGCGTTGTGTACCTTGGAAAAAGAGGATGATCGCGCTCAATATCAAGATGCGGGGACTATGTGGATTACCTCTCCTTGCCTTCCAGCCGGCTAGAAGGTAAGGGCCTCACTTTCCATGCTTTCCTGCGAAACAAACACAAAACAAGAGGCAAAACCCATTAGAAAATGATAAGTGTAGAAATCTGCCCAAGTGTATAAAGTAGCATGAAAGATTGAGGGCAAACTTACCCGGGGAGGGTTTTTAACCCCTATGGAAGGGTGCAAACAATAGGTGTGTATATTGTGATGAGACTAGACTGCAAAGATTGATTTAATATGTCATGATGAACATAGATAAAGAAGGTGCAAAAGTGCAAGTCACAAGAAAAAATGTGCAACCAATGTAAATTAGGTGCAAAGACTGATGCAAAGAGTAGGGCAAATGAAGTCCAAATGGGGAGAACTTTGAGATGACAGAAGACTTGAGTGTTGTGAAGAAGCAAGAACAAGAATCACTCCAAAACGAGGTCGGGACAGAAAGTTATGACACCGGAGATTTGGCGAAAAATGTGGACTGTGCAGAAAATATAGAACAGTGCACAAAGTGGACTCAAAGAATGATGAATATCTCATAAGATAGAACACCAAAAGAGGAAAGAGAGGATGCTATGGAAAGGTGAGAATGTTATGGTGAAACTAGGTCAGAAAGGAGAGTTTAAAATGAGGAAGACAGCAGTGAAAATGGGGTGGAAAACTCAAGAAAACAGAAGGGTGCAGAATATGGGAGAAAAATGATTGTGTAAAAACAGAATGAAAGTGCAAAACTCGTGGACAAAATATGCATGAAGATGACGAGGTAATGAGCCCAAAACTAAGGAACACAAAGATTATACTTCCCTCTATAGCCTGGAGTTGAAAGGACGGATCAAGAGTGCCCCACGGCCTCGCACCGGCGACGCAAACATGCCCCCGTCGCAAGAAATCTGAGTTTCAGCAAAATGCAGAACAGTGTGGTGAAACCTCAAAAGTAGGGGCTTAGAAAAGGGGGAAAAGATATGAGAAATAAGGCAAACATATAATCAACGTGAAGCTAATACTCCCCTCTTCAAGATGGAGTCGAAGGAGGACAAAACGGATGAAGCATGACTCCGCCCCGGCTTGATGAACAGGCCCCCGTCGCGAAGTTGTAGCAGAAAATCAGCAAACTATGATGATTTGCCAAAAGTAGGGGCGAAGTTAGGAGGGCAAACGATGATGAAATCGAGCAAATAATGAATCAATGGAAAGACAATACTTCCCTCTTCAGGCTAGGGTCAAAGGGTTGAGTAGAAAATCTGGCATGGCTTCGCCGTCGCCTTGAAAACACGCCCCCATCGCACAGGAAATCTGGCCAGGTTTTATAGAAAAGTGGTGAAACCCCCAACTTTCTCCCACGATTCCAGAAGATAGAGTCCACCAAATCTCGAGATCTCTAGATCAATCTCGAGATAATAGATAGGATAAGAGCTAGGAACAAATGGGACTCTTTTTGGTGGAAGGATCTGGAAGATAGAGTCCATGGAAGGTGGCCCCGGAGCCTAATCTGGAAGAGTGTGTGACGCGAAAATGCATAAAACCTGATATTACGGCCAAGATTCCAGGAGATATAGTCAATTAAAAATCGTGATCCATATACCAAATTCAAGATAATACAAAGAGGAAGACACAGCAACAAACGAGGCTCAATTTCGTGGAGTATTCTAGAAGATAGAGCCCTAACAAGGAGGCCCCGCTGCACAGGTTTGGCCTTAGAATCCGGCGGCGAAGAAGACGGAGTTCAGAAACTTTTGGACTCTTTGGGGTATAAACGGTCGCACGATAGACCGTTCAACAAATAGGGCGGTCTAGGGGTAGACCGCTCAATGAACCAGGGGGCGATCGGGAGACTTTTGGCACAAAAATTGGATAAACGGTCATCCACAGACCGTTTTTTGACATAAGCGGTCTCAAGAAGACCATTTTTTGACATTTCAAAAATAATAAAATAAAAATAAAAAATTTAAAAAATTTAAAAAGTTACTGTTCACGCGGTCAACTGTTGACCTTTTATCATGTTAAGCGGTCCACATTGGAACATATGAACAGTAACGGTCAACAGTTGACCGTTTATCAAGGTTTGGCTGTCAAGCTCGCGCGACTTTAAAAATCAGAGAATATCTTGAAAACGGTGTAGAATTAGAAAAAGTGGTAGAAAAAAAAATTGTAGATAACTGAAAGATGAACAACTTTTATGAAGAGAATAAGATGAAAAAATGATCAGAAGAGAGAGAAAATGGGGTAAGAACGGAGAAAAATACTGGGGCTTGAAAACGGTGGAGAACTGGATAATGGCATAGAAGAAGAAAATGTAGGACTTTAAAAAAGAAACAACTTTAGCGAAGGACACTTAATGAATAGAGGAAAGGAAGGGGGTGAAAAGGGACCATTTTTCAAGACTACGTAGCGAAAGGGGCCGCATTCCTGAGGGAAGTCGACCTAAATGGGCCGTAAGTCGACTTGGAAGGCCGGAAGGTGAAAAATAGGCTCCAGGGCTCCAAGAAATCATGATCTCCAATGCTCAAAGGGAATGGTACAATTAAATGGGCTCGAAATCCATCCAAGGAACGCTCCAAAATAATGGTTAATTTGGGACATCCAAAATGATGAAAAAGAGAAATGACACAACTTGCGGGCTAAAAACGGGTGTCAACAGATGCCCCTTCTTGATGTCCTCTTTGCAAGGGAGCGAGCGAAAGCGACGGGGAGGCGAAATGGAAAGGAGATAGAGCGAAAGCGAAAGCGACGTGAAATGGAGATGAAGTAGAGATGAAGCAGAGAGAACTGATAAGCGGGTATCAAGGCAAAAGACACTCGTTTTATCCAACAAGTGACAGGAATTCTCCCAAAATCGCCGAACTAACCACAGGACTAGATGATAAGAATGAGACATGTCTAGAGAACTAAACTAACAGGAAAAAAAAGAAACACGACCAACCTCATCGGGGACACAATCCACAGACAATGAGGGGGTCGAAAAGGAACATAACGTAAAAAGCAGGAAAAATATAACTAAGATAAAATCCAGACAGGAATCACGCTGGCCAACCAGACCAAGCGGCAAGATCAGAGAAATCGTTCAAATTCAGAGTGGAATAAGAATCTCTTATCTAAGTGAATTGAAGTGCATTTAACCATTACTGAGGAACAACCTTGAACGGATCATGAGGCGTGCGTGCTCAAAATGTGACATGATGCATGTTGGGCTACAATAAAGAAATCATCAAAACGAATGCAAAGAAAGTTAAAATAGAAAGTACTCGAGAATAGTATTGCTAGATTGGAACAATCAGGGTCAAGACACTATCCGCAACCACGGCGTGCGTGATAGAACCATCGTTCCCTAATTTTCCCAACCTAACGGCCTATCCGATGATTAAACATGTGCACCTAGATCATCATCGTTTTTGTTAGAGGGGAACGTCAGATCCTGGAACACGTGAATGACCAGCCGGTTCTCGAGATAATATAACAATATAGATACCATATAGTAATGCAACAATGAGTAGGGATAGAGAGCTATACCTGACTTACCTGTGCAAGCGAAAACGGCATTTTTTTTATTTTCATTTTTTGATTTTTATGAATTTTCATATATAAGATAAATATGATAAGCAAGTATAAACATAGCGTAGATAACATAACGATTAACTGAACGACAAACAACAGGACATAACATAACGATCAAATGAAATGGGAGACAATACAACATAACATAACAAAGGCAAATGAGCACATATGCAATGGCATGAACAGACAATATGCATGCATGAACACGGTGTGACAAGACAACAACACGGTGGGACAACACACGGTTGGGACAAGAACATGACGGATGACCACACGGTTGGGACAAGAACATGGGACATAAAGGGGTGACTAACAACATGTGCAAGATAACTAACAACACTCGGTGAGGGACAAAACAACATGTGTGGGACAACACGGTGGGACATAAACACGTGACAAGGACACGGCGGGACAAAAGACATAAACAAATATGCCCTTCAATCAAAACCCAAGATCAAAATGAAGCAGAACCGCCAGGTTCATAATCGTGAGGCAAAGCCCTCTCATAAAGATATGATCATTGCAAACAAAAGCTGGGAAGGACATGAGCTTCAGAACAGATCGAGAGTGGATCGAAGAAGGAAAGAACAGATCAAAGATGTGGACAGGAGGCAGAGCAAAAAGATATAGCAAGGAATGCCTGAGTACTTGCAACCTGCACACTTAGCAAACGGATTACGTATCTGTACTTAAAATAAATGCAAATGCATGAAAAAGACACATTTTTTTGGATTTTTGTGATCTTTTTTTGAGTTTTTTAGATTTTCAATAGTATTTCATTTTTCTGGATTTTTTTTGAAGTATTTGATTTTTAGGTTTTTGAAATATTTAATTTTTTTTTAAATTTTGAAGTATTTGATTTTTTGTATTTTTGACAATATTTGATTTTTTTATAGAAATTTTGATTTTGACATAGCAATCCGCAACACCTAAAGACGGGTTCAAACTATTGGCCAGGGATCGTCATTCCTACCCCTTTCATTAAAGGCTTCCCTTAAGTAGGGCGTGCATGTGAGGGTGGCTTACCACAATCAACCGCTTCTAAAGAACGGTGCCCCTACTAAGGCCATACCCGGAATACAACCCAGCCTAAGAGGGAGAAGCAGAAGAAAAATTGGAGACAAGCTTCGTGCAGGATGGGAGATATCAAGGCTCGAATTCCTTCCAGGACACTATCCCTCAAAGAGATAACCTGTTACGCTGGAGCTTTGTGTCTTTGATTTTTAGACCCATATTTATCAGGCACGCATGCGACCGGGCTCATGACGTCCCGCGGGGAACTGTACTGCCACTCTTGCCATGCCTTTGATTCATAATTTTACATTGATTCATTTTCTCATTTTGGTAGCCCTTATTAACCAGATATAGCGTGAAAGCTCACTTTTGAGGGTCAAGACTGCCCCTATTTGAGACCTCTCTCGTATTAGGGAGCGCCTAGGTTGGTCATCTATCCATCAATCTCTTGCCCCTGCACTTGGCCGAGCAGAGAAAAGAAAAGACCTTTGTGCATACCCAAAGTATGGCCAAAGCAGCAACGGTGTGCCTCAGAGAGATCGGCTATGGCTTGCCGTGTAGTGTGTGAAAAATCCATACTCATAGGTCACCCTCAACAATCGAGGAAAGAAACTAGACTCCCAGCGCGGAGCTATCACCAGCCTAAGGATGCTGCAGAAGCTAACTTTTTTATTTGACACAAAGTTAAGATCTAATTAAACAAAGACTCCTAAAGCCACTCAATCATGTTAAGGAATCATGTGCAGAAACAATAGAAATAATGGAAATGAAAGCACGTTCTTGCACAAAATAAAGATACCTTTGCAGATCCATGGCGTGGAAACCAGCATCCTGAAGCGATTTCGATCATCGAGCTTTGAGGAGCGCGAGTAGCTTTGCATTCCTTGCTTGCCAGGATAAAGGATGAAAGGAGAGCAAAGGATTGGATTCCTCGACACAGAGGAGTGGCAGACATCATACTGGACGAAGAAGGGATAAAAAGGAAGAGAGACGAGGGCTAGAACTCCCTTGTTAAGGCACTGAGGCCCTGATAACAAGGAACCACATATAGAATAAATAAGGATTAACTGAGATCAAGGCGGGCTAAAGCCTCGAAAACAGCACGAAAAAGGGTAATGACCCCGAAAGGGTGAGACAGAAAGAATAGACGAACCATAAGAAGATTGTGGCAAAGATAAGGGGGAAGAGGAGTGATCATCCGACGTGGTCGGAGAAAAGGAATTAGAATCACCCGACAGGGTCGGGGAAGGAGAATGAGAATCACCCGCCAATGACGGGGAAAGAAAATGATAGACACCCGATAGGGTTGGGGAAGAAGAATGATGGTCACCTGACAGGGTCGGGGAAAGAAAAGGGTAATCACCCGACATGGTCGGGGAAGGATCAGAAGTAGAGCCCGGGGATACCAGAAGAGAAGGATCAGAAGAAGTCCCAAAAGTGGGATGAAAGGATGACATAGGCCGAGGCCTTAAATCATGAGAGAACGGAGAATCTGGAGACTCCGGATGAGTGGAGAAAGAAGAGTGGGGGTTTGCGGACCCGAAAAGAGAGGAGAAGATCATAGAAACTGGATTAGAGGAAGGGAGGTACACCACCCAGGGGTGGGAGCTGAGTAGAAGAAAGGATGATTGGAGAGGAGGGGAAGACGGAGAAGTGGCCCCTCGAGTGCACAACACGCGGCCTTTGTACTTGAGTCGCTGCCTCTTCTTAGTAGCAATCGCTTGAACACGGGCCTGCCTGGTGCGGACCTGGACCTTTGGCCTTCTCGATCTGTAATGTCTCCTCAAATAACGGGCCCATCTGGCAGACGACCTAGCCCGGTTATGAATATGTAGCTTCGTCGGGGTGATTGCCCCTAAACACCCAGTGCTAACCATTGGCGGACATTCTTGGATAGATGACTCCTTGGGATGAACATCAGAAAACCACGGAGTCTTGTCACTTGGCACTAGCAACATGAGATTCGGCATCTCCATTCGGTAATCGGGTCTGAAGCATGCATAACTCCCTTACCAGAAGAGCAGGACAAAACTGAGGGAGAGTAACGCGCGGCGTTGACGTGGCCGACTCACCAATAAACCGAGGGAGATTGCATAACAAGTGCAGCATGTCCTTGGAGGGTGCTGAAGATACGGCCAATTGCCCCTTGAATAGGGAATCCATCAGGCTCCTGGCGGCCGTATGGGTTAGCATAATCCGAGTAGAGAACTCCTCTCGGCCAGTGAACTGAACATCAATCGAGCGAGGAGTAATAACAACATTAATAATCGAACCTCCAACAAGCAATGAGATTGCCATCGGCCTCGCTTGTGAAGAAACTGACACTAGTGCAAGGGAGCTCTTCTTAGCAACCGTTTCCATAGGAAATGCAGGCTCATTATCCCAAAGATGATCGGGGACCAAGACTCGGACTAGCATGCGGCAAATGAAATCTTGAATCTTATAGTGCAGAACCCGCACTGAACTGTCCTGACTTGGCTTGTCATCTCCCTGGGGACCAGACCCGAGGGGCACCAAAGGTAGCTCACACCCGCTCCGTGGGGTGGAAATGGATGGGGAAGAAATGGAAGTAATAGGTTTGGAAGGCGGAGGTGAAGGTTTAGAAGGCGTAAATGGGGGTAAGGACAATGCGAGTGGTGGAGGGATAGCGGCAATGACAGGCTCAAGTGGAGGTAAGGGCAAAGGTGGAGGCGTTGGAGGGGGTAAAGGTGAAGGTGGAGGTGTAGGTATAGCTTGCTCAGGCTCGGGCAACAATGGCGAAGGGGATGGAAAAGGTGGTGGAGATGGTGGAAGTGATGGAATAGGAGTCTTCGGGGGAGGAGGCGATGAGGGCGGTGGTGATGGCGGTGGGGGTAGTGGAGATGGTGATGCAGGCAATGAAGGTAATGGAGGTGGAGATGGAGAGGGTGAGGAAGGAGGTAAAGGGGAAATGAAAGGATGTGGGACCCAACGTCGACGTATTGACACGACACGCCGAGCGGCATTGGGGGTAGGAGTAGTGGCGATGGAAGTGGCGGAAGTGGAGGCACTAGCCTGAGCAAGGGACAGGGTAGTCGGAGTTTGTGGAGATGGGGTAGGAGATGGAGAAGGTGGTATAGATAATGGAACAGGTGACGGAGCAGGTGCATCGCTAGATGAGGGATCACAGGGGTGCCCCTGGTCTTGTAGTAGAGACGGCTGCTTGGGCGGCCACTATTGCTGCTGCTTGCTGCGGAGATTTAGAATAGCTTCATGCATGGCGGCCCAATCGATCCTCTTATTATTTTCCAGGCCATAAACATACTCTCGAAATTCGGGACAGTCCTCAACCAAATGCCCCTACTGGCGATGAAATTCACAATACTGAAACACATTCCTGGCCGTGGGTCGGCAAGGCACAACCAGAGGGAGTTGTAATGCATGAGCAGCCATCAAAGCCCTAAAAATATCTGTAAAAGACTCCGGCAATGGCGGAGAAGGAGCCCGCTTCGGGTACGGTGGATGCCGAGGGATATGGTAAGGTAATAGAGAAGGTTGCGGGGATGGAAGCGGAGGTTGCGTAGGCAATGGCGCATGGCTAAAGGAAGGATTTGGTGAAGGCATATGCGGAGCAGGATGAAGGGGTATATATACGGCATTCACCTACTGTGTTTCCTTGACCGGAGGTGGGGGTTCATGCGGGTATGAAGAGGCAGAAGGCTGACTCGTGGAGGGTTGATATGTGGAGGTATATGGATATGTGGAGGTATATGGGTGTGGGGGAGCGGAAGGCTGACTCATGGAAGGATATGTGGTGGAGGGCTGACTCATGGAAGAATATGTGGGAGATGATGGATAGGAGGCGTATGTGGGCGTTGAAGGTGAAGGGGACTCTAGGTCAAGGGAACCTAAAAGTTGTTGGTGGATGAAGCGGGCTCGGCTATAAAGCTGTTGCCAGGAGGTGATGTCATTCAAGGCTAAGATGAATCGATACTCTGGCATTGCATTAGAAATGATCATTTTGATTTGCTCTCCCTCCGGAATATGTCCCGGGACTTACGCAGCTAGGCGACACCAGCGGTCGGCGAAGGTAGAGAACTCCTCATCGGGCTTCATCTTCTCATGGGCCAGATCAACCATGGAATACCTGGGCCCAACCTGGTCTTGATATTGCTGAAGAAATTTCTCTTGAACGGCCTGGAAATTCACCACTTGATCTTGCGACAATGCAAAGAACCAATCCCGAGCCGGGCCTTCTAGAGACAGACCAAATAAATAAGCCATCAAGCGTTGGTCATGTCGGAATTGGGCCGACTCACAAAGAAACTCCTTCAAGTGCACATAGGGGTCACCGGCTCCACCATAGCGGCGATATGCGGGAATTTGTGAGCGCGGTGGAAGCTGAAGACCTTGGAATGCAAACGGGACACTCAAAGAAGTTTTGGGATCAATTTGACGTTGAAGTTCATCAAGCTGGCGTTGGGTTTGAGCAATCATCTCCTCGATGGGGAGAGACTGAGAAGGATGCAAGCCAACCTGAGCAAGAGAGGGTGAATTTGGACCAGGATTATGATAGTGGGCTGGATAAAGGGATCCAGATTGAGAAGAAGGGAAGCCCATTCCAGGAGTGGCAGGATACATGGGCTTGGAAGAATCATGATCATAAGAATGAGGACCGATTGGGCCAGCAGCAACATGGGCAGGAGGAGCGGTCCCATTAAGAGAAGTGGGCCCATTAGGAGAATAAGAAGGCCCGCTAAAGAAAGGGGGTCCATTAAGAGTAGAAGATGGAGGCCCGTTAGAAGGATGAGGCCCATTGAAGGGATAAGGCCCGCTAGGAGAATGGTACCCATTAAAGGAATAAGGCCCATTAGATGAATGAGGCCCGTTATGAGAATGAGGCCCATTAAGGTGATCAACATTGAGTTTTTAGGCCTGGGCCGGGTCCATTTGGCTAACAAGAGGGGATGAGTGGGCCATGAGATTCGCTTGTGAGTCAGAAAGGCCACGAGGAGATGGGCCCGCGTGGAAAGAGGAATCCACGCGGGAATAAGAAGATGGGGATGAAGAAGGGTAATATACAGGAGAAAAATGGCGCTCCATGAAGGAAAATGGAGACTTTATACAGGAAAAATGAAGGGAATACAATGAGGGAAGTAAGAGGGCTCGAGAATTAGAGAGGGGGCTGACTCAATAATGCAAAGGGAAAAAAAATACCCAGGATAATGTGACTAGACAAATGGACACACAGAATGGACTAGCCTAAGTGGGCCTAATGACAAAACCTATATGGATAGTGGGGATGCAACACAAAATGACACAAATGGGCTTTGACAAGCCCAAACAACACAAACAATATGCAGGATTTCACCCAAGTCAATCAAGTTAATATGATGGGAAATATTTTGTTGTCAACGTTTTGGTGGGCCTTTAAATGTCTTTAAATTAAGATTAATTCCCTCAAGATAGGTATCCTATAGGGAATAAGGTCCAAACTTTGGGTTGACTAGGGTTAACTCCTTCACAACGTATGCAAATGCAAGCCTAAGGGGTGGAAAGGTACAACCGGCCCGGCGTCCGTGTGGGAATCCACGGCTCGCTGGGACTTATGGAGGTCCGGATAAGATCACCTAGTCGAGCCCAAGGAATATGGAGCGAGAGGGTCACTTACCGAGGGGAATGCAACTACAATATGTAAATATGCATGATCCTATGTGCATCGGAGTGCATGTAATTTCTAGCCTAAAACTAGCAAATCAAGATATACTGAACACAAGCAAACATAACAAGATGGATGCAAACAAGATGAACAATATGAAGATGTGAAATGCTATCTAAACATGAATATACACACCAAGATCGCAAGAAACCATGGACAAAGTGATGGGCACTAGAGGTCCCACCGTGATCGCCAAAAAAAGCTGATGACGTGGAAAATGTGGAGCGTGGTGTCACAAGTCACATAGACAAGCATATGTGCATAAGTGATAACACAATGTGCATATCAAGTGAACATCATGAACATGTGACTATGTAAACATGGTAGCATTATCATACAGCAAGACAAAGGCGATAAAAGATGTAAAAGAATACCGTGATCGCCACCAAGGAATGACAACGCCAAAAGAATATAAAATACTAAGTGCGTTGTGTACCTTAGAAAAAGAGGATGATCGCGCTCAATATCAAGATGCGGGGACTATGTGGATTACCTCTGCTTGCCTTCCAGCCAGCTAGAAGGTAAGGGCCTCACTTTCTATGCTTTCCTGCGAAACAAACACAAAACAAGAGGCAAAACCCATTAGAAAATGCTAAGTGTAGAAATCTGCTCAAGTGTATAAAGTAGCATGAAAGATTGAGGGCAAACTTACTCGGGGAGGATTTTTAACCCCTATGGAAGGGTGCAAATAATAGGTGTGTATATTGTGATGAGACTAGAGTGCAAAGATTGATTTAATATGCCATGATGAACATAGATAAAGAAGGTGCAAAAGTGTAAGTCACAAGAAAAATTGTGCAAACAGTGTAAATTGGGTGCAAAGACTGATGCAAATAGTAAGGCAAATGAAGTCCAAATGGGGAGACATTTGAGATGACAGAAGACTTGTATGTTGTGAAGAAGCAGGAACACGAATCACTCCAAAAGAAGGTCGGGATAGAAAGTTATGACACCGGAGATTTGGCGAAAAATGCGGACTGTGCAGAAAATGCAGAACAGTGCACAAAGTGGACTCAAAAAATGATGAATATCTCACAAGATAGAACACCAAAAGAGGAAAGCGGGGATGCTATGAAACGGTGAGAATGTTGTGGTGAAACTAGGTCAGAAAGGAGAGTTTAAAACGGAGAAGACAGCAGTGAAAATGAGGTGAAAAACTCAAGAAAACAGAAGGGTGCAGAACATGGAAGAAAAATGACTGTGTAAAAACAGAATGAAAGTGCAACACTCATGGACAAAATATGCATGAAGATGACGAGGTAATGAGCTCAAAACCAAGGAACACAAAGATTATACTTCCCTCTAGAGCTTGGAGTTGAAAGGATGGATCAAGAGTGCCCCACGGCCTCGCACCGGTGACGCAAACATGCCCCCGTCGCAAGAAATCTGAGTTTCAGCAAAGTGCAGAACAGTGTGGTGAAACCTCAAAAGTAGGGGCTTAGAAAAGGGGGAAAAGATATGAGAAATAAGGTAACGATATAATCAACGTGACGCTAATACTCCCCTCTTCAAGATGGAGTCGAAGGAGGACAAAACGGATGAAGCATGACTCCGCCCCGGCTTGATGAACAGGCCCCCGTCGCGAAGTTGTTGCAGAAAATCAGCAAACTATGATGATTTGCTAAAAGTAGGGGCGAAGTTAGGAGGGCAAACGATGATGAAATCGAGCAAATAATGAATCAATGGAAAGACAATACTTCCCTCTTCAGGCTAGGGTCAAAGGGTTGAGTAGAAAATCTGGCATGGCTTCACCGTCGCCTTGAAAACACGCCCCCATCCCACAGGAAATATGGGCAGGTTTTATAGAAACGTGGTGAAACCCCCAACATTCTCCCACGATCCCCAGAAGATAGAGTCCACCAAATCTCGAGATCTCTGGATCAATCTTGAGATAATAGATAGGATAAGAGTTAGGAACAAATGGGACTCATTTTAGTGGAAGGATCTGGAAGATAGAGTCCATGGAAGGTGGCCCCGGAGCCTAATCTGGAAGAGTTTGTGTGACGCGAAAATACATAAAACCTGATATTACGGCAAAGATTCCAGGAGATATAGTCAATTAAAAATCGTTATCCATATACCAAATTCAAGATAATACAAAGAGGAAGACACAGCAACAAATGAGGCTCAATTTCGTGGAGTATTCTAGAAGATAGAGCCCTAACAAGGAGGCCCCGTTGCACAGGTTCGGCCTTAGAATCCGGCGGCGAAGAAGACAAAGTTCAGAAACTTTTGAACTCTTTGGGGTATAAACGGTCGCACGATAGACCATTCAACGAATAGGGCGGTCTAGGGGTAGACCGCTCAATGAATCACGGGGCGATCAGGAGACTTTTGGCACAAAAATTGGATAAACGGTCATCCACATACCATTTTTTGACATAAGCGGTTTCAAGAAGACCGTTTTTTGACATTTCAAAAATCATAAAAAAAAATAATAAATTAAAAAAGTTACTGTTCACGCGGTCAACTGTTGACCTTTTATCATGTTAAGCGGTCCACATTGGACCGTATGAACAGTAACGGTCAACAGTTGACCGTTTATCAAGGTTTGGTTGTCAAGCTCGCGCGACTTTAAAAATCAGAGAATATTATGAAAATGGTGCAGAATTAGAAAAGGTGGTAGAAGAAGAAAATGTAGATAACTAAAAGATGAACAATTTTCATGAAGAGAATAAGATGAAAAAACGATCAGAAGAGAGAGAAAATAGGGTGAGAATAGAGAAAAATACTAGGGCTTGAAAACGGTGGAGAACTGGATAATGGCATAGAAGAAGAAAATGTAGGGCTTTAAAAAAGGAACAACTTTGGCGAAGGACACTTAATGAATAGAGGAAAGGAATAGGGTGAAAAGGGACCATTTTTCAAGACTATGCAGCGAAAGGGGCCGCATTCCTGAGGGAAGTCGACCTAAATGGGCCGTAAGTCGACTTGGAAGGCCGGAAGGTGAAAAATAGGCTCCAGGGCTCTAAGAAATCATGATCTCCAATGCTCAAAGGGAATGGAATAATTAAATGGGCTCGAAATCCATCCAAGGAACACTCCAAAATAATGGTTAATTTGGGACATCCAAAATGATGAAAAAGAGAAATGACACAACTTGCGGGCTAAAAACGGGTGTCAACATACGTGGTTGTCTCCGACAACGCGTAAATCAAATGCTTGAGGAGACAACGTCGTTATCACACCACGGCCGCAAAACTACCCCACTTCGTCAATTTTTATTTCACATTCAATTTTGTTGGATTAAAATTCTCCCTCTCTAGATTTCCAAATTTCTATTTCTTAACCCTCCATATTTCTTTAAATAAATTTCATGTCATTTAAAAAAATCAAAAAGAAAACATTCATCTATTCTTTCTCTAAAGGAAATTCTAAGTTTTCAATTTCAAACTCAACCTCTCTGTGGATTCGACCCATTCTATCTAAACTTTCTTCAAAAATCAATTCTCTATCATCTTCTCAATGTCTTCTAAAGACGGTCAAGAGAAGCGGTTCCGTAGCTCCGGTCGAGTGTACGTGGTTGTCTCCGATAATGCGTAAATCAAAGGCTTGAAGAGACGATGCCGTTATCACACCATGGCCGTAAAACTACCCAACTTCATCTATTTTTATTTCACATTCAATTTTGTTGGATTAAAATTCTCCCTCTCTAGATTTTCAAATTTCTATTTTTTAACCCTCCATATTTCTTTAAATAAATTTCATGTCATTTAAAAAAATCAAAAAGAAAACATTCATCAATTCTTTCTCTAAAGGAAATTCTAAGTTTTCAATTTCAAACTCAACCTCTCTGTGGATTCGACCCATTCTAGCCAGTGTACTACAGTAAATTTGAATTGAATTGCAAGTTCCGTATTTTGATTGATTGCCACATGTTTTTAACGATGAACATCTCGGCACGTCAGCGGGTGCTCCCATCACGCGACACATGACTCTCGTGACTCGAGTTTTGATTTTCCATCTGCAAGACATGGTTTTTCAGGTAGCTTCCCCGTGCTTTCCCGACGTAGTGGTCTAGGGTTGCCGGTAGGGTTACCGAGGTTTTTCCCTTAGACAGTGTAGGGTTCACGACTGCTAGGTCATGACTGTTCCCGGACCGTGTGGTCTTGGGTTGGGCCTTCGTCTGTGAGGGTGGGCCTTCGCGACAGAGCTGTCGTGGCATTCCTTCTGACAGCGTAGCCAGGGTTCTCCATTAGTTCAGTGGTCTCCCGACTGTGAGATCGGATTTGCTTTCGGTACCGTAGGAGTAGTTTATATAGTCGTGGTTCTAGCGACTACCGTGGATTTGCATACGGCTGTTCCTTCCGCTGTTAGTGTTACTGTTGTTGCTCCTGTTTTGTTGTTGCTATTCTTGTTACCGCCGTTGTTTTGTGGTAGGGTTCCGCGAGACCCCTACTGAGCCAATGAGATGAGACTCACCCCTGTCTTTTCAGATGTAACGGTTCCTCCTCGAGATTCGGAGGTGTAGCGCGGAGGTTCGTAATTTTCATATTGCTATGAGATCTAAAATGCTCTGGTTTGCTTTAACAACCAATACTCTATGGGCAAGATTTTTCAGGGCTAAGCACTTGTTTAAAGACCACTATTCTGAAGCTTCCTTCCCTTTCATGATTTCAGCGGAAAAATTTCAATGGATGCGGGCGGCTAAAGTTATTCACATGAACTACAGGATCATTATTTCAGCTAAGGACTCTACATCCAAATTCTGGTTTGATGTGTGGACGGGCTCTGTACCACTTAAAGAGCTATCTTCCAACACATGTTTGGGAAAATATTCAGGACAAACTCTGCACTGTTCAACAAGTCTTTAATGAACCTAATGGGGTACATTGGAATCTGGCCAAGAATTATTGTCCAAGAAATATTCTGGCACATTTTTTGTCTTCTTCTGATGACAGGGATAAGTGGCTGCATGTGGTGTCTTAATTCTGATGGCCATCTCTCACCAAGATCCATCCGCCAATCTTTTGATTTTGTTCCATCGTTAAGATGGACTGTGATGTGGGCTTCTCACATTCCCATTAAGTGGTCTGTTTTGTTTTGGCGACTAGCATATGTCTGCCTCCCTACTGATGATGTAATTATGGCGAAGGGGATTCCCTACTGCTCTAAATGTTCATGTTGTCGCCATCCCTTATTAGAGAGTTGCAATCACCTATTTTTCCATGGGAATATTGCAAATGAGGTGTGGACAGAATTTTTTGATACCCTGAGGTTTGATAACTTCTCTGTCATTTCAGCAGCTAATGACATGTTTCAATATCTTCGGAATTTACAAATCTCCACTGCAGGAGGGATTTTATCCCAATACATATTCATGGCTGTTGTATGGGAAATCTGGTGCTCGAGATGCAAATCTAGATTTGATGGTAAATCTATGTCATCGAAGCATATCATTGTCAGAGTAATCCGATCAGTTCATGCCTTAATTTCTTCAAGTACCATCAAATGGAATACCCTTTCTGATTCGTGGGTTAATGGTCTGAAGCGATGGGGCATTTCTATCCCTCCGAGTGTTCAAAAAATCCCAAGACTGGTTAGGTGGTTCACACCTCCCTCAAGCAGGCTGAAATTGAATGTTGATGGAGCTTATAAATCAAGCACCGGAGCGGCTGGTGGTGGTGGCATCTTGAGGAATTCGCATGGCAATTTATTATTTGCTTTTGCTGCTGCATATTCTGAAATGCATTCAAGCTTGGAAGTTGAATGTCTAGCCTTGAGAGATGGGCTGCAGCTGTGTTTTATGAGAGGCTTTACTTTTGTCATGGTGGAGACTGATTCTCTTGTACTGGCCAGGATTGTTAACAGGTCTTATTCTTGCCCGTGGAAACTATTGATGATCATCCAGGAGGTGTCAGTGCTTTGTCAACAGATGCAGGTCTATGTTCAACATATCTTCAAAGAGGGTAATCAAGTGGCGGATGCATTGGCGGGATATGGTTGCACACTTGATAGTTTATGTGTTTGGACGTGTTTGGCTGATTTACCTTCCCATGTAAAGGATCCCTATTGATTAGATGAGATAGGGTACCCTACTCTTCGGCCATAAGATATCTTGTAATCCCTACATTTTATTCGCTGCTATATAATAAAATTCCCTGTTGGATGGGTGATGGCGGAGTTTTCATCTCATCTTGAGGTGAGAACTCACCATTGCGTACCCTGCAGGTATAACCTTATTAAAAAAAACTCCCTGGCCGCTACCACACAGCCCAAGCAAATGGCGGTCATACGTTGGCCGCTACTTGACAGCCCAGCCAAGTGGCGGTCTAAGCAGGGCCACTACTTGCACGGTTTGAACAGGCAGGAAACGGTCTGGCCAAGGCCGCCTGCTGAAAGTGGTAGTCTTCCTATGGCCGTCTCTTGAAGGTAGCGGTCCTAGGAAGACCGCCATCTCCAAACTGCCTCGAAAAATACACGATAAGTCATCTTGGTTGCGGTCCACCCCTGACCGTCACTTCAGAAGATGGTCAGTCGCAAGGCCGCAACTAGGAACCGACCTAAATCGACCAAACCGACTCAAAAGCCAAATAGCGATCACCCAAGGACGGTCACTTGAAAGTGGCGGTCAGCCCAGGGCCGCCACTACCAAGTTGCGGTCGGTCGCAAGACCGCAACCTGAAACTGACTTAAAAACCCTTAAGAACCAGATGACGGTCTCCTAAGGACTGTCTCTCACAAATGGCGGTCCTTCTAGGGCCGCCTTATCAAGTAGCGGTCTCTGGTACGACCGTTACTTCCTACCGATGCGAAAATCATAGGAATGCAGAAAACCCAATCTTTCCACCCCCCCAATCATCCCAGAACAACGTAGAAACATCCACATACTCGATACCAACCTTCCACAAATCGGAAGGGATCCAGAAAATCACAAAACGACTAAGAAAAGGGTGATTTCCTCAAATCAACCCAAAACGACTCACTTGGATATCCGGCCTCATACCGGCCCCAAATCACGACCAAATGCAGTCTGAATGGTGAGAATTGAATCTCGACAAATCAGGGGTTCAAATTCTACCATTTAAACTAGAAACCATCGCTTGGAATGGTGATTTCGGCTCACACCCCTGAAACATGCATTTTTACCCAAACATGAAAAACCCGCTCATACTCACGTCTATCGGCTTGAAATCGCGAGGGAAAGCAGGAAATAATTAGAGTATCCATCCCCCTACCTCCACCGAAGATCTCGCGTGCCGAAAAGGCCAAATCCACGCCGAAAACCATCACATGAACCCCGCCTAGGCTTCGAATCCACGAATGGGATCGTGCCAAGTCACCGTCTCGTTCTACACATCATCCACGCCACTCGCCGTCTCCACAGCACCTCCGTCTCGTCCACCTCTGCCACGGTCACGCGCCCGAGGGAGAGGAGAAGAGAGGAGAGAGAACAAAGGGAGAGAGTGAGAGCACGGTGGGGAGAGAGAGGAGAGAGGGTGAGGGTTAAAAAGGAAGATAAAATAAGAAATTATGAATATTTTTGAAATCTAATTTTTGGCCCGAAATTTCATAAAATCATAAAAATACGAAAAAAATAGCCTCCACAGTCCTCGGAAAGAGCACAATACACCTGCAGCATCTCGGAGTCTCTAAACTCAACGGTTCACTCTCCACGGGATTCCGCAAGCTATACAGGGGAAAAACCTGAGTGGATCGTAAAACACGATCCGGGACCCATAAAAGCGCTCTGAAAGCTCTCCGATTTCGATCCGAAGGATCCAGGATATTACATATGAGGTGACCGGTCGTAGACCAAGAAAAAAATTGGCTCCAAAGCCAGTTGAATTCAAGCAAGTTTGGGTGTCTGAGAGTGCCCGGGATCCCCCAAAAGCTCAGTGCAAATTCAACTCAACCGATGAAAAGGAAAGAAAAGAAGAGGTCATCTAATCTGCCATCCCCCCCCCCCCCCCCCCCGCCGATGCACAAAGAAAAAGCGCGACAAAGGAAAAGCACTTTCCAACTCCAAATGTTATAACAAGAACAACTCATGTAGGGCGCCTGGCTCTTATGCGCCTGCAGAGAGAAGCGTGTTGTCCCAGCCCTCCCTCCTCTTCACAAGCACAAGAAGAGAAAAGCTGGACTGGGCACAATTATTTCCGTGGTCTCGAAGATGCTACTTTAGGATTGCCAAGGTTTATGAGAGTTTTGGAAGCTACTAAAAAATGGGAAAAAAGAAAGAATAAAAATTAACCAAAAGGGGGGAAGAAAAAAAATCAATCAAGGATATCGATCGCCAGTTGGCAATGGAGTAGATGGCGAAGGGACTGGTTGTAGCAACCCTGATAAAAATAAGATTTTTAAATAAATCAAATTAAAATGAAAGATAAATAATTAGATGATGAAAGTCTAAACGCATAAAAATAAGACAGAATGGAAATAACACCTTTGGTCAAGGCGCTACTTCATTAAGAAACGCCTCTAGAGAAGGCGTTAATTAAAAAGGACGCCCATATAACAAGGCGTCAATTATCAAACGGCCCAAAGGGGAAGTAAGTGTAACGCCCTCTACCTGGGCGCGTTTTATACAAGAAACGGCGCTTGACAAGGCGTCAATTTAAATTAACGCCCTTGCTTAAGACGTTAATTCAGATCGAGTTTCGTTCGACCCAGTAGTCTATCCAGGGCAAGTTCTGGATAACTACGTCGAAGGTGGAATATGGTAAGGACTCTATCATGGAAGTATTACTTCCAATACAACTCTAACCCTATTAGGATCTCCAAAATCCTATAAATAACCTTGTCCATCGAACCCTAAAAGCTATTTGGTCGAAGGAGGTTTCGCTCTGCTGCTGTGCGTGAAGAACAGGTTTACGTTCTTCTTCCTGCCTCTGTTTTCGATCAACTCATGAAGAATATTAATTTTTCTTCATCCTATTTTCCTTTAGGATTGCCTGCCGTGCTGAAGAACGAGGGGGTTCTTCATCAAGCATCATCTTCTTCTTCTTCTTCTGCCGGTGATCAGAAGACTCTGTTGCAAAACAGAGTATCGTTTCTCTTCACATATCTTCACCCAGATAGTCATCAGGTAGGTTTTCTCAAGAACGTAGCCCAAACTAGCTTAATATCTTTAATAATATCATCGATCCTCCATGCATATAGTTTTATTGTGGTTTCAACTGTTTCTATGCAATTTTCAAAAAGCAACGCCCTTGACCAGGGCGCTAATTTAAAGAAGCGACCCACACTAGGGCGCTAATTCTTGTTTTGACGCCCTACCTAGGAGTCGTCAATTTCATATAAATTGATAATTACCCATGTTTAAAATTCTATATCTATGAAACCATGAACCTAATCTAATGCATGTTCATCCTGATTGAATCCTGCTATTTTTATGGTCCTGACCATGTACCTGTTTTCCTGAAATTTTATTATCTGAAATTTGGAAAATTGTTGAATTAACGACCTGCACAAGGTCGTCTCTTATTGAACTGACGCCCCAGACCAGGGCGCTAATTGACAAGTAACGCCCCTGTCCAGGGCGCATTTTTGTTAAAATTCCAGAATATTAATTTTCTGCAGAATAGAAATATTGAAGGGACGACTAATGTATACGTCGTCAAATTGTGAATAAACGCCCCTGAGTAAGGCGTTAATTGGATAATTAATGACTTAGCTTAAGTCGCTATTTTCTGTATTACTATTTTACACTGATTACTGTCAACCGAAGGGTTCTATATATATATATATATATATATATATATATATATATATATATATATATATATATCGGCACTATATTTCCACTCCGTGAATATAGTCCCATGTTTTATGATGTTTTTATCGCACTACCCTCAATTCTCATTGACATACAAGCTCTCCATTGGACATTCCGTTCCTTTGGACTAGCGAGTTAGTCATAGAGACCTCCGTAAGACTCCTCGAGCCTTGGATTCTCTC
Organism: Amorphophallus konjac; assembly: GCA_022559845.1. Classification (NCBI taxonomy): domain Eukaryota; kingdom Viridiplantae; phylum Streptophyta; class Magnoliopsida; order Alismatales; family Araceae; genus Amorphophallus; species Amorphophallus konjac. Next base: position 23,174,789 of record CM040117.1, read on the forward strand.
AAGGCCGACTGAGCTGGTTGTATCATAAAAATCCATTACACTATTTTACCATGTCACTCTAAAGAAACATAGTATACCGGCCCTCATGTTATGCAAAGTGTGTATCATGAGAATTCCCTTAATGGGATGAGGTTATCATGCCATTTGATGATGTTCTTGTAAACCCCAATTCTATATTCAACATGATGTTCTTGTGGACCTCAATTCTATATTAAGAATGAGGACGTCTTGCCATTGATGTGCTGTTCATGTGGACCTCAATTCTATATAAAGAGTGCCCATATTTACTTGTCATGGTACCCAAGTTAGGGAACCAATTCCACCTAGTTTTATCAATAATCGTGATTATACCGTTATTATCGCCTATCTATGTCAAGTGTCATATTTTGGACTCTATTCTATCAAAGTATATCCTACGTGTCTACAAGCTTTATTCTTGAAATTCCATATTGGCTATATACAAAAGTGGATGTTAAAATACATGATTAATGCCTACGCATATAGGGCCCAATCTGGTCCTGGGAGGAGCACCCGAAAGTACTTGTGCCCATGGGAGTTGATTGATCACGGTATTGGCATTATACCGAAGTGCATGACTAGCTTGATTGAACATTCCACAAATCTTGTGCTTGTACTTGACTTGATATTACATGACTTGCGTGACCCGAAAAAAGGGTAATTGTATACTTGCTTGACTTGAAACAAAATAGCCAAATTCCAACATGACATGATGAATTTACTTGCTTGAATATCTTGATATCTTTTGATATAAGTTCTTGAAAGTTCATGACTAGTTCTTCTTGCTATCGTATTGTTATACAATCTCTCTATCTTATCGTTTTATGCGAGCATGCATAGCTATAGTGCATTCATGAAAGATGTAATCACTTAAACCCCTTGCTATTTCTTGAGATATAATTTCCTACTGAGCGTTCGCTCACTTAGTGTTTCCCTACTTTTCAGGTAAGTCCGACGATGAGGGAACTCAAACGGATGGGGAAAATCAAGAGTGAAAGGGATAGAGCTTCTCCCGTGTTATCTAGTCTTTTTCCTATTTTCTTGAGTCAACCTTGTATTTTTCCTTTATTTTAGTTAGTACTTCAAGGTTTGTAATAGACATATTCTTATGAAGGAATAAAGGACTGGGTTATCTTTACTTTTGCGCATCTCTGATTTTGGTGTCGAATACACTAATACTCTGATTGACATGATTGATATAAACTCGTCGCGCATCTCCGGGTACCTTCCGCGCTCGGGGCGTGACAGTTTTTGTGGTATCAGAGCCTAGGGTATTCAATTCCTAGGAAAAACCCAAGTCCAAGGATAGGTTAAAACCTTTAACCAGTGAGATTGGGTAGAACCAAGGGTTGAGTTAACATAAAAACTTAAAAGCCCTTAACGCGAGTATATACTAATATAGTTATTGTAATTGTAGGATAATGGCTGCCGAACGTGCTTAGTGGCGCAACATGCAGTGTACACTCCAAGGCATGACCCAAGTGCTGCAACAAGTAGCACAGGGAGGTGCACAATGAGCCGGAAGTCTCCACCAAGTCTTCAAGAACATGAACCCTCCCAAATTCATGGGTTCTACTGTTCCGGATGACGCAGAGCACTGGATCAGGGAGACGGAGCGTATATTCCGTGTTATGCAGTGCACGGATCAAGATAAAGTCTTATTAGTTACTTTCCAACTAGAAAGGGATGCCCGATGCTGGTGGGAGTCAGTCGAAGCTACTATAAATCAAGACCAAATTACTTGGGAAGAATTTGTTGAACATTTTAACAATAAATATTTTTCAGACCGAGTCCAAGAAAAGAAAGCTACCGAATTTGCCGCACTCAAGCAACGGTCATTATCGGTGGCGGAGTACGAGGCACAATTCTCTAGATTGTCTCGGTATGCTAAGCACTTAGTTAGCACCGAGAAGATGAAAGCTAGGAGGTTCTTTAATGGGCTCAGGCCCCAATATATTACCCAGCTGGCACCAATGGATATTCAGGTCTACTCAGAGATAGTACGCCGAGCTCAATTGTTAGAAGATGCCACGGAGCTATCAGATAGAATCCGTGGGAAGGATAAGAAGGAACAAGTTACAAGTTCGGGTTCCTTTAAACCCAACTTCAAGAAGAGGCCTAGCACTGGAGGTACTTCTTCTCAAGACCAAAAATTTAAGAAGACCGAGCCCTTCTCTATCACTACTACACCTTCGAATATAATATGCAAGCATTGTGACAAGGCTGGTCATAAAGCCGAAGAGTGCTGGAGGAAACTTGGAGCATGTCTCCGTTGCGAGAGCCGTGAGCATCGGATTCCCGATTGCCCATTACTTAATGATCAAACCGGTGACAGAAAGCGCCCGGTAACCAAGAACGCTCGTCTTCACGCAATTAAGGAGACCGAAGAAGAAGAAGGCGGACTAGTAGAAGGTACACTGAAAGTTTGTTCCAAGTATGCACATGTCTTATTTGATACGGGTGCATCACACTCTTTTATTTCTAAGAAGTTTGCTAACCCACTACCTATGGAACCGGAATGGATGAAAATAATTTTATCTACTCCTCTCGGAAACGAAACCGATATTACTCACCATTATCAAAACTGTGAAGTCTTGGTAAAAGGAAGAAATCTTCCTATCGATCTCATATGTTTAGATCTAAAGGAGTATGATGTCATACTAGGAGCGGATTGGTTATCCAAATACCAGGCAACAGTCGATTGCCGCAATAGCAAGGTTACTTTCAAGGACTTTTCAGAACTAGTCTATTCTAGCCCTAAGAGTCGGAGCGAGTCACCTCTTATTTCGGCTCTCCGAGCTAGCAAGCTAATAAAGAAAGGATGTGTATCTTTCCTTGCATTTGTCACGATTAAGGATGGCTTATCAGTAGATCCATCAAAAGTTGAAGCTGTAAGAAATTGGGAAAGACCGACCAATGCTAGCGAGATCCGAAGTTTCTTAGGTCTTGTTGGCTATTACAGGCGATTCATCAAAGATTTCTCTAAGATCGCCGTACCAATTACGAGGTTAACTCGCAAGGAGATCCGTTATGAATGGAGTGAGGAATGTGAAAGAAGCTTCCAAACTCTCAAGGATCATCTTACTACAGCTCCTGTCTTAGCTTTACCAATGGAAGGAGAGAAATTCGAGGTATACACTGATGCTTCTGGCATTGGCCTCGGATGTGTTCTAATGCAACAAGGAAAGGTTATAAAGAAAGGATGTGTATCTTTCCTTGCATTTGTCACGATTAAGGATGGCTTATCAGTAGATCCATCAAAAGTTGAAGCTGTAAGAAATTGGGAAAGACCGACCAATGCTAGCGAGATCCGAAGTTTCTTAGGTCTTGTTGGCTATTACAGGCGATTCATCAAAGATTTCTCTAAGATCGCCGTACCAATTACGAGGTTAACTCGTAAGGAGATCCGTTATGAATGGAGTGAGGAATGTGAAAGAAGCTTCCAAACTCTCAAGGATCATCTTACTACAGCTCCTGTCTTAGCTTTACCAATGGAAGGAGAGAAATTCGAGGTATACACTGATGCTTCTGGCATTGGCCTCGGATGTGTTCTAATGCAACAAGGAAAGGTTATAGCTTATTCTTCTCGTCAATTAAAGAAGCATGAAGAGAACTACCCCGTCCATGACTTAGAATTGGCCGCGGTAGTGTTTGTACTAAAAATCTGGAGACATTATCTATATGGAGTATAGTTTACTGTATACTCCGATCACAAGAGTCTCAAGTATCTTTTCTCTCAAAAGGAACTAAATATGAGGCAAAGACGTTGGCTAGAATACCTCAAGGACTTCGACTTTACTATACAATATCATCCCGGAAAGGGTAACCATGTAGTAGATGCCCTTAGTCGAAAGCCGAGAGCACTGTTAGCCAATTGTATGATTCAAGAATGGAAATTGCTGGAGCAATTCTCTGAACTCAATATAAGCATGGACACAGACTTTCAATGTGTCACATTATTTCATATAAGCATTCATCCAGACCTATTATCTGAAATACAAGCGCTTCAAGATAATGACCTAATATTAGTAGAGATCAAAGGCAAACTGGAAGGACAATCTGATTTCCAAATAACTTGTGAAGGAAGATTAATATTCAGGAATAGAACTTGCATACCAGATTGTCCCGAGGTAAAGAAGAAGATCTTAGATGAAGCTCATAGATCAAGGTACACGATTCATCCAGGATCAACCAAAATGTACCAAGATGTGAAGAGGAATTTTTGGTGGCCCAACATGAAAAGGGAAATAGCAGACTATGTATCACGCTGTCTCACTTGCCAACAGGTTAAGGCGGAACACCAAAAGCCTGCTGGAAAATTACATCCTCTAGATATTCCCAAATGGAAGTGGGAGAATATTAGCATGGATTTCATTATGGGTTTATCTAAATCAAAAGGAGGACATGATGGAATATGGGTTATTATTGACCGATTGACTAAATCGGCGAATTTCTTGCCAATAAAGAGCCGATGGTTAGTTGATGTTTTGGCTGCATTATACATCAAGGACATAATCAGATTACATGGTATTCCTGTTTCAATCGTGTCTGACAGAGATCCATGTTTTACTTCTCATTTTTGGAAGGGACTACAACATTCGTTGGGAACAAGGCTTAACTTTAGTACAGCTTTTCATCCTCAAACGGATGGTCAGATCGAGAGAACTAACCAGGTGGTTGAAGATATGCTCAGAGCTTGCATCATTGATTTCGATGGAAGCTGGCATGATCACTTGCCGTTGGTGGAATTTGCATATAATAATAGCTACTAGGCAAGTATACAAATGGCACCTTTCGAAGCTTTATACGGAAGGAGTTGCCGATCACCCTTATGCTGGGACGAAGTTGGAGAGAAACAACTGCTAGGTCCAGACATGGTAAGGGTTACCACTGAAAGAATACAAATAATTAGAGAAAGACTGCAAGTTGCTCAGTCTAGGCAAAAGGCTTATGCCGATACAAGAAGGAGAGATCTTGAATTCCAAGTTGGAGATCATGTATTTCTCAAGATATCGCCTGGACGTGGCATACGGAGATTTGGTGTTAAAGGCAAGCTTACACCAAGATTCATCGGACCTTTTGAGATATTGGAAAGAGTTGGCGAGGTTGCTTATCGCATCGCATTGCCTCCTCAATTGTCTGATGTACATAATGTATTCCACATATCTATGTTGAAGAAGTATGTACACGATCAATCACATATTATTGAACATGGAGACCTAGTTATCCAGAAGGATCTCACATATGAACAGAAGCACATAAAGATACTAGATCGTGAAGTACGTACCCTAAGGAATAAGGTTATTCCCATACTTAAGGTACAATGGAATAAGAACTCCGAACATGAAGCTACGTGGGAGACCGAGGAATCCATGAGGAAGTGATTTCCAAAATTATTTTAAGGTATATACTCTACGCTCTCCACTTATATATATACTATTGAATTTGGGGACCAAATTCTTTTAAGTAGGGGAGGGTGTAGCAACCCTGATAAAAATAAGATTTTTAAATAAATCAAATTAAAATGAAAGATAAATAATTAGATGATGAAAGCCTAAACGCATAAAAATAAGACAGAATGGAAATAACGCATTTGGTCAAGGTGCTACTTCATTAAGAAACGCCTCTAGAGAAGGCGTTAATTAAAAAGGACGCCCATATAACAAGGCGTCAATTATCAAACGGCCAAAAGGGGAAGTAAGTGTAACGCCCTCTACCTGGGCGCGTTTTATACAAGAAACGACGCTTGACAAGGCGTCAATTTAAATTAACGCCCTCGCTTAAGACGTTAATTCAGATCGAGTTTCATTCGACCCAGGAGTCTATCCAGGGCAAGTTCTGGATAACTACGTCGAAGGTGGAATATGGTAAGGACTCTATCATGGAAGTATTACTTCCAATACAACTCTAACCCTATTAGGATCCCCAAAATCCTATAAATAACCTTGTCCATCGAACCCTAAAAGCTATTTGGTCGAAGGAGGTTTCGCTCTGCTGCTGTTCGTGAAGAACAGGTTTACGTTCTTCTTCCTGCCTCTGTTTTCGATCAACTCATGAAGAATATTAATTTTTCTTCATCCTATTTTCCTTTAGGATTGCCTGCCGTGCTGAAGAACGAGGGGGTTCTTCATCAAGCATCATCTTCTTCTTCTTCTTCTGCCGGTGATCAGAAGACTCTGTTGCAAAACAGAGTATCGTTTCTCTTCACATATCTTCACCCAGATAGTCATCAGGTAGGTTTTCTCAAGAACGTAGCCCAAACTAGCTTAATATCTTTAATAATATCATCGATCCTCCATGCATATAGTTTTATTGTGGTTTCAACTGTTTCTATGCAATTTTCAAAAAGCAACGCCCTTGACCAGGGCGCTAATTTAAAGAAGCGACCCACACTAGGGCGCTAATTCTTATTTTGACGCCCTACCTAGGAGTCGTCAATTTCATATAAATTGATAATTACCCATGTTTAAAATTCTATATCTATGAAACCATGAACCTAATCTAATGCATGTTCATCCTGATTGAATCCTGCTATTTTTCTGGTCCTGACCATGTACCTGTTTTCCTGAAATTTTATTATCTGAAATTTGGAAAATTGTTGAATTAACGACCTGCACAAGGTCGTCTCTTATTGAACTGACGCCCCAGACCAGGGCGCTAATTGACAAGTAACGCCCCTGTCCAGGGCGCGTTTTTGTTAAAATTCCAGAATATTAATTTTCTGCATAATAGAAATATTGAAGGGACGACTAATATATACGTCATCAAATTGTGAATAAACGCCCCTGAGTAAGGCGTTAATTGGATAATTAATGACTTAGCTTAAGTCGCTATTTTCTGTATTACTATTTTACACTGATTACTGTCAACCGAAGGGTTCTATATATATATATATATATATATATATATATATATATATATCGGCACTATATTTCCACTCCGTGAATATAGTCCCATATTTCATGATGTTTTTATCGCACTACCCTCATTCTCATTGACATACAAGCTCTCCATTGGACATTCCGTTCCTTTGGACTAGCGAGTTAGTCATGGAGACCTCCGTAAGACTCCTCGAGCCTTGGATTCTCTCAAGGCCGACTGAGCTGGTTGTACCATAAAAATCCATTACACTATTTTACCATGTCACTCTAAAGAAACATGGTATACCGGCCCTCATGTTATGCAAAGTGTGTATCATGAGAATTCCCTTAATGGGATGAGGTTATCATGCCATTTGATGATGTTCTTGTAAACCCCAATTCTATATTCAACATGATGTTCTTGTGGACCTCAATTCTATATTAAGAATGAGGACGTCTTGCCATTGATGTGCTGTTCATGTGGACCTCAATTCTATATAAAGAGTGCCCATATTTACTTGTCATGGTACCCAAGTTAGGGAACCAATTCCACCTAGTTTTATCAATAATCGTGATTATACCGTTATTATCGCCTATCTATGTCAAGTGTCATATTTTGGACTCTATTCTATCAAAGTCTATCCTACGTGTCTACAAGCTTTATTCTTGAAATTCCATATTGGCTATATACAAAAGTGGATGTTAAAATACATGATTAATGCCTACGCATATAGGGCCCAATCTGGTCCTGGGAGGAGCACCCGAAAGTATTTGTGCCCATGGGAGTTGATTGATCACGGTATTGGCATTATACCGAAGTGCATGACTAGCTTGATTGAACATTCCACAAATCTTGTGCTTGTACTTGACTTGATATTACATGACTTGCGTGACCCGAAAAAAGGGTAATTGTATACTTGCTTGACTTGAAACAAAATAGCCAAATTCCAACATGACATGATGAATTTACTTGCTTGAATATCTTGATATCTTTTGATATAAGTTCTTGAAAGTTCATGACTAGTTCTTCTTGCTATCGTATTGTTATACAATCTCTCTATCTTATCGTTTTATGCGAGCATGCATAGCTATAGTGCATTCATGAAAGATGTAATCACTTAAACCCCTTGCTATTTCTTGAGATATAATTTCCTACTGAGCGTTCGCTCACTTAGTGTTTCCCTACTTTTCAGGTAAGTCCGACGATGAGGGAACTCAAACGGATAGGAAAAATCAAGAGTGAAAGGGATAGAGCTTCTCCCGTGTTATCTAGTCTTTTTCCTATTTTCTTGAGTCAACCTTGTATTTTTCCTTTATTTTAGTTAGTACTTCAAGGTTTGTAATAGACATATTCTTATGAAGGAATAAAGGACTGGGTTATCTTTACTTTTGCGCATCTCTGATTTTGGTGTCGAATACACTAATACTCTGATTGACATGATTGATATAAACTCGTCGCGCATCTCCGGGTACCTTCCGCGCTCGGGGCCTAACACTGGTTGTCATAAGCTTCTCCCAAAAAAAATGGTGAAGGAGGCCTTGATGGCTACATCTACCGAGGGAACAATCACTCCCCTCATGGTATGGTCCGTGGTGAATCAAAACTATCATTGTAGGATTGGTGTAGTGGAGCGAACCACTCATCCCCTCTCTAAGAAGGTGAGCGCTCTCTTGTACACCCGTCTTGGCCTGTTTTATAAAAAAAAGGAATAAAAAAATAAAAGAAAAAAAGCAAGTAAAAACAAACAAACAAACAAAAAAAGGAAGAAGAAGCAATCTCTCAGTCAGTCATGACAACTAAAGATTCCGTCGGGATAAATCTCATGTGAAGTGCAAAGTAGTATATTCAGAACTTCTGCACAAGACTCAGCTTTGCCGGCATAGTGGTAAAGGTATCGGCGAATGATTGGGATGCCCCAAATAGGCACTTGAATAAAAAGAGACATATCCATCTATATCTGAGCAGGCGAGATCCTCGCCCAAAACATCACGAAGCAATGCCGATCCACACGGAGCTTCACCACAACCAGTTGCGTCCCAACTAGCACATGGTTATATTGGAGGCATCTTGCACTGCCTAACCCCACCAATTATGACAATTTGGGGCTTTCCCCACCAAAGGCTACAACCTGCAGCCTGCACACCCTTGCACGACCTAGAACGACGCCGAATCTCTTCCACGATCTATTAGGGATGGCTAGAAGAGATTTATAGTTCTTTTTATAAATTTAAGAGACCCAAGAGTCCTAATTCAATCTATTTCACCAAGGGATAAAACCTACTCCGAAAATTTAGAACTCTATCTAAATCTAGGGCCACCTAGCATGAGTTTACCCTAATTAGACTAGGGTTTCACAAGAGCACGACCAAATCTAAGTGGATTAGGGTTTAATTATGATTCTAGACCCATTTACTTAAGTTTTAACCCATTTAACCTACTCCGGAAATTTAGAACTCTATCTAAATCTAGTGTCACCTAGCATGAGTTTACCCTAATTAGACTAAGGTTTCACAAGAGCACGACCAAATCTAAGTGGATTAGGGTTTAATTATGATTCTAGACCTATTTACTTAAGTTTTAACCCACATTACCCAATTAGAATTTAGGGATTCGGGGCAATACAAATTGTAAGAATTTATTCCTCTTTTAAAGTTCAATTAGACTTTTAATATTAGCCTAATTTACAATTACAATTACTACAAATTTTATTTAGTTCATAAGAATTATATTTCATATCTTATAAAATTATCCTTATATTATTCAAGAGGATTTATTTATTTATTTATGAATGAATTACTTTTAATCAGGGTTGGTACACTCTTCCTCACTTAAAAAGAATTTAGTTCTCCAAATTCACATGATATTCTTTCCAAAATAAAAGTGAGATACAAAATGCAATCCTAAAAGAACTCTTAATTCCTAAGGGGTCGTTTGGTATCGGAATATGGCAAGGATATCCCCGATATATCCCCATTCACAGTTTGGTAGAGCCCAAAAACGCGGGGATATGCTGGGTGAAGGAAAATGGGGTTAAGCTTGAAATCGGGGTTATTTCCATGGATAACTCATTCCAAGTAAAACTTGGAATGAGTTATCCCCCGCTCCCCATCCCCGTTCCTATCCCCCGAACGACCTCGGCGCCGTGCCCTCGCCGATCGCACTGTTCATCGTCTCTCACGAGTGCTCTCTGCCTCCCCTCTTTTGCCTCTGTGCTATGCAGGCGCGATCGATCGAGCTCACCGTCGATCGACTACAGTCAACTCCCTCCCGGCCATTTTAGCTCCTCTCGCCACCAGCTCCGGCTCGTGCCATCTGCGAGGGAGGTCGGTCTCCCCTCTAGCAATCGTGCTCTCCCGGTGGATGTCTTCCCTCTGCTGTGCATCGCCTCCTCAGATCGTCGCTGGTGGACCTCTCCCCTTAGCTGGTGTTGGCTTTCGATCATCTCCTCCCCTCTATTGTGATTAGCTACGCTTGCCCTCCGTAAACCCTAGACCCCAGATCAACCTATCTCCCTCTCTCGTGATTAACTGTGCGCCCTCCTCAAACCCTAGACCCCGGATCGACCTCTCTCTCAACTATCTCCCTCTCTTGTGATTAACTATGCTTACTGGTGATGGCTTTCAATCTCTGTTAGCCGGAGACGACCCCCCCCACACTGTGTTCCCATTGTCATCTATGCATGTGTGTTATTGCTAACTATCTATTTTGTAAAAAGAGGTTGCAGGTTGCCCCTTCCCCCAACGTCGTGGATTGGTGCTTCCTGTTGACGTCTCTTTCCCCTTTAGTGCTCCTTCTCTTCCGATTTGTGGGCTTGCTCCTTCCCCGTATAAGGTATTTGTCATACCACTATACTGGGAATGCCTTGATTGAATGTGTATCATGGTCTTTTGGAAGGCTATTTATGAATCTATTTTGATGTATAACATGCTTAATATTCACAAGTATTCTTTGTGCCATGCTAATAATTTTGTTTAGGGCATATCATATTTCATGTTATTGTTAGTATGATGTTGGATATTATCTTTTATACATCAAAATTAGTCTATTGTTATTGTTAGTATGATGTTAGTATGATGTAGACTTGTTAGTATGTTATTGTTAGTATGTTATTGTTAGTATGATGTTGGATATGACTGGTCATCCTGAGAGGGAGAATATGGATTCTATGGCATCTGAGTTTCGTGAATATGATGTTATTCTTGACCATATTCGCTCAAAATACAGAAAAAGAAAATATCATACACAAAGTCAGTTGGTCCTCTATTGGTTACAAGTTACAACCTACAAAAACGTTCAGATACAGGTAAGTATCTCACACTCAGCTAGAACTTTAGGATCACCACCCAAGGGGAAAAATTCCAAACCAGCAGTCAAGACAAATTCCTTAAAGTTTGCATGAGTTGCTAGTCTAACACGATGGCCATAGTCCTGAGATTGGAATCTGGAATGAGTTTCTGAAAGAAAATACTTTGTACTCAAATATCCAGAATCAAAGAATGAAAATGCATAAATAATGAAAGCTGAATGGCCCTAATTTGCTTTTACATATTTATGCTGGGTGGGAAGCTCATTGAAGAGATTGAAATGCTGCAGCAATCTAACATCTCTGAGAAAATAAGCAAACAAAGCAAAATATGTGGCACATATAAACGATATCAAACATACCAAAAAAGATGTATCACTATCAGACGTTTGAAGAGAAGAGTTGTAAAAGTTCCAAGTTGCATCATCAGCTATTTTTATAATGTGTATTTTGGGGGTGGAGCCCTTCTTCCTATGCCCATGAGCGTACAGTGCAAGCATTTAGCAGCACTCTTGCACCCAGTATCACAACCCTGGAGGACACTTCAGCACTGGCAGTTGCCAACAAGTTCTCCACAGTGGCAACTATCCACACCACCTCCTTTCCACTCCTCTTCCCCACCTCACTTCTATCCACCCCTGAGAGTAGACATCGCAGCTTCATGCCAGTTTGTCATAGGAATAAGCATCCACAATATGGTCAAGAATAAAGGTGTTTCTGTATTTTGAGCAGATATGGTCAAGAATACAGGCTTTTTACCATCAGCTTTATAAATCAAGTTCTCTATTCATTTGCACCTCTAACTGTATAACTTCCCAGAACCTTATATTTTTATTCCACAGCTATGTTTCAGATGTGTTGAAATGGGATTTTCAACCATGTACACCACACAAAACCTTGCATTTTATTCCTTGTTTTGTTTCTGTTATGTTCCCAATGAAATATTCAGCCATATCTGATGGTACTAGAACCAGAGGGACATAAGTGAATCAATATTGTTTATTTTGAGGGTGTACATGGCAATATAAGAATATATGATATAGTGTAGTATATGATAGATTAGATTCTGGGCTATATATGCAATTATGTTTAACAAAAGAAGGAAGAACGGGCCAATTTGACCGATCTTATTTGATCAGTACCTTTGTTTGAATACGGTTGTGGGACTGATTTTTTAGGATTTCATCCTTTTAAAGGATTGAAGGCTGCTAGAAGTTTCATTGCATTTGGAATTCTATTCACTTCATGGTTCTCTCTGGCCTCCAAAATGTGCCATAGTTCCTGTTGGTTAGGGTCCGTGCGATATGAGTTCTCTCTGGCCTCTAAAATGTACCTTAGTTCTAAATTAGCACACTAATTATCTATTAGCCCTTCATTTCCGTATGCCCATAAGGGTGAAACTTCCACCCTTCTGCAAATCATGTGTAATTTTCTGTGGGGCTTTGACAACTTATGATGTTGACATGTTATAAGATACTTCAGATTATGATGTTGGATTGCTTCATATTATTGTCATATGAATACTTTAGTCCATGCTAATAATTTTGGTTAGGGGATATTATCTTTTGCAGTTTTCAACTCTTCGGGGGCTTCATATTATCTTCATTTAACAGTCATTTGGGCTCATTTGCATTGGCCTCATTTCTGGGTTCTTATGATTAATTGTCTTCTACTCCGGACTGCTCCTTCCTGTTGACGTCTGCTTCCCCTTCATTGCTCCTTCCCCGGTGGTGTGTGGGCTCCTTCTCTGTGGTCGTGTTAACCTGAAATTTATTTCACAGTCATGTGTTGTATTTGCATTCGCCTCAGTTCTCTTTTCATAATGATTAATTATGTTTTTTAAATAAGTATGAGTGCATCTAAAGATGGAAAAAGTAGAGTGGCGAATTGGAGCAACGAAGCAGATTTGATTTTTGTAGATCTCCTGGTAGAACACAAGGTGAGCAACGACGATTTCGCTAATGGAAATTTCATAAAGGAGGCATGGAAGGAAACAGTAAAAAATTCAATGAGTTGACCAAGTTAGGATACTCAATGGAGAATTTAAAAAATCGGTTTAAAAATCTGAAGAAAAGATACTATTTAATTGTGACTATAAAGAATAGGTCAAGATGGGGATGGGATGATGACAAGAAAATGTCAACACCAGGCACAGAGGAAACTTGTGATGATCTGTAACATACGTATTGCATAGTTAATTATTTAACTTGACTTTCTTTAAATGATCAACATGTCTGTTTATTTTTCAGACCAATAAAGAGTACAAATCAATTCAAGGGAAACCTTTCTTGATTTTAGATCAAATGGAGGTGATTTGCTCAAATTCCATGTCAAGAGGGGATGACGTCGTATGTAATGAAGGTTCCTCTTATCTTGACACACGTAGTGACCCTGGTGATGAGGAGCAGCAAACTGTGGAGCAAGAATCAGGGCTAGATTTCAATATTAACACTTTCTTGAATGACACTGATATCCCGAAAAATAATCAGCAACCATTGCAAAGAGAACCTCCAAATGTTGAGACATTCGGGCCAGTCCCTCTATGGCCAAGACCATTCCTTCATTTACTAATATAAATAGGAAGTGGAAGTGGAGTTCCCAGGGTAATGAGGATTCAATTGACAAGTTGGTAGACTTGGGTCATGAAAAGTTGACCTTGGCAAGAGAGATGCTCCAATTTCAGAAAAAAACTATACCGCCAATGGATGAGGCAATTAATATGCTCGTCAACTTGCCTGGACTTCCTCAACAGGATATCTATAGAGCTATTAAGTTTATCAAGTCTACCGAGGATCGTTCCATCTTCACGTCTCTTCCAGAAGAATTGAAATTGGGATGGATATTTACCCGTCTGGGTTACTATTGAAATCGCCATTGATATCCTTTTTAAACATACGATTACATGTGCAATTTTATTTATTCACGGTTACTTATTTAATGAAATTAGCTTTAGCTTTAATGATGGTTCATTTCCATGAATTGCTTCTTCGTATGCTATTGCACACTTATAAATGTTGCTTGTTTATGTTTTGTAGGATATTTTATTTTCCATTATCAATGAATTCGAGAACTATTAGCATCGATCCATCACTTGACACGCTCATTAAGTTTATGATGGATGAGGAGAACTATTGGGACGAAGTTGAACATATAGTCGTCATTTAAATGTTGTCCTCCGACATATGTATCCCTAGGACCCCAATGCACACAGATGTTGGTCGAGGTCATAAGTGGGTTAAACAATTAATGGTCGGTCATGTTGGTAGATCATACTCTACTCTTCGGGTGCACCCGCAATTATTCTTAAGGTTAAGGGACAAATTGATGGAAAGGGGTGTACTTAATGACACCAAAAATATGTCAGCTAGTGAGCAATTAGCTATATTTCTCCTCGACGTTGGACATGGAGTTGGCAATAGATTACTCAGAGAATGGTTCCAACATTCAGGAGAGACGATAAGTCGGCATTTTAACAATGTACTCATGGCAGTATTATCCTTGCGCCATGACTATATTAAGAAGCCGTCTGTTGAAGATCCAGTACATCCAAAAATTTGATATGATCCTAAATTTTTTCCCTTCTTCAAGGTGATGTACTTTATGATCATTAGCAAATAGACATGTATTAATTGGTTCCTTCGAATGTTTGTTAATTGTTATTAATTATACTTCTGCTTTGTCATCAGAATGCACTAGGTGCAATTGATGACACACATATACTTGCAAAGGTTCCGGTGGCTGACCAGCCTCATTATCAAAATCGGAAGGGTGAAACATCGCAGAATGTCATGGGATGTGTAAATTTTGATCTAATGTTTAGTTATGTTGTTGTGGGTTGGGAGAGATCAGCTATAGACATGAAAGTCCTCAGGTGGGCCCTTGAAAAAGGTGGATTTACCGTACCAGAAGGTAAATGTTATTCAATTGATAGATCTATCTATGTTCCGTTCCCCATACTGATTAGAATTCCATCTCGTTTCTTGTCATAGGGAAATTCTGGTTGGTGGATGCAGGATACGCAAACATCTCCCACTTTTTAGCATCGTACCGTGGCACAAGATATCATCTGCCAGAGTACAGGGATAATAGGAGAAGGGTTGCACATAGGGATAAAAAGGATTTGTTCAACCATAGCCACGCACAACTACGCAATTGTGTTGAGCGTGCTTTTGGTGTCCTGAAATCACGTTTCACAATTTTGGTAAAATGTCGTAATTATCCAATTAAGACACAAGCTAGAATTGTAATGGCTTGTTGCGTGCTCCATAATTTCATTAGAAGGGAGCAAGGTGTTGATTTAATTTTCCAACAAGCCGAAGATGACGTGGACAATCCTGGTGATGAGGAGGTCGATGAAGAGGATAATGTCAGTAGGGCAGAGGCTACTAGAGGGGAAAGATTCCGGGAATGTTTGGCAACTTGCCTTTGGGCCCATCATAGTTCACGGGGGTATTTAGTCTATTGTTAACCTAATTTATAATATTTTATATCTTTCACAGTTATGTTTACACGTAACATATAACTTGTCTATTGCAGGCGTCGTCTAGTGGAATCTCAAAATGACGAGTGATATTATGATATTGTCAATTTTAATTAGACAATTTTACATGTTGTGTAATTGGACATTATATATGTTATGTACTTGGACACTTTTATTCTCTGTCGTTTGTTTTATGTTTAGTTGTTTATGATTTAGAATGTACATATATAACATAATTTCCTTGACAGTTTCTCAGATATGACTTCTGATCTTTTTTGGGGGGGGTGACCTTCAAACAACCAAAATTATACTCTACAATCTGCTCCCTATCTTAGATATGATCGTTTGAACACTCACATAATTTTTTGGAGTAGCCTGGCTCAATTGCCACTACATATGGGTTTCAGGCTGCTACACTACACAACTTGCGTGGTCGATGCTACAATTTTACATGCTTGGTTTTGTTACTAGATGTTATATCTCTGTGCTCATATTTGCTATTTTGGTGTTGGACTTGTACACTTACAGGAATATTGTCCTTGCATAGGATGTTGGGCTATAATGATGGGAAGGAGCATTGATGTGATGAGGAGGACTATGGGGGCATCGCATTCCATTCCTCTATTTGTAGGCCATGCCGATGATAGTGGGTTGGATGGCCTTATGGCAGCCCCTACTATGAGGTTAGATGGTGTTACTGTAAGGGTTCTATGGGAAGTGACTGTAACACTTGTCTTCCAATGACTGTCATTTTTTAATATTGTCCGTCTAAGCCAAATAACATGACATATCAAATATAAGTTGGTGACCGATGCTACACTGCACATGCTTGGATTTGTTACTAGATTTATGTTCTATCTTTGTGCTCCAAAATGCTATTATGGTGTGTATCTAACATTTTTTACTACTTATAGGAATATTGTCCTTGCATAGGACGTTGGGCTATGATGATGGGAAGGAGCATTGATGTGATGAGGAGGACTGTGGGGGCATCGCATTCCATTCCCCTATTTGTAGGCCCCGCCGATGATAGTGGGTTGGATGGCCTTATGGCAGCCCCTACTATGAGGTTGGATGGTGTTACTGTAGGGGTTCTATGGAAAGTGACTGCAACACTTGTCTTCCAATGACTGTCTTTTTTTAATATTATCCGTCTGAGCCAAATAACATGACATATCAAATATAAGTTGGTGACCGATGCTACACTGCACATGCTTGGATTTGTTACTATATTTATGTTATATCTTTGTGCTCATATTTGCTATTATGGTGTGTATCTAACATTTTTTACTATTTACAGGAATATTATCCTTGCATAGGACGTTGGGCTATGATGATGGGAAAGAGCATTGATGTGATGAAGAGGACTGTGGGGGCATCGCATTCCATTCCCCTATTTGTAGGCCCCGCCGATGATAGTGGGTTGGATGGCCTTATGGCAGCCCCTACTATGAGGTTGGATGGTGTTACTGTAGGGGTTCTATGGGAAGTGACTGCAGCACTTTCCAATGACTATCATTTATGAATATTATCCATCTTAGCCAAATAACATGACATATCAAATATAATTTGGTGCCTTGTACATTATAATTAAGTGTTTATAACATAATTCTTTTTCAGGATAAAACCAGTAGGATTCAAAATTAATGGGTGAGGCAAAATATGATCCTATTCAATGTCAATGTGACATAGGGGAATGTGTTATCAAGATTTCTCAAAGTAGAAAGAATCCCCAACGTCCCTATTATTAGGGCCCACTTGGCGTATGTTGTTTTTACCCTACCGTACCATTTTGGTTTACATGTTATGTATGTCATTTTCTCATGTACATTTACTCACAGCTTGGGAATGATAAGTCATGTCGATTCTTCATGTGGGTGGATGAAGTATTACTGTGTCCTTGTGGCAAAGGACCTTGTAGAAGGCGGACCTCAAACACTAGTAAGAATAAAGATAAAATATTTTATATATGTCCAGAATCTAAGGTACGTGGCCAACATTGTTTATGGTTATTATTTTTACATTCCTTATAACATGTATCTAATGTGAATATCTTTTACTTGTAGGCTGACAAAACAACATCAGGTTACGGGTTCTTCATGTGGGCAAAAGATATGTCAACGGTATGGACTAATTTATATTTTCAATGTGAATGTTTAATTATACACAGCCGAGTGTGTGTTGTGCCCGAGTAAAATTTATATTTTTTATCGTAATATGAATGTTTAATTTTACACAGCCGAGTGTGTGCTGTGCTAGAGTAAAACTTATGTTTTTTGTCGTAATGTGAATGTTTAATTTTATACAACCGAGTGTGTGCTGTACCAATCAGTCTTTGCCAGTTAATTCTATAATCTTCAAAATATTTTAGGCTCAACTTGACTGTAGATGTTCATGTTTCTGAATTTTCAATTAAGCACATCATTTCCCAAATTGTCAAGCAAACGCATTGGACCAACACATTGAAAAATGTTGTCCTTGTTTATCCACAAGTGTAGCAACTCTGAATGAATAATCTGATCCTCGTGTGAATGATTTCATTATGCTTTACTTGTTGCTAGCTTTGTCAATAGTTCTTATGATTGTGTTCTTTATATTCATGCATCATTTCTTGGCCATGTCATGTTTTCTTTATATAAATGATGTGATCATCATTGGAGATGATGCTTCCATCATTGTGGCAACATTTTCACTGATATTTTAAGATGAAGGATCTTTGCCTTTGTTATTTTCTAAGCCTTCTCTTCCTCTGATTACATTATCTCTTGCTGACTCTTGATGGTCCTATAGTCTGTATGACTCTTGCATTAACATTGCTGGTGCACCTAGATGAGCTAGTATGTTGGCACTCCTACATCTAACAATTATGTAATTTTTCTTTGTATTCAAATGTAACTATATGGTACAAATGGATGCTCTTTATTTATGTCCACCTTTTTACTTGAGTTGCATGCTTCTTCGATGCTAACTAAGCTAGTCATCCTATTGACCATTGTTCTATTATGGGTTTCTGATGGGGATATGGAGTACCCAGACGAGGAGGACAACCAGCAGAGAAGGAAGAAGGAGAGAAGAAGAATCACACAAGAACACACAGGGATTTTTTACGTGGTTCGGAGGCAAGATGCCTTCCTACGTCCACGGCCGCAGCAGGATTCCACTAAGATAATCACAGACTGGTTCCAATACAAAGAGAGAGCACATCCTTTTATACTAGGAGATTAGGGCGTCATTAGTCAGGGTATTAAAGATAATAATACCCCGGTTAAGCAGAAACCCTCTTCTGGGATACATCAGTCGCGCATGCTCGTCTATCCCCCCAGATGCTCTCCTGGGACCGAGTATGCCCTCCAGCGACTGCAGATGCTCCCCCACCATCAGACAGATCAAAGCATTGCCAAGGCAAGGTCGACGCATTGCCAAGACAAGGTCGACGCATCCCAAGTGATATCGACTTGCCTTGAACCCACAATGCATGCTTCCCTGACGCCAGTGATGCTCTCCAGAGACAATGAATGCCCTCCAGAGACAGCATGTGCTTCCCTGCTAGAACCCAGACAGCATATGCTCCCCTGGAGCAGCGATTGCTCCCCTGGCACTGAAGGATGCACCCCTGGAGCAGTGATTGCCTCCCTGGCACTGAAGGATGCTCCCCAGAGGTAGAGTGTGATCCCGTGCAGAGGCGCACGATGAAGAGTTCTGACTTCACACTCTAATAATCTCCCACTTGGAGTCTGAACTCCAAATAAAGCAAACATCTCAATGTATTAACCCTACTCAATATAACAATGGAAATACTGCTACGACATCCCTCCATTAATCATCCATGGAGGCCAACTGAGGCTTTGCACAGCCTCAGTTTCTCTGTGGTCACCACCTTGGTTAACACGTCTGCTGGATTCTCTGCACCAAGTATTTTCTCCAGCAGTAAAACATCATCTTCAAGCAGACCACGAATGAAGTGATATTTCAGTTGTATGTGCTTAGTCCTTGCATGAAAGACTGGGTTCTTGGCAAGGTGAATTGCACTTTGACTGTCACAAAACAACACACTATTGCTTTGTTCCTTGCCCAACTCCTTCAGAAAATTTTTCAGCCATACCATCTCTTTGCTAGCTTCAGAGATAGCTACATACTCTGCTTCTGTTGTTGAGAGAGCAACAACCTTCTGAAGTTTTGAAACCCAACTCACTGCAGTGCCACCCAAGGTGTAAACATAGCCAGTGGTACTTCTTCTTGTGTCCAGATCACCACCAAGATCTGAATCAAAAAAACCTTGTAAGATAACATCACTTTTCCTGAAACAAAGTGATTTGCCTGAGGTGCCTTTTAGGTATCTCAGAATCCATTTCACTGCCTCCCAGTGTTGCTTGCCCGGATCTGCCATATGTCTGCACACAACTCCCACTGCATGTGCTATATCCGGCCTGGTACAAATCATGGCATACATCAGACTTCCTACAACTGATGCATAAGGAATTTTCTTCATGGACTCATGCTCTTCAGCAGACTTTGGTGACTGCTCTTTAGACAGCTTGAAGTGACTTACCAAAGGAGTGCTAACAGGTTTTGCATCCTGCATGTTGAATCTGCCCAACACCTTCTGGATGTAACCTTATTGAGATAGCTTCACAATACCAGCTGTTCTATCCCTCACAATTCTCATCCCAAGAATTTACTTTGCTGCTCCTAAGTCCTTCATAGCAAATTCCTTTGATAATTATATTTTTATATTGTTAATCTCTGTCATACTTGATCCTGCAATAAGCATATCATCCACGTACAACAACAATATGATATAACAATTATCAAACTTCTTAAGATAACAACAATGATCCATATTGCATCTAATGAAACCATTGTTACATATGAATCCATCAAACTTCTTGTACCATTGTCTGGGGGCTTGTTTCAGACCATACAAACTTTTCTTGAGCTTGCACACAAGGTTTTCTTTGCTTGGGACTGAAAACCCTTCTGGTTGCAACATGTAGATGTCTTCCTCCAAGTCACCATGGAGAAAGGCTGTCTTCACATCTAGTTGCTCTAAATGTAAGTTCTCAGCAGCAACAATGCTCAACACCAATCTAATAGTGGTTAGTTTCATAACTGGAGAAAAGATCTCAGTGTAGTCTATACCTTCCTTCTGCTGGAAGCCCTTCACTATCAACCTTGCTTTGTACCTCTTACTACCATCAGGTTCATCTTTGACTCTGTAAATCCACTTGTTATGCAATGCCTTCTTGTTCTTAGGGAGTTTAGTTAGCTCCCAAGTCTGATTCTTTTGCAATGAGTTCATCTCATCTTTCATGGCTAACTCCCACTTAACAGAAGCTGTAACCTGCATTGCTTCATCATAACACTCGGGTTCACCTTCGTCAGTCAACAGTAGGTAATGCAAAGATGGAGAATACCTTTGTGTAGGCCTAGGTATTCTTGCAGATCTTCTCAGTTGTACCGGTGTACAAGGTTGTGCTTCTATTTCAGATATATCCTGTATCTTATCATTCACATCATCTTGTGAAATTTCTTCTAGCTCAACCTGTCCACCATTCTCATTTTATTTCCCTACACTGTCCGATTCTACAACAGCCCTGTCTTTGTACAAGATATTTTCATTGAATATAACATTTTTCCTTCTGAGAATTTTTCGATTTTCATCATCCCAAAATCGATATCCAAACTCATCAGAACCATATCCAATAAAAAAGCACTTTATAGACTTAGCATCTAGCTTATCCCTGTCATTAGAATCTACATGCACATATGAAACACAGCCAAAGACTCTCAAGTGTGAAAGATTTACCTCTTTCCCTGTCCAGGCCTCCTCTGGAATTTCACCATCCAAAGGGACAGATGGTCCTCGGTTTATCAAGAAAGTTGTTGTGTTAATTGCATCTGCCCAAAATATTTTTGGCAGTTCGGCATGTATCCTCATACTCCTAGCCCGTTCATTCAAGGTTCTGTTCATGCGCTCGGCAACTCCATTCTGCTGTGGCGTTCTTGGAACAGTTCTTTCCATCCTGATACCACTAGCTACACAAAAGTCCTTGAATTCTTTGTTGTCATACTCTCCACCATTGTCTGATCTCAGACACTTCACCTTCAAACATGTCTCATTCTCTACAAGGGTCTTCCAATTTTTGAAAGTAACAAATACATCAGATTTCCTTTTCAAAAAATAAACATATACCTTGCGAGTATAGTCATCAATGAAAGTGACATAGTAGAGTGAGCCTCCAAGAGATGGTACTGGTGAAGGACCCCATACATCTGTATGTACAAGCTCTAGCTTCTGTGTCTTCAAAGTTCTAACTGTCTTTGAGAATGTAACCTTCTTTTGCTTCCCAAAAATGCAGTCTTCACAAAGACCAACTTCCACAGATTTCAAGCCAGACAATTTTCCTTTTGACAGCAGTACCTTCATCCCTTTCTCACTCATGTGACCAAGCCTGCAGTGCCATATATTGGAGTCAACTCCTGAATTTGCCACTGCCACTATATCTTTGTTGTTGCTAGTCATGTAGAGAGTACCCATCTTGTTGCCTCGTGCTATAATCATAGCACCTTTGGTGATCTTCCAAGATCCACCCATAAAGGTTGTGACATAACCTTCATCATCAAGTTGTCCAACAGATATCAAGTTTCTCTTCAAGCCAGGTACATGCCTTACATTCTTTAACTTCCACAAAGTGCCATTTGTGGTCCTTACATTGACATCACCTTTCCCCACAATATCTAAAGGCTCATCATCAGCAAGATAAACCTTCCCAAAGTTTCCAACAACATAATTTTACATACTTTCTTTATGTGAGGTAGAGTGAAACGACGCACCTGAGTCAAGAATCCATGACTCTAAAGGAGTGTCAACACAAAGAACTAAAGCATCTTAAACTTGCTCTGCTGCAGTTGCATTGGCAGACTCTTCATTATGGTTTTTCTTCTTTGGAGCCTTACAATCTTTCTTTAAGTGCCCCTTTTTACCACAATTCCAGCACCCATCACCACCAAACTTTGATTGACCTTTCTTCTTGGACCTAGATCTGCTCCTATTTTGACCCCGCTGTTTTATTCTTCCCCTGCTCTCTGTATTCAAGGCAGAACCTGAGACTTCACCTGATTCCCTTCTGCGAATATCTTCACTTAGAATCAAGTCTCGAACCTCATTAAGCTTCAACTTGCTCGAACCGGAAGAACTACTTACAGCCGTCACAGTTGCACCCCAACTTTCAGGTAAGGAGGATAAAAGAATCAAGGCCCTAATCTCATCATCAAAGTTTATTTCTACAAAACTCAACTGAGTTGTAATCACATTGAATTCATTGATGTGGTCTGTAACAGAAGCACCTTCGGCCATCTTCAGATTAAATAAACGACGCATCAAATATACCTTGTTTGAAGCCGAGGGCTTTTCATACATATTTGATAGCGCCTTCATCAATCCTGTCGTGGTCTTCTCGTTCACGATGTTGAAGGCGACGTTTCTGGCCAACGTTAAGCGAACAACTCCGAGTGCTTGTCTGTCTAGTAGATCCCAATCTTCCTTCTTCATCCCTGCCGGCATCGTTCCAAGAAGCGGCTCATGCAGCTTCTTCTGATACAAGTAGTCTTCGATCTGCATCTTCCAGAAACCGAAGTCCTTGCCATCGAACTT
This sequence comes from Amorphophallus konjac, assembly GCA_022559845.1. Taxonomy (NCBI): domain Eukaryota; kingdom Viridiplantae; phylum Streptophyta; class Magnoliopsida; order Alismatales; family Araceae; genus Amorphophallus; species Amorphophallus konjac. The sequence continues at coordinate 23,198,105 of CM040117.1, forward strand.
GTCGATCCTCACCTTTCCTTCATCCGCCGCCATTACTCCCACTACTCCCTCGAACCAGAACAAGGCTCTGATACCAGTTGTTAGGGATATGGAGTACCCAGACGAGGAGGACAACCAGCAGAGGAGGAAGAAGGAGAGAAGAAGAATCACACAAGAACACACAGGGATTTTTTACGTGGTTCGGAGGCAAGATGCCTTCCTACGTCCACGGCCGCAGCAGGATTCCACTAAGATAATCACAGACTGATTCCAATACAAAGAGAGAGCCCATCCTTTTATACTAGGAGATTAGGGCGTCATTAGTCAGGGTATTAAAGACAATAATACCCCGGTTAAACAGAAACCCTCTTCCGGGATACATCAATCGTGCATGCTCGTCTATCCCCCCAGATGCTCTCCTGGGACCGAGTATGCCCTCCAGCGACTGCAGATGCTCCCCCACCATCAGACAGATCAAAGCATTGCCAAGGCAAGGTCGACGCATTGCCAAGACAAGGTCGACGCATCCCAAGTGATATCGACTTGTCTTGAACCCACAATGCATGCTTCCCTGACGCCAGTGATGCTCTCCAAAAATAATGAATGCCCTCCAAAGACAGCATGTGCTTCCCTGCTAGAACCCAGACAGCATATGCTCCCCTGGAGCAGCGATTGCTCCCCTGGCACTGAAGGATGCTCCCCTGGAGCAGCGATTGCTTCCCTGGCACTGAAGGATGCTCCCCAGAGGCAGAGTGTGATCCCGTGCAGAGGCGCACGATGAAGAGTTCTGACTCCACACTCTAACAGTTTCTACATATCAGTAGAAGAATCTCTCTTCACCTAGTAAGAAGTAGGTTGATCTCTCTCGCTTTGGTAATGTGGCTGCATATCATGCTATAACTGATGCTTCCACTGGGTTTGTCTAGCTTTGCTATTCTTTTCCTTGATCTTGAGTGTCATTTCCCCACTTTTATGTCACGACCCTGTGATAACTGGAATGCTCTCAAAATTATGGGTAAGCTGGACTTATATGAATGGAGGATGCAGATTGACATTCTCTGGCATTTTGTCTGTCAGCATTACCACTGTGACAATCTTATTCTTTCTTATATCGCCTCTGTTGAGCAAGTCACTGTCCTCTTTACCTGAGAATGAATTATTGTTCATCGATTATGATGGGAACAAAATAAAAGTTCAGCAAGGATATCATGGATTATGATTTAGCTGATTTGGAAGGTTAAGCAGTGGGTTATGGATTGGATATTAGCAGCCAAGCGGGGACCCAATGGACTATCTTGCAGTCCAGAAGCTTAGAATGAATAGAAAGATGTTATTGAATGATCTGATTTATTTTTAGCTTTTATCATGTTAGGGAATTGTGAGTAAGATGCACATTATTATGCCTAATGTCTTTTCCTATAAATTCCATTGCCAATCCATATACATGTTTCTCTTTATAATCGTTCTTATCTTTATCATTGCCTTTTCCTATTGTCATGAAAATGTGTGCATAGAGAGTGTTCAGGAGAGACCGATTGATAGTGTGTGTGTGTGTGCAGTGTCGACTTTGTTGTGTGTGTGGTGTGTGTGTGTGTGTGTGTGCGTATGCAGTGTATACTCGGTTCTTCATGTGTGTGTGTGTGTGTGTGTGTGTGTGTGTGTGTGTGTGTGTGTGTGCAGTGTATACTCGGTTCTTCATGTGTGTGTGTGTGTGTGTGTGTGGATTTTTGCTTCAATCTTTTCTCCGTCATGATATCTTTGTCCTTAAAAGGGAAGGAATTTGAATTCACATTCTCCTAGTCCTAAAGCTAAAATTTCCAGAAGGCTGCACACATTACTATACTCCGTTTCACAATTGAAGTTCTTCCAATCGGCCCTTTCTGCTATTCAATCCATCCCCATGTTCACATACCCCACCAAGAAGAGAGGAAAATTAGAGGTACAAAGACAACCATAAAGGTAAGCTTCCACTTCAAGCTGGTTAGTAAAATTCTAGATTGAAAACAGTGTTCAGTCTTTATAAAACTACCATGATGAGCGTTATTCTTCTGCGTACACTCCTTGAGCCATCCCGCTCTATCACCTGTTGAATATATAATAGCAGCAGAGTTCGACCAGTGAACCTGTGGCTTTGTTGTTCACTCAATTGCGGTAGGCGAGTAAACGTGGATATACACAATCCTTGATAGATTTCTGGTTAGCACAAAGTGGTCAAATTCAAGGGTAAAATCTAAACTTGATAGATTTCTGGTTAGCACAAAGTAGCACAAAGGATCTTTCATGTCTATATAAATTTTAACTTGCATCCATGTAATACATCTACTTGCATCCAATTCTTTCATGTCTATATAAATTTTGGACAGCTCTTCTTCCAAGTGTACATGGTAGTTATTAAGATCCATCTTCTAATAGTGTTCGCAGTTAGTTAAGATTCATCTCTCACCATAATCTTATACACCCAACAACGATTCAGATTAGAACTGTATGATAACCTACTTGATTTAATATATGATGATGAGCCATTAGTCCCACTGCCACATTATTTCTCATTGTTGCAGAAGCCCACAAAAATGAAAGCAACAAGTAGCAAAAAGATATATTGCATGCTGTTAAATAGAACTCCTGAGCATTTATTGTGTGTCCACATCAATGGAATGGGTGATTTATTAGTCAGATGCAAGTATGTGATGCCTATTAGAGGGTGTGTGTGTGTGGGTTCAGTGAAGACAGATTCTTCCTTGCTCCCCATAACATAATGCAATACCTTTTTAAGTTCTTGCATGGTCCAATGGCAGCATGTGCATGTGCACGTGATTTAATGCTTCTTCCCATTGTGTGGATTCAGTGAAGACACATTAATGTGTGTGAATTTCTCCTTCCCATTGTTCAGTGCTCTCAAAGTTCAATGTCGATATTATACTCCTTCCCAATGTCAAACTCTCGGTTGTCTTATCAGGTATATATGAGGCAATGATGATTGGGTGGATGACTTAGCGATAACCCCCAACTAATATGATGGAACATGATCCGTGTGATTACATTACCTCATATTGTTCTGAGCCTAAAATCCTTACTCTTCTCAAATTTATATACTTTGCACTCAATGTTATAATTTGTGATTATATCACACACATTTTTCAGGAAAAGTGTTCAAATCAGCAAGCAGTAGAAATCTCTAACATATCTACAACCTGACATATTGAAGAACGTGCACTGATAGAAGATTTAAGAAGAACAATCGAGATGGAAAATTTTTCAGCCGATTGAACTGTGAAGCTATGTGAAACTTTATTGGCAAAATGTGATCAATTGAAGCTATGTAATAAAAAGTGCTATGGTTTTTTTTATGACTATCATTTGTGAGGACATGTACACGTGAAACTCTTTTTCGTAAAAGTATATCTTTTGTAAATTATTTTTAATTGTGAAGCTACTTATGTCAGGATCATTTACACCATTGGGCTAATATTCACATAGATTACATGTCTACGTATGTTATTTGATGCACCTTTAATTATTTTTTAATATTATATTTGAATTATTCATCCTTTATGTGCACGTACAATAATATATAAAACACACCATTTTAACCAAAGTAAAGAATCTAAATATTATAAATAGTTACAGCATCGGTCATATTTTCAGTGATCATACAATATCTTTAATTACAAAGAATTATTCTATTTTTAAATTATATTTTATGTAAGTCAAATCAAAGATAGGGAAAAAAAGAAAAGAAAGATTAAAATAATTTTTGTGTTATTGATGTACGTTGACGATGAATTACAAATCTTTAAAACATAGAGCACTACATTAATTAATTATATTGATATTAATTAAGAACAATAATTACTTATTGAAATGTATTATTATCACTAATATACTTTTAAGGAGAAAAAAAGTCAACATCATTAATGTTAATTATTTTAAATGTAGAAAATAATAGATATATTTGCAATCTCATTATTACTAATGGACAATTATATAATCAAAATATTTAATTACAAATTTTATTATCACTAAAGAATAATTAAGGTAGAGTTTGAATTATGTTACTCATAGTATGATATTAATGATAAATTGAATATTTTTATTAATGATTATTATATTATATAAATATGTTAAAGTTAAGTTATACTATTTAATTACTCATAATTAAGAATAAAATAATTATTAATCATTAATTTCATTTTTACCAACAAGTTTTTAAAACATAATATCTTAATTAATATCTTTATTTTTACTATCTTAGATTAATATGAAATTTATTTTTGTAATATTTTTAATAATATTAATAAAACTTACCTATTAAAATCTATTTTATGGTATTTATTAGTCGTAATCATGAATGTAAAGTTTAATTAAGTATCAATTTTCACTAAAACAAATTACATTATAAATTTTCTAATCCCATCCAAACAAAGAATAGCATCATATGTTTTAACTCGGGATAAGAAGGACAATATGATAATTATTAAGTACTTATTCTCATTTGTATTCTCATTTTTTACCAAACAAAGAATAGGAATATTCTCGTACTTATCTCTTCGCATACCAAACATACACGAGAATAAGAATAAGAATAAATTAACCCGGAATGACTTATACATATTCTTCACTTAAATTATCCCGATACCAAACAGCACCTAAATAGTTTCCTCAACATTCAAAATCCTTAAAATATAAGTCAATTCTAAAAAGCTCCAAAATTACACCATAACCTCCACGACCAAGCAAACTAATCATCAAATAATCGTGTTAGAAGGATAGCAGTAAAACCTAAAATGAAAATAAGTAAACTTAGGGTTAACAATGAGGGATACCTCCTACTAGGTGGCTCTCTCCGCCGACCAGCTGCCTCACTCGCGGGCGAGAGGTGTGCGATCAAGTTCGACGATGTCGGATCATGAAGTGAATAGGCGAATCAAGACATCAGACTTCCGTTGAAGTGGGACTTCCAACTGAATTACTCCTTCCCCGCCAACTGTCAGTCAATCTCTATCTCTCCCTCTCCCCTGGACTCTCTCTCTCTTTCTCCCCCTCTCCTCCATACTATCTCTTTGTCTCACCATCTCTCTCAATCTCTTTGAGCTCTCCCCCTCACACTCTCTATCTTCCCCTCTCCTTTGAACTCCCTCTATCTCCCCCTCTTATCTGGACTCTCCTCTATGTGTGTCTCTCACCCTCCGACCCTCTCTCTCCATCTTTATCTATCTATCTCTCCCCCATCTCCCACACTCTCTCTCTCTCTCTCACCCTCTCTCTCAATCTCTCTCTGCCTCTGCCTCCGACACTCTCTTTCTTTGTCTCTCTCTCCCCCTCATATATGAGACAGAGGGAGACAAAGATGCAAAGGGGAGAGACAATGAGAGAGAGAGAGAGAGACGGAGAGGGGGGAGATAGGGAGATAAAGAGAGAGGGGGGAGACATACGGAGAGAGGAGAGGAGAGAGACAAAGAGAGAGGGAGGGGGGAAGACAGAGAGAGGGGAGGGTGTTGTCTTGATTTGTTCATGCAAATTTTTTTGTCAATTATCTTAATTTAATTTGTCAAAATTGCTGATCAAAGTGACACTCAAGTGATAAAATAATAAACTTTTAAAAAATGATTCAAATTTCAAAAGATATAATTTTAGATCTATTACACTATTTTCTAATAATTTATAACCTTTATTTTATTCATATTATTATTACATGTAACATACGATGTAGGTGAAACATTGTTACTTATTTTTTTTGTTACATTTCAATCTTTTTTATGTAACTTTTGATATATTTTGATATTAATACATGTGAATAGATTTGTTATTGTTACCTTCACTCTTTATTAAATAAAACCGAGTTATCACTTACAAAAGACATGGTTGAGAAATAGACATGTTCGTAAAATCAAGTGGTTAAGATAAAAGACTTGAGCTTCTTTTAAAAATAGCCTATACATATGACATTTTTTTTTAAAATTATCAACGCCGATCTTCTAAGATTTTACTGATATCCCTCCGAAATCTCTTCTCTCCAACCCCCAGACGAAACCTAAATCCGATACGACAAACCATCCGACATGACAAACCATGGTACGTACCAAGGATGGATTGATCGTATTTCACCAATATCTAGATATTGCTCGCTCACAATTCATCCGTTATGGTCACCCTCGGTGGACCATCTCTTCAAAACCAACAAGCAATTAACCTCGGTATCTAACAGAAAACCGAAATGTACAGGATATTGACTTCTTAGACTGTGCAAAGAGAATAGACATTTTACAATTGAAAAGAACAGTATTTTTAATATTTTCTCATATGGTGATATTTGTACAGCCGCCTTGGTCAACAGTCTTGTGTGCACCGTGCATGCATGGTCATGCAATGATGTGCGACGTAAATTGTCACCCGTTTCTTGGAATCTGCAAAGCAAATGGGGATTTCAGCACCCTAGTCATCCAAATAACGCCCAACAGCATAGAAGCAAGGTCATCCATGAATTCTGAATCCAGGATAGTCTATAGCCGCACATTAAAAGAGGAACTACAGTTAACATTGCACCACAATCATAACCAGATAATCACCGGTAATATACAGCGGTTAAGCATAAACAAAAGTAGCATGCACAATCCCTCGAGAAAGATGCAATGAGCTGCAAAGTGGTTTACATTTCCACAGTATCCAAAAAGATCACCTAAAATGACCTTTCACTAGAAGTTCGAGCAAAAGTGATAGTTTACCCACATTGAACACCTAGAAATAGGTCTTCCCAGATGCACAAAAATAGTTCACTCAATCTACTTCAAATCACATTCAGCAGAAAAGAAAAGGAAAACAATGACTATGCGTACTTGTGTCTTTTGAATCCATGATATATTTCCACGTGAAGTACAAAAACTATTCCAAATGAAAGAATGAACACATCCAAAACATTAAAAATTGAAGGCGACAGCTTCCGGCCACTCCCTAATGTGAAGAAAATCTAACCAAGAATTCAGCATATTGATCCAACATGTAAATAACTACAGATCAGAGACGTGAGAATCCTCCTGTCCTAGGCTTCCACTACAACAGGCATGATTTGCGTTAAAAAAGTCAGAACATGGTAAAAGTCCAGAGATGAATAGGGGAACTAAACTGTCCTCTCTATTCTGAACAAGAGGTGATCCACAAATTATACTTGTTAGGATTTGTAAAAGTGCAAGATAAAATAATCATGCTTTTGTCTTGGTTTTTATCAAATGCTTAGAAGCACCTCTGGATTCTGTACATCCTTAAAACAGCCAGCTTAAGCTTGGACACCCCCTGCCTGCCTCAGAGCAACCAAGGGAGTTCGATGTTGATGCTGGCCAGGATATGTACGGGGCTAGGATGTGATTGTAAAACATGACAACAGACACAAAAGCTTCACCGGAAGGCATGTTGCTAATGTGGGGTCCTGATGTAGCCTACGTCATCATGAAAGATGACAAGGAAACGATGGACACCGTCAAGAGAGATCCATCAAAGAGCAAATGACTTGCCCATCAACTTTACTTCTCTTTCTTCATATGCCAGACATGTAACGGCTTCTACCAACACAAACTGGATATGAAAATCCATGGTAGAAGTCTGACTATGACTGGCTTGCATGGGAAGTTATCATTATTCATCAAGAATGGTGTCCCCATAATTGCCAGAAAAGCAAAGATAAAGAATTACTTTTTGTTTCTTCACTTAGCATTGTCATACACAGAATTCATTTCTAGCTTCCAGGGATTGCATTGTGCACTGTTGTGAAGTTCACCGCCTTCTTACTGTCAATGGCTTATCATTCTTCGAGTAAGTGTTTACAGAATCTTCTTCTAAAAATTTTCTGACGCAACATGACTCAAAAAACCTGGATAATAAACACAGTACAAAAATTTCAAGAGTATTTTACCAGAGAAATGATTCTCCTGATTGGCCTGATTGGATCAGTTTGCCACAATCAGGTCTGCCAATCAGATCCGATCTAAGATCAAGTTTGGACATACCCAATTCAGGTGCCTGAAGCGACTTGGAATTCATGGGATGCATATTGTTGGTATTGTGGGGTCCTCATGTAGCCTATGTCATCATACAAGATGTCAAGGAAACAATGGACACCGTCAAGGGATAAATCAAAGAGCAAAAGACTTGTGCATAAACTTCACTTCTCTTTCTTTAAATGCCAGACATGTAGCAACTTCTACAAATACAAATTGGATATGAAAAATCCATAGTAGGAGTCTGACTATGACTGGCTTGCATGGAAAGTTATGATCTTCTTTTTTTATGATTAGTGTTCCCGTAATATTTAAGGGTAAAAAACAAAGGCAAGAAAATACTTCTTCTTTCCTAACTCAGCATGACCACATCTAAAGACCTATCTTCAACTTCTAGGGATTACAATTTGGCCGTTATCAACTATGTCGCCCCTCATTACCTTTAACAGTTGATCACTCTAAAGATCCTGGTAAGCTTATGGCTCAACTTCCATATCACATATGTGAATAAAAGGTTGTGAAAATCAATTCATTATGGCCCATGGCATTATGCTCATAGAAACCTAAAAGATAAAGAACACAGAGCACCAGGAAAATCCCAAACGAAGGGCTGAACAGCTTGACTATCCATGGTATTCAATACCACAGGACTGAGACAAATGGAGAGAGAGAGAGAGAGAGAGAGAGAGAGAGAGAGAAACCTCGCAGGCTTGCAGCAGCGAGCTCAGGCCAGGGCAGTGACAGCAGGCTCAGGCCAGGGCAGCGACAGCGGGCTCAGGCGAGGATGGCTGTAGGCAGCAGCGGGCTCAAGTAGTAAGGCGAGGACAGCGGCAGGCAGCAGCGGGCACATGACAGGAGGCCGGCGGCAAGGGGCTGAGGGCGGACGAAGGTCACGAAGTTGGCTCAATTAGGGATTTAGGGATGGTTTTCATTTTTAAAAGATGATGGTTATTTAGAAAACGACCCTCATAGCAAAAGTATATTGTATAAATGACCAAAGATATATAACATATATTGAAATGGAGGTGGAACCAGGGGGTGGAGTGGGGGAACCGGTATGGTACCGGATGGCACCGGTATTAGTACCAGACCGGCCCGGTATGGAAACCAGTACCGATTTTGAATACCTTCGCACTATCAAATAGTGGGACATAGGATGCTTGGAAGGTATATGCTGTATGTGGGCAACCAGTATCCCACAATTTGGTACACTTTGCATTTATTGTGTAAACCATTCCTAGAATTAGTCAGATGATGTCAAGCAAGTAGCATGGTTGACCAAGACAGTGGCCCACTGCCTTACTGTTTAGGCGACAAGACGAGGCCTAGGCAAAGCCTAGTTTATATTACTAAGTATATTGCAAGAGAACTACTACTATATATTTTATACACATAAATTTTATCTTTAGTTAATAGAAAATTTGATATCCATAAATCTTCAATATATACCTATATTTTAAAAAAAATAGAATAAATGGCAAACAATAACAAATTAAAAAGGAGATAACTAATAAAAATTTGTGAATGCCTGTCAATCAATATAAAAATGTTAATGTCAAATTTGGTATTCAAATAGTTATTCTCTATATTAAAATGACGCATAAACATGACACATTTCTGGGTAAATCATATGCATATCAACATAATAATTTCATAATTTTTCACTTGTGAATTATCAAAAAAAGACACAAAAATAGCACTAACTTCAAAAAGTGCACCAAGCAAATATGAATCATTGTCCTTAAGAGGACAATCTTAAAAACAGGGAGAAGAATCCAAGAGAAAGGGAAAAGGGAAATTGAAGTCTTATTTTCTCTTTCCAATCTTGACATATCATTTGTCAATTTTTCAAAATTACCCTATAAAGTTTTGCCCAAATACTAAAACAAACCTCAAAACAAAGAATGGCTGTCCTACCAGGGCAAGCTAGGCAGGCCCAAGGTGGCCTATGTGCACCAAGGCAGCTGGGTAAGTGCCTCAATAGGCTGCTCGCCTAGACGCCTAGTCGCCTTGGGCGCCTTGGAGTGCTTTGTCGCGTAGACAACACCTTGAAAACAATGGCAGGGAGTAGCTATTACTTGGTGGGATGACATAGGTTAAGGGTTGACATTGCAAACACATCCTAAAAGGTTGAATAAACAAGCATATTACAAAACCCAATGACCAACGATAATTTACAATTACATCAAACCACAGATGATAATCGTTTAGATAGTGAAGAGATTCCAAACCAACCATCGAATTATTCATTACACACACCAGAAAACTACTTGCAGCTCATAATCTGTTCTTAGAAATAATGATCTTCCTATGTAATGTCTCAGCCATTGCATGTGGATATCACATCCAACTCCATACACCTCCCTTTTCTAGGGATCCACACAACAGAAAAAAGGAAGGAAGCAGGAAATGTCTGATAGAAGGATTAGAATAGCACTTGTTTTGATTTGATCCAAAATTTGAGCAAACAAGATAAGGGCAGTCATTAAATCTGCTTACTAGAAAGAAATAATTTGAGCTTCAAATGAGATCTACTCCTGTTTGGATATTCCATCCAACACCTTGACATATGTAGTCAGAGGCAAGAGGCACCCGAGACGACCAAGGGGTTTCCTCAACCTCAAACATCCAGGCGATGGCCTAGGCGTTTGAGGTGACATCTTATTAAAACCTATAAAATAGGTCAGATTATGTATATATTTCATTACATACGTCAACAACAGGGTAATAATGGGATTAATGTATGATTTTCTAGGCACTTCCATTAAATATGTAACATTTTATTCTGTAAGCAATCAATTCCTGCCATATTTTACCTGACAGTGCTAACAAACTCCGAATAAGCGAGGCAACTTTCCATATGTACTCAAACAACATTGAATATACAGACCCCAGCATTTTTCTTGGCCACCCTTACCAAAAGAGTTCATTGAATTCATATCCAAAAAGTATATCTGAAACAAACATTAATATTTCAGTTTATAGCAGAAGAAAATGTGGAAATAAGCAAACAACAAGGTTGCCAAGGGTCCAGGCTGATCACCCAGGCATGATTAACTGAATAGTGGATGGTCTTAGGGATCATCAAGAATAAGAAAAATGTGGCTGTAGGTAAGAGAAAAGGGCATTAGACATTATTCAAAGAGTCATTAATCACTTTGGAACAAGTGAGAATAAAAAAAGGTAATGTCAAATCGTTTAAAAAATACAAGCATGCGGCATGGATAATATAGGTGGGCACCCAGGTGATTGAGGCGAACATAAGGCGAGGCAAAGCGTTCATGTCTTGCCTCACCCTACTCCACTGCCTAGGCAAGCGAGGCCAACGTCTTTGATAACATAGATCTTGACTCAAGAAGCATCACTCATTTGGTGGCAGGACCTAGTACGAACTAGAATTCTAGATCACATACAAATATGCATATATAGACACCCCTACCAAGAAAGCCACCCTAACCCATGTAGCATGATGGATTAAAGCTGCATGTTGATGGATGTAGATACTTGAACAATAAGGGACCATAATGGCTATTATGAGTGATAACTTGTTTCACAAGGAATGAATTTTGCACCAGCAATCACATCAAAATATGCCAACCAACCTGAAATCAACACATTCTCGGCAGGTACAGTGCTCCAAAATCTTCATTCAGTCTATCAAACTCATGGTTATGTTATCTGTTGGCGTAGGTATGAAAATCAGCAACAAGATGCAAGGTGCATATCTCGTCGGCATTCATGTCATAGAATGTCCTGGACACCTCTGGGGTTTACTTAAACCTCCTTACCATGGTTGGCCAGCAATCCTCATCTCCAAAATAAATACAGGAATAGATTGGTTGTCATGGGCAACCCAGAAATCAACTACACAAAGCCTGTTACTCTGCAGAGAAGCTCATCGCAAAGACGGCCCCTTTGCATCAGCCAAACTAATGGGCACGGATGAAAAGTAACATTAAAGGCTACACTGAGCCGAAGACGCCCCCACAGAAAAACTATAGCATGTGACTTCCCGATCTTTTTAGAGAAAACTTGATCCAAATGCCAGTTGAGAGACCCACAGACATAAAAACAATAGTCATCAATGCCACATGTTCACGGTTAGAAGGAAAAAATGAACACATTAAAGCCTCGTAACAGAAAATTACAGGAACAACGTGCACAACCTGGGCCAACCGGAAAACCAACTACCACGGAATATGAAGTAACCAGCGTTATGAGAGAGAGAGAGAGAGAGAGAGAGAGAGAGAGAGAGCGCACCAGAGTTCGATTCTGAGGGCTCCTACATTGCGTTCGAAAGCGGCAGAGCAGAGGAGAGAGAGCAAACCAGAGTTCGATTCTGAGGGCTCCTACATTGCGTTCGACAGCGGCAGATCTCTTATCGGCCCGCAAGGGATTCTCTTGTGTATATATAGACAAACTGCAAACCCTAGGGTCATTTTGCACTTATACCTTTTCAAAATAAAAACTGTAGAAGCAGCCTTCATGAAGGCCCAACCACTCCTATCATCCCATGCCCTTTTTATAAGACAAAATTCTACATTTTTTTAACTAAAAGTCACGGTTCAAGCAAGTTATGTTCATCCTAACATACTCTTGTAAATAAAATTGTCGTATTATAAATAAATTGTTTATATGAATATTCATTTTAAAATAATAGGAGAAAGTTCATATAGTGGGTATTAAATAAATGGTATAAAGTTTTGATAATTCTTCACATGAATATTTATCTCCAAGCTTATTTTACACGCTATACATTTGGCATGTCCCTATGCGCTATGACATATCAAAGTACTTCCTACTTATTTCAAATGATATCATCGGGAGAAGAAGGGTAAATGAATCTTCATCTAATAAAAAAAGAAAATATAAATGCATAGATTTTAGGTGTTAAAATATGCACTCTAATTATAAATTTCATTAGAACCGAGGGAATAAATGTTATTTTCTGTCTTTTTAAGTGAAGCGGATGTACACTTTGAGCAACAATATCAACTCAAGAAATAAAGCATCTCTTGCGTGTCCCTCGATCCTATCTTTGAAGGTAGTCTCGATGAATGTGATGTGACACGACCTCGGACTTAGGCAAACAAGCACAATTAAGCATTCAAATGGGCCTTAAGGGCCACCGCTGTCCCGTCGCACTCTATACCCGGAGTGACTTGGCGATGCCAAGTGTGAGGTATGGGAAAGGGCCCTTGCTGGTAGAGGGCCAGCAAGGCCAAGGTTTGACTCCCAAGGTTTGAACGCCCAATTCAATTGGGGCCGACAAAGTGCACAAGGGCACCGGTTCACACTATCCCACGGCGATCACTCTTAAGTCATGGACTTGAGGATCGGGCGCTCCCTCGCAAATTCAGCGGCGCATGAAGTAAATATTGAAAGAGCAACACTAATGAGCTAGGATGAGGCACTTACTCGATCGGTTTGAAGAAACCGGTCCCGGTCGGAGACGAGGGCGAGCGGGGAGGCGGTGGTTCCCCACACGCCGCGGCGGTGAAGCTTGACCTGCTCAAACCATGTACAAAACTACGCCTCTCGCAGGAGGGGGATCTTGGGGTGGGGGTTAATGTGAATACAACAATACTACCTCCCGCAGGGAGGGGCCTTCAGCCGGCCAAGCGGGGTGGGGAAAGTAAGGTAAAGAACGACGATTAAGCGAGGTTGCCGAATCTGCCGGTTGTCTACGAACATGGACAGTGTGTTGGTGTGGTTGCTGTAGATCCTTCTCACGAATTTTTCCGATGGCGAGACCGGCGGCAAAAGCTTCGTAACAGGGATAGGAACGCTTCAGATTTTCTTCAATTTCTTCTGAGACCGTTGTTGACTGGGGCAGAGGTTGGAACAGGACATCAGGTTTTCTGACTCGCAGTTGCAGACTTCTGGCAGCAGGTTGCAGAGGACGCCACGCACCCTCCCGAACTCCGATCAGCACGAAACTGGCGGCGACGTCTTCATGGTCGAAGTAGCTTTCAGCCAGAGGTGACGGGGCTGCAATCAGAGGTCGAGGGCAGTTGGTGTACCCTAAAGAGTGGGCACTGGTCGGAGCAGACTACAGGAGACAAGACTGGAGAGCTCGGGGGAGAAAATTTGTAACTCCTTCCTCCGGCAGCCGAATGAGGTTCCGTTTCTTGATCCTGAACGAAGACTGGAGGAGGAAGATATTTGTAGAAGAGCTTCAGGGCTGGTTCGTCCAGGTTTGTCGTGGCCGAGCTTTTAGTCCGGTTCAGATCCTCAGCCGGAGCAGAACTGCGCGGTCGGGGAAGAACAGACCTCCACAGCAGCACCGATCTCCGATGGGGATGAGACCTCGATCGTTGAGAAGAGGACAGGTAGACGCTTCCGTGGATGCCTCTTGGGTCTTCAAACTCGTCGGGAGGAAGCCGTGGTCGCCGCTGTAAGATGGTACACTTCTGCAGGTTGTCAGTTGAAACGGTAGGTTGAAGATGATGGGGGGGGAAATGGGGTATATGGGAGAGGAAATGGGGGTGGATGAGTGTGGGGAAAGCCCGGGCTGTGAGGGGGTCTAGGATGGGGTGTTTCAAGGTGAGGGAGGGATATAATGGGAGCTGGAAGGGGGTGTTTTCTGTGGGTGAGAGAGGAGCTACGAATTTGGGGCTTGGAGGGAGAGGGGGGAAGGTGAGGGGGAACAAGTGGGTGGAGGGAGTGTGAATTTCAAATTTGAAATGGCCTTGGAAGGTGGGTGATTATGTGGGGAAGTGGAGAGTTTGTATTGGAATGGGGTAGATTTGGTGGGAAGGTGGAGAAAGGTGTTGGAATGGGGAAGATGCCACCTAGGGACTATGGGAGTGGAGTAATGGCAACTTGTGGAAGTGGAGGGGTATTAAATGAGGTGGGTAGCTAGTGGAGGTGGTTGGGAGGGGAGGAGAGAGAAGAAAATTCGAAATTGGGGTTGGAGGAGAGAGAAAGAGGGGTGAAATAGAGAGATTAAGAGGAGAATGGGTGGGGAATCTCTCCCCTAGGGTCTCTCACCCAAAAACTAGAGGAATCGCTCCAATTTGAACTCAAATGGCAAGTTTAACTCATTCATTCATTCATTCATTCATTCATTAACTTCAAATGAGGGGAGTGGGGTCCTATATATAGGCAACCCACTCTTTACAATAAGTCCCTGACAAAATAAACAACTACAAATAACCAAGGGGGGGTGGGAGTGCTAATGGGCCTAGCCCAACGAATGGGGCCCAATAGCCACATTAGACAGCATGATGATACAAGAACATAGAAAAATAAGTGCTAGACCAAGGGAAATAACTCAAATAAAATGGAAATACATCAAAATGACTCAAAGGAAAGCTACAAAATAGATAAGGGGCCTTTATAGAGTGAGGCCCAAACTCAACCAGCTCCCGAGTGTGAAGAAGTGGACCCGAGCCAAAGGGAGTCGTGGGTGATGCCTCCATCAGAATGATTAATTTATGATATTCATTAGTGTAAGACCACGGGATTTTATGTAATTAAAATTTTCAAAGGATATTTAGCCTAAATAAGAGTTAAGCATAATGATTCATAAATTTTCTCCACTTACATATTTTGTAGTTACCGACTAACTATTTCAAGCAAGGTTTTACAAACCGAACTGATACGGGACAAATCGCACGTACTAGACCGTATCAGAGAGATATCGACTGGTGCGACGTGTGGTACGCAACCGATTCATTGTGTACTGCACAGAACCGTGCGTCCCGTTACTATCGGACCGGTTCAGCGCAGTACACTCACGGGTATGTACAAGACGAGCGACTCAGGTCGATTTGATGTTAACATCTAAATATTACTTAATATATTTTACATAGATAAAAGATACAAGATGACTTCATGACTTAGTTAATTAGCATATTTGGGTACAATTGTAAGGTCGTGAGTTCAATACTTGATCATATTTTTTAAAAAAAATGACTTCCATCTACGTCATTTAATAATGATTCTAGAGGAGATACGAGGAGGACACATAGAATAATCTGTAATATATTTTTATTTTTATTAAAATTTATAATTTAAAATATTAAATTTAATATAAAAATAAAATTATTTCAATTACTTAAATAACTATTTATATTTTAAAATTTTTCGTGATAGATTCACCAATTATGGCTATCAATGGGTCAGGTCGGCTCGATAGGCCTATATACTTGGCTTCCTTCTGGGTCGGGTCGCTAGATCTTTTTTGGCCTGTGGGTCTTTAATTGGGCCGGTGTGATCTAATAGACCTGTTAATTAGGGCCGTCAGTGGGTCAGGTTGGCCCGATAGGCCTGTAGCCAGGCCGTCAATACTTGATCATATTTTTTTTTAAAAAAATGGCTTTCATCTACGTCATTTGATAATGATTCTATAGGGGATATGAAGAGGAAAGGTAGAATTATTTTTAATATATTTTTATTTTTATTAAAATTTATAACTTAATTTATTATATTTAATATAAAAGTAAATTTTGATAAAATTCATCAAAATAGTTGTTTATATTTTAAAAAATTATGTGATAGATTCACCAATTAAGACTGTCAATGGGTCAGGTCAGCTCGATAGGCCAATAGCTAGGCCGTCAATACTTGATCATTTTTTTTTAAAAAAATGGCTTTCATCTACATCATTTGATAATGATTCTAGAGGGGATATGAGGAGAAAAGATAGAATATTTTTTAAATTATTATATTTAATATAAAAGTAAATTTTGATAAAATTCATTAAAATAGTTGTTTATATTTTAAAAAAATTATGCGATAGATTCGTTAATTAGGGCTGTCAATGGGTAAGGCCGGCTCGATAGGATTATGTACTTGGCTTCATTTTGGGTCGGGCCACCAGATCCTTTTTGGCCCATAGGCCCTTAATTGGGCCGTCTGATCTAATAGACCCGTCAATTAGGGCTGTCAATGGGTCAGGTCGACCCGATAGGCCTACAGCTTGACTTCATTCTGGGCCGGGCCGTCAAGTTCTTTTTGACCTACAAATCCTTAGTTTAGCTTAAAAGTCAAGTCCAACTTGGCTCGCGAGTCAAGCCTAAACTTTAAATTCGGCCCGTTGGCCAGCCCTGCCTATTCTACTTTTTTTCTCCCTCAATTTTTTTGTTTAATCTGAAATAAAAAAATCTAATTTTATTTAATTAAAAACTCTAATTTTATTTAATTACTTGATGATATTTTTTTTTGAAAAAATTGACTTCCAACTACATTAGTTGGTAATGATTCTAGAGGGGATTTGAGGAAGAGAGATAAAATAATTTTTAATATATTTTTATTTTTATTAAATTTTATAATTTAAGTTATTATATTTAATATAAAAGTAAATTTTGATAAAATTCATTAAAATAGTTGTTTATATTTTTAAAAAATTATGTGATAGACTCGTCAATTAGGGTTGTCTATGGGTCAGGCCGGCTCGATAGGCCTATGTACTTGGCTTCATTCTGGGTCAGGCCGCCATATCCTTTTTGGCCCGTGGGCCCTTAATTGGGCCGATGTGATATAATAGACCTATTAATTAGGGCCGTCAATGAGTCAGCTCGGCCCAATAGGCCTACAACTTGACTTCATTCTGGGCTAGGCCACTAGGCTCTTTTTGACTTGTGAATTCTTAGTTGAGTTTAAAAGTCTAGCCCAACTAGGCCCACGGGCAAAGCCGGGACTTTAAATTCGGCCCGTTGGCCAGCCCTGCCTATTCTTCTTATTTTTCTCCCTGCAAATTTTTTGTTTAATCAGAAATAAAAATATATAATTTTATTTAATCACAAGTCTCTTTTAAATAAATTAATATATAAAATTTTTAATTAATTTAATAATAATATATAAAATATAATAATATATATTATTTAATTTAATTTGTCCAACCTGATCAAGTCGGTCAGAAGTCAAGTTTGTGAAGAAGTCGGGCCCAACTCGACCCAACATAGCTCAAGATTGGGTCCGAGATAGGGATTAAAATTGATGAGTCAGATCTGAGTCGGGTGGACTTTAGCCCAACTTGGCCCGACCCATTGATAGCTTTATCATCAATTACAAAACACCACATATCCGAGCACTATTCATCTTCATCGCATTTTTATTTTTTATTTATTAATTTTTATTACTTAAATATAATATAATTATCATAAAATTATTTTTAAAAATATTAAACTTGTAAACTAAAATTTAAAAGTGTAAAAATATTTTAAATGAGAAAAATTTTAAAATCCAATTTCTTTATGGCTCAAATCGAAGAATTCCCCTCTATTATTATTACCAAACAAAATTGACGACAAAAAAATATTTTAAAAACATGTCCAACTTAAATTTTAAATACGAGACCTCACCTATTTAACCACACACCTTAACCAACTAAGTTAATAGATCATATTACTATTAATAATTCTATTTATATAGACGTATCAAAGATAAATATTTTTTTCTTGTCTCGGTACGTAATGATATTATATTGTATTGTACCGTACCAACAAATGACTGATACGGTCGATACGATCGATACTAACAAATCTTGACTTTGAGTACAAATTCAATCGGTCACATTTTTAAGGTGGGTTTGAAAAGCAAATAAGCACTACTCTTATGCCTTGGGTTACTCACACCTTAAATGCATCGGGTGAATCTAAATTATTGCGCAATGGAAAAGCAGCAAATGGAAAGAGTTTTACCTGTAGCACTTCATTCACGGTAGGTTGCAAGTAAAAAATTAAAATTTAAAAAATTAAGTAACCCTTTCGCCAAGTTTCCCATTATTATTGTCTGATTTAAAACTACAAAAAATCTAGAAAACGAAGTGGACATCTTTAATAGGATATTTTTGGTCAATTTAGGGGAAAAATGATGTCCCCTTTTTTAGAATTTACGAGGTGTTACATAAGTTATGTCAAGAATATAACCGGAACCATTCGATTACAGAATTTGTGAGATGTGTTGATCTGAAGTCATTGTAGACCAACTCATCCTCGAGTGTAATCATAGAGATAGGGCCCTTTTTTTAAAATCCAGGGCGTTACAAAAATAACGTCAAGAATATAACTGCAACTATTCGGGATACATAGATAGTATTCATGAAAATATACTTAAATGAAAAATATATTTGACAATAAAAAACTTTAGAGGGGAATGTATGCAAAAAAAAATTAAAAATATTTTAAATATTTCACGTACCCTAATGATGTTAGATGACATACTCCACAAAATATTCACCCGCTGTCGACGACAGCAAATCACAGGGACATAATGCAACATTTATACTTATTTAGAGTATTCACGATAATATATCTAAATAAAGAGTATATTTAACAATAAGAAACTTTAGAAGGATATGTACGTAAAAAACTTTTTTAAAAATATTGTAAAGTCATAAAGTATTAAAAATAATAATAATTAAAAATAATTCTCCAATTATACATGTAATAGCTTTCTTTAATGCAACGATCCCTTAAAAGAACAATAGTTAAAAACACTGACGAGGGAGGACTTGTGGCTTGCTGTAGACCCTTGTTGAAGTTGTAGAGCAGAATTTTGTACAACGGACTCAAAATGGGAAAAAAACCCTAATGGTGCTCACGATATAATGCTAGAAAATATTAAATTACTTTCTGATTCCAAGCGTAAAATCTTTCAAAAGCCTTAAAACTTGCCTTTTGGATTGTGCTATCCTTTAACCTCATATGGGACATTGTAGTGATTAATATTGAAGAAAGGGTTAAGTAGAAATAGAGATGACATGAAAACATTCGACGACGGCCTAAGCAAACAGAAAAACTCAACCAATTCATTTCCCACTTTGTTTGAGATTTATCTCAAGATTATCCCCACTTTAGTCCAAACTTAAATCATTTTACTTTGACGAGAGCCGATTTAGATCATCCATTTAAAAGTGACTTAATCTGACTTAAGTCGGATTAACCTATCCCACCTCCACAGGTGAGATAATTTAATTCGATGTCATGCCAAAGCAAAAAAAGAATAAAAGTAGATAAAGTAAATCCACTTAAATTTAATCGGGTTACCTTTAATCCCAAAACAAAGCGGGGCAGGCCGAATAACTATTCCTTAGAAACACTTAATCATACATGAATGCGTGTTTTATATTCCAGCGTGCAACAGAATAACAGATAGATTTACAAGAAATTTTGTGATGTTTCACGGCAAATTACAAGAAGATAACATCCACGAGCAAAATCTGGTCATTGAGCGCCAGTGACCAGAAATCTTCACCGTTCAAGATGGTAATTCTCGTTCTCTCAGGTTAGGGTTTACCGGATGGAGATAACAAACGAATTCTACTGACCACCCCAAACCAGTTTGAAGATATTCCTGCTAGCTCCCCCGCTGATCAGATTACTCTTGGACTTCAACATCTGCTCCTGCGCACGGACGTCACCCTCCTTCAAAAAAGCAAACCAGCAGAGTTTGAATTGTCAAAAGAGACCAGATTTCAGCAACGCACATATTGCAACCAACCAAAATCACCACTAATTTCTACAAATGAAAAGAACTGAAATTTCCAAATCTTCATCCATCTGGATAACGACTCATCCCCATGTGATTTGGGAAGAGGGTCGATGTTGGGAATATGGAAGTCAAAAGAAATAGACAAGAGCACAAGATTGACGACTTTCCAACTTGCCAACAGGAGTGGAAAGCCAGTGAAATGCTTTAGAATCCACTATGGACTTTATTCCATATTGCAGTATCATGTGAAGCAAAAGGTTAGAGGAAATAGCTAGAGGAGCACTAACATGTAGTGAATAAGCGTGAGCCAGCATAACAAGTGTGGGGTACATTTTCACAACAGCAAGGGCAATCTCTTCTGTAACCTGCGGGACCTGCAAATTTTACCATTTCCAGAACACCCGAGCATCAGTAACTCATTGTGTTTCACAACTATAAGCTAAATGATGGTTTATGATGATATATAAAAATGCAGGTTTTTTCTTGTTCATTGTATGGAGGCATACCTGCATAAGTTGCAGAGCAAATACATCAGTGACGGTCATTTTCTCGAGGTCTTGACACTTCTGAACAAATTGATCAAATGTGGGGCAAACTTGTATACTTTCATCCTCCCTAACTGGAAATTGTGTCATGTAATAATGATTTATTGACTGTGTAAGATAACCATATTTCTTTACAGTATCTGTGATGCCATTAGTCCTCTGTACATCAAATCCTTCAAGTATTTCTGTCGTGAAGCAACTGCAGGGAAATATAATCCTTAAAAGTGTCATGCATGGATGTTCCAGGAACTGAACTATGCCCTGGTAACTGTTGCATCCCATTTATAGTATAATATTGCACAAAATAAGAAACATTGCAGCATATATGCAGTGAACTTCATATTTAATTCCTACAATAGTGCCAAACCAGATCCCTATGCAAAATATTACAGCGTCAAATAATCTTCAGTAGTGCTTAATAACAATATTAAAAAAATACTTATCTAGATAATTATTGTACTGATCACCACCATTTCAATTCCATCAATGAAGAAATGGCACTTGCGGCTTCCAAGATGTACTAAGCAAGGTCTTCCATCTCGAATATCGGTTCCGTCTTGGAAAGGCGGAAGAGGAGATCTCGGAGAGATTTCAAAAAAAATCTCGGGAGATCGGGTTCGGTGATTTCAGAAAAAAAAATCATATATATAGCCTATTTCTAAGAAAATGCTATCTGTCAAGAACTGAAAAAACCTTTCAGTCTGGAATTTGTATATTTTACCCAATGCTGACAGCCACAAGCTCCTGTAGGATAGTATTGGCACTTGCTATTTTTCTTTTATTTTTTCCTTTTTTTTCAAGTTTTTGGAGAGAGTAGGTGGGGAAGATAAGAAATGGCAGTTCATGCCCGTTGCCCTTTTACATGTCCTCCCAATATGGAACCATATATTGCGTAAATTGATACTCTATTTCTTTAAACAAAGGACAGGAGAAAGAAATCCAGTTTCGTGCGTATGTTTAGGGCCAAAAAAGTAAACACAGAAATAGAAGACATTCACATATGAAAAATGGGGAAAATGATTAAAAGAAGATGCAATGTTGACTGAAACCAAGAGGGAGATAGTGGGATGATGGGTGGAACCATATGCTATAGTCATAGTTGTCAAGGTGACAAGGCAACCCAAAGCGGTTGAGAGGAGCCTAAGCACTTAGACGATAAGGTGTCTGCTTAGGAGTTACCTAGGCGACACCTTGGCACCTATTTAAAAACCACAATATATATATCCCCAATATACAAATTATGAATAAGATACATGAAAAAAATATTGAAAGATATAGAGGGAAGAGAAAGGGGGCAGAGAGAGAGGCACACATAGAGAGGGGTGTTAGAGGAGTGTGTGAAACCTGATCTACCTATGACCCCGCCTGCCATCACGGAGTGCTCCGGCCCAAAAAATATGAGGCAGATATAATACGCTATGCCCAAGCCAGGCAGCCCAAGGTACGCAAACAGGCGCCTTAGGGTGCCTTGCTCGTCTAGGCAGGATGGTTAACCCGTAAGTTCCCAAGACCTCTTATAGTTTCTATTTATAGGGTAGAACCCATGTTCACCTAGAGACTTACCTCCGTTAACCACCTCCACCCCTCATGGAAACTGCCTCCACCTTATCCCTATCCCAGAGAGAATCTCTCCCAAGTGATAGGCTTGACCCATTCAAGGCCATTCCGGGATAGTTGGCCACATCCCAACATCTCCCACTTGACCAACTAAACCAGATAATTTTCAAATACACACTATTGTGAGACGCAGTTCTCATTCTCATATACTCTCACTATTCACGAGATATATAATGTTCTTTCCTATATACTCCCACTATCCATGAGCAATATTTCCATATATTCTCACTATCTATGAGTATTATTCCGATACGCTCCCACTATCCATAAGAGGTATCATTATTTTCATTATCCATGAAAATATTCTTTTCTGGTTTACATGTTTCTAAGCTCCATTAAGCCAATATACTTAATGAAATTTTCCGTTGAGATACTTTTCGTCAAAAGATCAGCAATCATATGACTAGTGAGAATATAAGCCACATTTATTTTCCCTTTCAGCATAATATCCCGAATGTAATAATATTGTAGTTCAATATGTTTTCCTCTTGAACTGTGTGCTCCACTGTTAATCAAGCTAATTGCCACCGGATTATCACAGTATATCTCAATTGGTCCATCTACCAAGTGGAGATTCAAATCGTTTAAGAATCTCCTGATCTAAACCGCATGAGTAGCAACAACACTACATACAACGTACTCAGCTTTTTGTCTGTATCGAGCGACACACCCCTATTTTTTGCTTCCCGAAGAAACAATAGCACCACTAAAGATGAGCAAATGTTCCGATGTGAACTTGCTATCATCTTTATCTCCTCTAAAGTCTGCATCCGAATAACCAAGCACCTCAAGCGTGTCAGCTTGATAAACAAGACTGCGGTGTAAAGTTCCTTTCAGATATTTCATAATTCTTTTAACAACTTCCCAATGTGCTGGACCAAGATTGTTTTGGTATCTACTTATCAAACTGACAGGGTATGCTAAGTCCGATCTCATATACATCATTGCATACATCAAGCTTCCGACTGTTTGTGCATAAGGCACCATGAGCGGCTCCTATCTCTCTCCGAGACATTGTCCCTTACACAACCATTTCTGATGGACTAACAATGTAGGTGCCGAATTACAATTTTACATTCCGAATCTCTTAAGTACAGACAATAAATATTTTTCCTACTTTATACTCAACATTCTAAATTTTCTATCCTTTAGGATTTATACACCAAGAACATAGGATGCCTCACCCATATCCTTCGTCTCAATCTTTTCACTAAGTTCAAACTTGACTTTATTCAATATCGCTATGTCATTACTGGCGAGCAAAATAAGACCCACATACAAGGATACTATGTTATATCTGCTCCCACTCTTCATGACATACACATAGTTATCCAACTTATTTGAAACAAACCCTAGTTAGACAACTATTTCATAGAATTTGAGATACCATTATCTAAAAGATTGTTTTAAACCATATATAGATTTATTTAACTTACATATCCTTTCCTCTTGGCCTTCCACTTAAAATCCCTCAGGTTGTTGCATATAGGTGTCGTCCTTCAACTCTCCGTGAAGAAATGTTATTTTTATATCCATCTTGTACAGCTCCAAATTAAAATATGTAACAATTGCCAAGATCATTCTTATGAATGCAAACTTAACTACTGAAGAATAAACTTTTTGAAAATCAATGTCTACCTTCTGAAGCAAGTCCAAAAATATAGGATCCGTCTAGCTACTTGGAATATAGGAACTTTAACGGGTAAGGGTTTAGAATTAGCTAAGTTAATGAAGGACAGGAGGGTTAACATAGCTTGCCTACAAGAAACTAGGTGGAAATGACATAAAGCTAAAGACATTGATGGATATAAAATTTGGTATACGGGTAATAATAACTCTAGAAATGGTGTTGCTATAATAAAAGATAAAAACTTAAAAGACAGAGTTGTGGAAGTAAATAGATTGGGGGATAGACTAATGTTAATTAAACTTATCTTAGGTGAGGATATTTTGAATATAATTAGTTCATATGCACCTCATGTAGGATTAGAAGAGAGCATTAAAAAGTAATTTTGGGAGGCTATTGATAGTTTGATCCAAAATATCCCTAGTGAAGAGAGAATCTTTATTGGAGGGGATCTTAATGGTCATGTGGGTATAGATAATAGAGGCTATGAGAGGATTCATGGAGGGCTTGATTTTGGCAATAGAAATGATATGGATAACACTATTCTTGATTTTGCTTTGGCCTATGATCTAGCAATTACTAATACCTTCTTTAAAAAGAGGGACGAACACTTAATAACATACAAGAGTGGAACACATATAAGTCAAATTGACTATTTTCTCATTAGGAAGGTCGATAGAGTTTTATGTAAAGATTGCAAAGTTATTCCTGGTGAGAATCTAGCCCCTCAACATAGGTTGTTAGTAATGGATGTCACTATCCCTAAATTCAAAAGAAAGATCATTATAAATAATTATTCCAAGATTAAATGGTGAAATTTAAAAGGTAAAAATTTAGAAACATTTAAAAATCATCTATTAAAGGAAAATATTTAGAATTTAGAGCAAGAAACTAATGTAATGTGGAATAATGTTACAAATTATATAACAAGGGTTGCAAAACAATTCTTAGACGAATCTAAAGGTAAAAAGAATTTAGACAAAGAGACTTGGTGGTGGAGTAAGGAAATCCAAAATACTATTAGAGTAAAAAAGGAATGCTTTAAAGTTTGGCAAACTAACAAAAATGATCAAACCTTAGAAGCCTATAAAATCGCTAAAAAGAGAGCAAAGAAAATAGTTAGCGAAACTAAATCAAAGACATTTGAAGATTTATATAATAAATTAGGAACCCGAGAGGGTGAAAAGGACATATTTAAACTTGCTAAATTAAGAGAAAGGAAAACTAGAGATTTAGATCATGTTCGGTGCATTAAAGGTGAAGATCAAAGGGTTTTAACTAAGGATCTTGAGATTAAAGGGAGGGGGCATAGCTATTTTCAGAAGTTACTTAATGGAGATTCCGTCAAGGATTTATCTTTAGAAGGTACCCAAGAGTCCACAATATTTGATAAATATCAATATTTCAGGCGTATTAAGATGTCAGAAGTGGAGGATGCTTTAAGGAAAATGAAAGTGGGCAAGGCCTTAGGACTAGATGACTTACCTATTGAAGTATGGAAAGGCCTAGGAGATATTGGTATTCAGTGACTAACTAATTTTTTTAATAAAATTTTAAAGGAACGGAGAATGCCAGGAGTTTGGAGAAAAGGTGTTGTAATTCCTTTCTATAAAAACAAATGAGATATTCAAAGTTGTAATAATTATCGTGGAATTAAGCTTATGAGTCATACTATGAAACTTTGGGAAAGAGTAATTGAAAAACGCCTCCGATGTATGACTACTGTATCGGAAAATCAGTTGGGTTTTATGCCAAATAGATCTACTACAGAAGCTATTTTCTTACTACGGCAGCTAATGGAGAAGTATAGAGAGATGAGAAAAGATTTGTATATAGTTTTTCTTGATTTAGAGAAGGCGTACGATCGAGTACCGAGAGAATTGATTTGGTGGACATTAAGAAAGAAAGGAATCTCTCAATGATATGTTGATTTGATTAAAGATATGTACGGCGGTACTATTACTAGTGTTCGAACTATTGCTGGGGAGACTGGTGAATTTCCCGTTTCTATAGGTTTGCATCAAGGTTCTGCACTAAGTCCGTATCTCTTTGCCTTAGTTATGGATGAAGTAATTAAACAATTGCATGAGAATATCCCTTGGTGTATGCTATTTGCAGACGATATTGTTTTAATTGATGAGAGTATTGATGCTCTAAATGCTAAGTTAGAGCGTTGGAGACTTGCCTTGGAGTCTAAGGGCCTGTTTGTTTGCGGAGTTGTCGGGGGGATAGCCTAACCGAGGAGAGAGAAAGAGCCGGTGGGCCCCGCATCCCCCTCACACTCATCCGCGTTAACCGGGGTCGGTTAGCACAGTCGACCCCCGAAGGTCGATTGCGCTAACCCTGCCCGGTTAGCAAACACAGTCTAAAGGTTTTAAAATTAGGAGTAAGTTAGAGTTTATGCACTGTAATTTTAGTAATGGGAGAGTGGTTCAGGAAGACATTGTTCTAATTGATGGACACAACATTCCGAAGAGTAGTAGCTTTCGATATTTAGGGTCTATCATACAAGAGAATGGGGACATTTATGAAGACGTTACACATAGGATTAAGACAGGCTGGTTAAGATGGAGAAGTGCATCAGGTGTCCTTTGTGATCGCCGTATGCCTGTGAAACTCAAAGGGAGGTTTTATAGAACGGCTGTGAGACCTGCTCTGTTATATGGTACCGAGTGTTGGGCAGTACGAAAGGAACACATCCACAAAATGTGTGTAGCAGAGATGATGATGTTGAGATGGATGTGTGGCAAGACTAAGAAAGACAAGATTAGGAATGAGCGCATCCGTAAGGACTTAGGGATAGCTCCAATTGATAGAAAATGAGAGAAAATAGACTCAGGTGGTTTGGACATGTGTTTCGTCGCCTAACTCAGCGCCGGTTAAAAGATGTGACCAAATCTTAGTAGATGCTAGTAAAAGAGCTCGAGGAAGGCCTAAAATGAGATGGTGCGATGTTATTAGGAAGGACATTAGTTCCTTGAGTTTAAATATGAATATTGCACTTGATAGAAATCTTTGACGGAACAAGATTCATGTAGCCGACCCCATTTAATTGGGATAAGGCTCTGATGATGATGATGATGATGAATGTCTACCTTCTGAGTAAACCTCTTGACAACTACCCGGGCCTTATATTTATCAAGAGACCCATCAACTCGAAACTTTTTCTTGAATACTCATTTGCATCCTATAGCCTTTCTATTCTTGGATAGATCATATAATTCCCATACATTGTTCCTTTTATGGAATCAATTTCTTCATTTATAGCACTTTGCCAT
Source organism: Amorphophallus konjac (assembly GCA_022559845.1). Lineage (NCBI taxonomy): Eukaryota > Viridiplantae > Streptophyta > Magnoliopsida > Alismatales > Araceae > Amorphophallus > Amorphophallus konjac. The sequence continues at coordinate 23,225,580 of CM040117.1, forward strand.
AATTTGGAATCATGCAATTTCATCGCACCTATATAATTCGTAGATTACATAATTTTCTTTTTCAATGTCTATTATCAGACATGAAGTCTCACAGAAATATAAATGATAATCATCCATCCAAGCTGGTGGAGCTCGATTTTTTGTTGCCTATTCTGGGTTGATCATGCTGCACTTCATTCATAGGTATTGATTCATTTTCCATATTCTGAGGTTCTTCCTCAATTTGTGGATCATTTTTAGGGATATCATTATAATAGTCATCATCTATTACAAGCAGATGTTCCTTCTCCTTTTCATGAGATTCATCTTCCTCTAAATTTTCTAGAAATGTTACATCTCTATACTCAATGATCCCCTTTTCTTTATGGAAAAAATTATATCCAGATAATTTCTCACAATACCCTATGAATCTGTATTTAAATGTCTTCGAGTCCAACTTATCTCTAAGTTGACTACGAATGAGAACGTGAGCAATTGACCCCCACTTCTTGAGATGACTCAAATCGGATTTCCTCACATTCTATAATTCATAAGGTGTATTTTCTACGAATTTTATGAGAATTCTATTTAAAACATAATTTTTCGTGAGCAATGTCTTTCCCCACAAATTCTTAGGGAGACCTGAATGCAATAACATACATCCAACAACATTCATCAATGTTCTGTTCTTTCTTTCTGCCACACCACTTTGTTGTGGCGTACAAAGCATTGTCACATGTCTTTTAATTCCATGTCCTTGACAATATAACTCAAATTCTCTTGAGTTATATTCTCCACTTCTATCTGTTCTTAACACCTTAATATTCCTTCCAAGTTGCCTTTCCACTTTCATTCTATATTTTCGGAAGCAATCAAATACCTTTAATTTTAAAGAAATTAGATAAACATAGGCAAACTTGGAATTCTCATCTATGAATGTAATGAAATATTCTTTGTTATTATATGTCTTTATGCTTAGTGGGTCACAAATATCCGAGTGAACCAACCCTATCAATTCTTCCGATCTATGTCCTACTGCGAAGGGCTTCTTAGTCATTTTTTCAACTAAACAATGTTCACAAGGTGACAATTTTACCTTTGTCAAACCCGACAATAGACCAATTTTTATCATTTGTTCCATTTTAGATTTTTCGAAATGTCCCAATCTAAAATATCATAGATCACATTCCGACAAAGAACAAACGAAATGCACAAACATCTCAACATTATTATTCTCAGTGTCAATTACAGGAATACAAAATAAATCATGCTCAGAGACAAATTTTCCCATAACAAGCTCCTTTTTATCCTTTCCAATTGACACTCTCTTATTACAAAACTCTACTTCTATGCCATTTTTCATTAAGGCTAGTACAATGATCAGATTCCGCTAGATTCAGAGTGTATAAAACACATACTTGAGGATTATGATGTTATTCCCAAGATCCCGCCTATGTGTACCAACACCTTCCACATTCAGGTAGGTGTTGTTACCCATATATACATTTTATTGTCTTGTCTTGAGCTTGTTCAATGTTACCAACCCTTTCTTCGTCTTTGCGATATGTCGAGTGGCTCTAAAATCGACCAACCATTCATTTGAGTCGACCATGACGACGTTGCATTTTGTGATGTCGACGAATTCCCTCTTTCTGACTACTCTATTTTCCAGATATTTGTTTCCACCTTCATTACCTTGCCTTTTGCCTTAAAATGGCCAAATCTTTCACAAGTGTAGCAAGCACCACGAGGAGTCTTCTTTCCTTTTCTTGGGAGCTTGTTGGCCTTAAATTGCGTCTTTTGTGCTCCAAGATGGCAATTCTGGCTTTTGGACTTCTGGTGTACAACATTGGCCTCCTGAAGATTCATCTTTAGTTCTCTTCTCCTAACTATTATGTCTTGCTCAATTGTTAACCTAGCTGTCAAGTCCATGACACTCTGAGTAGAACCGCTCATTCTTAATGTTGTGGTTGTCATATCTAGTGATGCTGACAAACTATTCAATATAATTACCACCTACATCTTCTCTGAAATTTTAATTCCAGCAGTAGATAGCTCCTTAGCCATGACAATCATTCTATTCACATGCTCAACTACATTATCACATTCTTGCATCTTACATGCATTGTAACGATACAACAGAAATTGAGTATTCACCTCAGTCTTGATGTCATATTTCTCCTTGACAACTTTCTATAGTTCATTGGAGGTTTATAAGTTTCAAAAAGTTTAATCAAATTATCTTCCATGAACATGAGCATTAGGCTCTTAGTCTTTCTATCATTTGTCAACCATTGTTCCCGTTTTTTCTTTTCCACTTCCAAGAATGCTTCATTAACTTCCAAAGCATTGGTATCAAAAGCATATTCTATGTTGTCACGGATAAGTGCATATCTTATTTTCCGGTGTCACATATCATACTTGGTTTCATTCAGTTTGTCTAATTTTGTAAGTTCAGTCAGGGCTTGACGGACCGTTCGTCCCGTCCGTCCCGATTTTTCACTGGGACTGGACGGGACGGGTCGGTACCGTTGCGTACCGAGATAAAAAAGTTATATTATATATATATGTCATAGAATAATATAACTCAAAAATATTTGTATCTCAGTTGGTTACGTGTGTGGTCGTTCAAATCGGAAGCTTCCGATTCGAATCTCACCTCTGTCGTTGTTTTAAACGTTTTTTATTAAAAATAACTTTATAAAAATCCACAAAAAACGCGTCAAACGTGCGTTTCGAACCGGGGATCTCACGTTCAAATGTGAGATCCTCAACCAACCGGCCTACAAAATGTATTTGTTATAAAAAAAATTAAAATAATATATAACGCGTCCCGGTTGCGTCCCACAGACCGGTCGTCTCGGTCTATGGCTGGGACGGGACGGCCGGTTCAGGCCGTCCCGGAACGGTTTGGAAAACCCTGAGTTCAGTAGCAATAAGCTTGCTGGCCATTCCGATTAAAATGATTTTGAAAATTGAACAGCTTAATCCAATCATAAACTTAAACACGATGCCAAAAATTATTCGAAGATTTATGTTGATTAATTCTGCCATCACACTACTTTGTGAGGGGTCTTCCAATTTGTTCTTGTCTTGCTTAATTTGTGGGTAAAACAACTAAATAACAAGTATAAACAACTACATAATAATTAAACAACAATTATAGGTATAAATGCAAATATAATTTTCAGAGAAATTAACTGGATAAGTTTTTATTTTCTGAACAAGGCATAAATACAATTAATATTTTAACCAGGTATAACTGTTATCAGAAATACGCCTTTTTAATTTTAGATCAAGAGTATAAACGTAATATTTGCAACAGTTAAGTATAGATACTAAAGCAGGGGAACATAGACAAATTTCTTTTAAATTCTGAGTACAAAAGCTAAAATTGGGGTATAAACATAATAATTTTCTTCAAATTAGGTACAGATGATAAAGCAAGGATATGTGTGCAAATAACCTTTAAAATTTCAGGTGCAGATGCAAAAATAAGGTATCTTTATATTTTCAAAGTCCAATTATAACATCAATCTGTAATTCTGTATTCTGTACGATGAAAGATATCTGGAATCTTCGAATAAAGGTATAAAACAAAATATTTTTAAGCTTCAAGTATAAATGCTATTTGCACGATGGTTTTTCAGAAAATTCAAACAGGGATATAAACACAAAAAAATTTAATCTTTTAGTTTTATCAATAAAATGTCCTTTTTCTGACTTATGAACGATGAATAGACTTTAGGATCTCGTCCTCTAGGGTTCACGTGAAAGTGAAACACAGAAGAAGACCTCCCTTTTTCTTAAAAGGTTTAACCTAAGGTTCCTCGGCTGCAGGGAGACAACCTATCGTGTTTTTTTTAATGAGTCTGCAAAGGTTTATTTCTTCTCCATTTATGTGGGTCACGGGTCTCCCAATTTTCAATGGGGTTTTGGCATACTTGTATAGTTCTTTTAGCAGGAAACCAAGGTTTCTTTCATGCACACAAGTACAATTGAGTTGACTATTCTTAACTGAGCTTTCAAATTTTGAATGGATTCACGTGAAGCGCAAGAAAACCTTTTTTAACTTAAAGGCTTCCTCGACGGCAGTCAAGGGACAGACAACTTGTGTTGTTTCTTTTATATGCACAGTGTACGTGTCTGTTTTTCCCTTTCTCTTAGTCTTTCTTTCCCTTCCCTCCCCCTTTTCTTTTTCTCAAGCAAAAGGGCCGACCACCTACCATGTTGCAGCGGTGACGGGGGTGAGGCTGGCGAGGGCGCAGAGTGCTTGGCGAAGGTGACGGCACGGCAGTCAGCGTCGAGCTAACAGGGAGGATGCCACGGCTGTGCATGGACGGGGTGTGCTACCAGCAGCGTGGCGGCAACCAGCGAGGGCGAACCACGGCGGACAGTGGACGGCAGTGGCGATGGGAGTACAGCGGCACGACAGGGGAATGCAATGGCAGCACTCAGAGATACGGCAGCGGGCCGAGCAGTAAGACGCTCTATTCGCGAAGGTGGGGCAGTGACAGGGCGCAGCCGGCGACGGCGAACCCGCTCTGATACCAGTGAAGAATGAGAGAGGAGAAGAGAGCGAGATAGAGGGAGGGCTCCGATGGTTAACCCGTAAGTTCCCAAGACCTCTTACGGTTTCTATTTATAGGATAGAACCCATGTTCACCCGGAGGCTTATCTCCGTTAACCACCTCATGGAAACCACCCCTGCCTTTTCCCTATCCTGGAGAGAATCTCTCCCAAGTGATAGGCTTGACCCATTCAAGGCCATTCTGGGATAGTTGGCCACATCCCAGCAGACACACTAATGAAGTAAGAAATTAGAAATGTCATCATCAACATGTTTATTTGTATTATTGATTTCATGTTTTAGATTTATTAGACAATTCGGCCAACCATGGTTGATGTTAAGTTACATCGGCTTAAAGTCCGAGTACCTTTGATTAACCGTTAAATAATACTTTAGCTTCTATCAATATCCATTGTGATATTGAGAGTTTTGTCTAATGATAATGATCATGATGATCTCCCATCAGAGATATACTCATGCGAGAGAATTGAAGATTTGTATTCCTTGAATATACGTAATGTGAGTTATAATCGGTCTTTTAAGACCCATACATTTGGTCCCGATTATGAAATCGGACCCTTGGATTTACATACAACAGCAATCTGGACATTGAATTTGCTTCTGTTTACAATCGGACCGTTGAATCTGCTTCCGGCCAACGATTTGAACATTGGATTTGCTTCCCGCCACAATCAGACCGTTAGATTTAAGCTCTTGGTCTTGATCAAAGAGTTGGATTTGTTCTTGTCACGATCAGACCGTTGGATTTGTTCTTCGTCTTGATCAGGCCGTTGGATTTGTCCCTAGTCAAGATTCGACCATTGAATTTGCTCCTAGTCACGGTTCGACCATTGGATTTATTCCTGTCAAAGATTAGACCATTGGATTTGTTCCTGGTCAAAATCCAACCGTTGGATTTGAATATTACCTTGTTCGGCTTTTGGATAGATTTTTTTTAACTTGGAAATTTATTCAGGACCCCAAGCTGATCCTTGAAATCCATTCATGAGAATAATCTAGGGTGCCTGGGGAGGGCATGAGGCCTTACCCCAGGCAAGTACATCAAACATCAAAAATCAAAAGGACCCTCAAACAGGAGGGGTAGAAAAAACTAAAAGACTAAGTGTGTAATTTTATTCTCAAACACTGGGCGCGATTGAGTACACCACTGTCAAATAGATCTGATGAAGAGGGCCTTTGCATATGCATGGGCTTCACAATGTTTGGGGAAGCCATCTTTAACTATAGCATGTCCTTGAGCTCCAGCTTGCGACGCGTCCTCTCCAAGGAATCAATCTCAAGATCAAAAGCAGTGCAAGGCTTTCAGGCAGCTGCGTAGTGTTGTGCATAATAAGGTACATAGCGAGGGCTCCCTCCATCAGGGGAGGGTTCGGAGGAGTCGAGATATGATTCCTAAGAAGAATCATCTTGCATGTTAGTAGCACAATTAATCTGCTTGACAGGTACTGAGTGGAGGTTCTTTGCATAGCCCAGACAATCTTGTCATAAGCTGCAGCGTCAGAGAGTGGCACAGCAATAGTGGGAAGCAACAACGAGTTGGGCTCCCGGGCTGCGGTCTAGGTGGGCGCACGAACAACAACGATGGGTAAGTTTCTGAAGTTGTCCAGCCACTGTTTTCAAGGCGTCGCCTAGGCGACAAGGCGCTGGGCGTCAGCCTGGGTGAGTGGGCGCCTAGGCAAGCAGCCCAATAAAGCGCTAGCTTTGAGAGCACCCATCCCGCTTTGGCGTGAAGTCAAGGCGCCTTTTTGAATTATAATTTTGGTCTGTAGCTAAAAGTTTAAAGACTTTTTGTAAAAACTAAAAGTTACATCAAAAAAGAAACAACGCATCAGGCTTCCCTTTCCCCAGTTCCCACCCTCCCTTGGACTCTTCCCCCACATCCCTTCCCCTGCCCAAACGACATCCCTAGGTTTCTTTTTGCCCTCCCTCCTGCAAGACAGCAGAACAAGCCTGAAGCACACAGAAGCAGCGTTGGGGGCTTGCACCGCTCCAAAGACAAGGTAAGTTCATCGTGTTTTCCATAAGATGATGGAAGGTTAGAATTTTTTCTGTTTACATTTATTATTTTAATGATTCCTGTTGTCTGTTTGCAGCACAGGCCTCTCGTTCTTTTGAGGGATCATCCTGCTCTGGTTTGCTGTGCAGCAGGGACCGCTCGAACCACTCCAAAGATGGGAACGAAGGTATGTAAATGTTTATTGTGTTTTCCATAAGATCATGCAAGTGTTGACTATTTGCTGTTTAGTTTTATTATTTTAATAATTCTTTTTGTCTGTTTGCAGCATAGGCATGTCGTCTTTTTGAATTGTCCTGCTCTATTGTGCTGTGCGACAACAGCTGTTCCCAGGACCTCCAGGCTCCAGGTGTTGGCTATGTGGCTGCCGAAGAAATATTAGACACAGTTGTGCGGCAACGGCTGTCCAGGTGTTGTTGTGCAGCTCTGGAAGAGGTTTGGTGTGTTTGTTCGAGACTTCCACTTCCAGACTTAAGCAAAAACGTGGGGTGGTGTTTGAAGAAATAATGAACAACGTATGTATGATTTGGTTTTGAATTTTTTATACACTTCTCCCCTCCAATGCCAATCGCAAGCTTCTACTTCCTCCTTTTATTTTTCTCTCTCTTTTCTTCTTTTTTTCCTTTTTTTCAGGGTCATGAACCAGTCTCAACATGCGGCATTTGCCAACGGCAGTGCCAGCATACACAGTGGCTACCGTTGGCACCTATGGGCATCGCAGCAACTGCTGTTGGTGAACCACCCCGTGATGCCAGCGGCAGATGTTGCACATACCCAGCGACAGCCCCTGTGCATGCCGGGCCTGGCAATGCCAACAGCAGTAGCAACACAAGCTGGACACGCCCGCAGCGACTGCTACACATGCCGGCAATGCTTGCGGCTGCCGCTGCACATTCGGCAATGCCTTCAGCTGTCATGGGTGCTGCCAAATCTGCAGACAGTGAAGATGATGTTGACTTGAATGAAGATGAGAGTGATAAAGAAGATGATGGCGTCGACAAAAGAGAGAGCATATAGGGATCCACTTGCTGGGGCTTCTATTGATGAGGACACAGGTTTTGGCATTAGGATCTAGATTATCTTCATTCTATGTTTCTTAAATCTAATTTGTCACAGTGACAATGTTTGACAATTGACAAGTGATGAATTAAGACAATATTATGATAGTAGGTATGCTCAGATGTTTATTATTTGCTTAGGAATGTTTCGGGTTACACACCAAATCTTGATTAACAGGTATGTTCAGATTTCCATTGATTCTCTTATCATTATTTTATTAATAATTGTCATTTCTTCTATTTTATTGCCTTCTTACATGTATATATGTGCTAAATATTTGTTACTAGCACTTTTGCATTCATTGAAAAAAGAATGTACATGGTAGAAAATATAGACTAGTGGTCCTCTTGATATATACTTTGTTACACAAACTAGGCTTCGCCTATGCGCCTCGCCTTGTTGCCTAAGCAGTAAGGTGGTGGGCCACCGCCTTGGTCGCCTGAACAACCATGTGTCTAACGTGTGCTTGACACCACACTGATCTCCTACGGGCAGGTGGAACTGGTCCTCGGGAACCGCTGCTTGGAGAGGCAGGGGCACACAGACCACGAGTTGGTGGTGGGCCGCGACCAAGGATGGCAGTATCGGTTTCGGTATCGGTTTCGGCCGGTACCGAAACCGATACGTATCGGTTTCGGTATCGGTTTCGGTTTCGGCCGAAACCGGTTCAAAACAGTCAGAAAAGACAAAAATTGTATTGAGTAGGTCCGGTTTCGGCCGAAATCGGACGGTTTCGGTCCGGTTTCGGTCGGTTTCGGTCCGAAACCGGACGGTTTCGGTCCGAAACCATTAAACAAATAATTTTTTTTGGTATCGGACATTCGGACTTGCTACAGTGACAAGGCCCGTTTCGGTTTCGGTATAGGCCGAAACCGATACGTTTCGGCCGAAACGTATCGGTTTCGGCCGATACTGCCATCCATGGCCGCGACTTCTGCAACTTTGTGGGCTGCTGGGCTCTGATCTAATGGTGGACTGCTGCTGCAGTGGGCTGCGCGGTCCACTTCTGGGGCGCAAAAGGACTGGGCGATCGATGTTGTAGGGTCCACAGCTTGAGGAGGAGGCTCGCCCTTCGCAACTACAAAAGCAAGACCCAATTGAAGGCCCAAAGAGGCTGCAGGCATGGGGCTGATAGGGGCCTAAGGATCGGACTGCAGGGGATTCGCCAGCTCTGCCGACTGGGACTCATCATGCAGGGAGATTGTGGCTGTGTGCGCACTTCCCAAAGTTGCTTGGCCAGGATCTCGCAGTGTTTGCGTCTTCGGGCCAATGGGGGGAAAGCCTACACGGGCAACATTCCCATCCTAGCCCTAGGAAGGATGTTGGATTAGTGGTGGCGCCAGGTTGGAGGTTTGCCATGCAGGGGGGCTGGGGAAGCCTGGAGATCACTGCTAGCTGAGCCATCAGATTGAAGGGGACCAACGGCTGTGATGCCACGTGAAGCTTCGCTAGGGTTAGGGTTTGGCACGCCTTCAATTTGCGTTGTGACTGCCAGAGAGCTGCCTGTGCGCGGTGGCAGAGCGGCGGCGCTGGAGCGGTCTTGGGTGCCCCCGATGATGGGGGACACTAGTGAAGAATCTTCGACCTTGGATGGTGTTGAACCGCCAGTACCCGCCATCACCTGTTGATCGGAGCCAACACCGTCGTCCGTGTGAACAGAGCAATCAACCGAGGAAGATGACTCGCCAGAACCCGACGGCGACAGTGAGATGCCGCTGTCACCTAGGGCCCCATCAACAACGTCGACATTGCACCTTCCCCTGAGCAGGCGCAGCTGGTGGAGCTGATGGCTGCTCTGAAGAAGAAGGCAGGGGGCTGCTGGCGCTGCAGTGACAGGAGCTAACCGAATGTCCTAGCAAGTGGCACCCCGAAACAATATTCCGACAGGTTGGGGTAGCGAATATCCTGCCAGTACCCACCAGAGTCTCAACAAATCCAAATCCGTTGTGGATGAGTCCAGAGCACATCAAGCTCAGCGCAGGCATAAGCAGCCATCGCATAGGTGAGCTGAGAAGTACGCAAAGTGACCTGAAGAACGGTGCCAATGTTTCCAACGATGGACCAGACGATTCCCTTGTGGAAGAGGTGGGGTTTTAAACCCGAAAATTCAATCCAAACAGGCACAGTCGATAGCTCTGTGCCGCACTCGAAGTCAGGACCCCACCGGAAGAACTTGAAGAGGTATCACTTGATCTGCCGAGGCCAGAAGAGGAACTTTAAAAAGTCATCCTCCATCGTTCATCAGATGATGAGGACATGGCGGCCATGACGAAGTTGTCGGCGAGTCCAAGCCTCTAAGATAACAGGGACTTGATGGTCAGGTATGGTAGGCGACCATATGGAGTCTTGGTGACGAGGATATGATTAAGATCAGCTGTTGAATCAGCTTATGATCAAGATCGGCCGTTGGATCGGCTTATGATCAAGATCAGCTGATGAATAGACTTATGATCAAGATCAGCCGTGGGATCGGCTTATGATCAAGATCGGCTAGGGCCTCTTTGATAAGTGAATGGTCAGAAGCCTGTCGGCCGCATCGTGGGGCGGGCCCGCCTCCCCCCCTCACACACGCACCTATCCGAGCTTGTTCGCCCTGTTGGGTCGAACAAGCCTATCATAACCGGAAAGCAAACATGGCCCTAATGAATAGGCTTATGATCAAGAACGGCTATTAGATCGGCTTATGATCAAGATCGATCATAAGATTAGCTTATGATCAAGATCGGCTATAGGATCGGTTTATGATCAAGATCGGTCGTTGGATCGGCTTATCATCAAGATCGATCGTTGGATTAGCTTATGATCAAGATCAAGCCGTTGAATTGACTTATGATCAAGATCAAGTCGCTGCATCGATGAATGATTACGATTAACTATCAGATCGACAATAAGATCACAATCGGTCCATCGAATCGAAGTATGACCTTCGGATCGCCGCATGATCACAGTCAGCCCACCCATGGACTTGGATTAACTCCTAAGAGACATTAGAAAAATACCAATAGGAGTATATATGAAATACCCCTTCTTTTCTTCTTTTCATGAAATGCTCATGGTAGGCATATATGTGCAATATCCCTTCTTTTCTTTTTCTTTACAAGAACACCCACAAAAAAGGGTATATACACAATATTTCCTTTTTATGTTTGGGTTTGTTAGTATTCAGCCCCTAAAAAATTTTGAAATTAGGAAAAGGCCCCCCTAATCCACCTATTTAGTTAAAAGCCCCAAAATCTTCTCTATTACATGAAAAAGCCCCTGTCGTCAGTCTCTGCAAGAAAAAGTCAGGTTAGTCTAACCCCAACCATGGTCTAGCCTAACCCGGGCGGAGGAAAGGACCAAAAGGCCCTCGTCTAACCCCCTGAGAGAGAGGGAGGGAGAGAGAGAGAGAGGAGGGGAGAGATGGAGGATGTCGGATTACGCAGAGAGAGAGGGGCGGAGGATGCCGGAGTGTATAGAGAGAGCAGAGAGAGAGAGAGAGAGAGAGAGGGTGCCTCTAGGTCACCGCCGACAGCCCAATGCCTCCACCATCAACGACCTGTCTCGACATCTCCAACATACCCACCACCACATACAGTTGTCTTCACCGCAGCTGACTGCAATGTGAGAGGAACTGATTGCGAGGACCATAGCCAGAGTGAACAAGAACGACTCCATGTGTTACCTACCTAATGTCTGTGTCAAGAAGCCAAAGAGCCCGACAAAAGAGCCCCTCGTCAACATCGAGACGTTCGACAGCCTTGGCCCTTGGGATCGAACCATGTTAGAGCTTGAGGTGGAGGGCTCCGCAGCCATCGTCGCAGAGGGGGCCGATCCAACTGCACGCAAGGAGGTGATCCTCTTTCTAGTAATGACTACCTAAACTTGAGCACCCATCCCGCCGTTTAAAAGGTTGTTGCCAAGGTACGTGCGGAACAACCCACACATAATCCTTGATCTACCATATATATATATATATATATGAACAGATGATGCATGGCCTACATACACATGCCTTCCTATATATACATATATAACCCTTCAGCTCAATCTTGTTCTCAACAATCAGTACGTTTTAATCTGATCGGTGCGGCTAGCTAATTTGTATATATATATATATATATATATATAAATAGGCCACCCTGGTGTATAGGATGGGTCTAAGATCCTCTTCCAAACAGGATGAGCAATCACACCAACTACCACTGCTTGCTCGAGGAAGCCCTGATAAAGCTTTCTAGGAAGGAGGCCTATCTCGTCACCCAAACTGGCTTCTCTGCCAACACCGCCTTGCAGCGTTAGGGAACGTTGCCTCTCTTACTTGTGCAGGAAAGAGGTCAGCCAAACACAAGAAGATCACTATCTTCTTCGACGTGCTGAACCATGCCTCCATCATTGATGGCCTCCACATTGTCGAGCGTCACCAAGAAGCAGATGTATTCGTGTAAACACCGCTCCGCCCTCTCTTCCCTCTCCCAACCCCACATGAATAGGGCCACCTCAGCTAGTGGCAGCACCATTCATGGCCGGTCTGTTCCACCTGGTCCTCCTCGTCCACGGAACCAACACCACAGACTGACTGTAGTGGCTCAGCTCCCTCTCCTACCTCAACCTCGGCTGCTATCCCCTCCTGCTCTGATAGGGCGGCCACATCATCCACTACTACCACACCAATGGCGGCCTCAACGTCACCACCATGATCTCCTTCATGATGGGGGGGTTGTAAGAATCCATGGAACTTGCAAACCGATTTATCACCGTATGGCCGCTCCAAACAGGAGGAGTGAGGGTTAGGGTGTCGGAGCAGAGAGAGAGAGGGGGGGTCCACCAGGACGACCTCTCTGGCAACGATGGACTTCGCCGATGGCTAGCTCTTCACCAACGGCGGCCTCAGTGCTTCCCTCCGATTCCTCTCCCTTGTCTCCAACTACCTTCCTAGCCCCATCTCATCGTCTCTCTCCCGCTATGCCTTCCTACCCCACCTGAACCTCTCTGGCCAGCCGGACTTCGCCAGCAGGCTGCCCCCGCTGAGGCAGCTCTAGGTGCTCAACCTCTCAACCTCTTTAGCAACCAAGTCTTCGGGGATCTCCCCTGGTCGGTTTCCAACATGACCGCCCTCCGTAGTTGGACCTTCGGTGATTGTGGCGATCCTCCTTTGCGACGATGACCAAGAGGAAGAGGAAGGAGGAGGCCCTGCCTAGCACCTCACCTAGGCCGACGAGGAGACAGAGAGAGGTTGGGGAGAGTGATTTGGGAAATAGAAAATTAACAGAGTGAGAAAGAATATTCGATTTTTATACGGTTGTTGACTCGAGGGCCTTTTTACTTAGAGTTTGAAGAATTGGAGGGCTTTTAACTAAATACGAGGATTAGGGGGGTCTTTTCCTAATTCAAAATTTTTTAGGGGATAAATACTAAAAAACCCTTTGTGTTGACAAGCACACCCCAAATAGAGGTATCTATGTAATAGACCCTTTTTTTCTTTTTACCAAATTTACACGGTAGGGGAATATAAACAATATATCTTTTCCTTTTATTTTTCTTGCGCTTGCACAAGCACACGCAGCTCGACACACTGGGACTCCCACTGGTTTTCTTGATCCTTGATCCATCTTCATGAGTTGTTCCCGATCTGGATTAACTCCTAAAGGACTTTAGGAAAATACCCATGGGGGTATATGTACAATATCTCTTTTTCTTCTTTTGTTTTGAAAAATGCCCATGGTAAGGGTGTATATGAAATATCCCTTTTTCTGATTTCTCTTTGTACAAGAACACCCACAGGCAGGATGATTTATGCAATACAGCCCTTTTTTCTTTTTACTGAATTTGCATAGCAGGGGCATATGTATAATATCCCTTACTCTCTGTTTTCTTTAAATTGCGCAGCCACAAACACAAGCGCCCTTGAGCCTTCTTCATACTTGGACTTGGCTTGTCTATGGATGATCCTCGAAGCCCCTTTGCCTCAACCCCACCTCCCTTTTATAGGGGTTTGAAGGCCTAACTGGAAGTGGTTGGCAATTCTTAAGTCCTCCCGGTTAAGCACCCCCTCATTTAATTCCCGAACAGAGAGGGGAAGAGAGAGACCAACAACCTCCTTAACCTCTCCCGGATAAAGGAGAGGGAGAGGAGAGAGATCCGGTAGGTGGGCCCCACCCGTCATCAACCTCTCCTAGTTAAGGGAGAGGGAAAGGAGAGAGAGAATTGGGAGGTGGGTTGGCAGGCTGGCAAGTGGGCACCACGGCCTCCTCAATCTCTCCCGATTAATGGAGAGAGAGAGGAGAGAGGATGCAGGCAGGGGGTGGGACCACAACAACTCCTCAACCTCTCCCGGTTTAGCAGGATAAGGAGGAAAGAGTCAGGAGCCAGTGGACCCCACACATCTCTACATCTCCCGATTTAGATGGGAGAGAAAGGTGGGAGCAGGTGGGCCCCACTGCCTCCTCAACCTCTCCTGATTAAGGGAGAGGTTTTTTTTCTCCCCCTTCTTTTCTCTATTTTTTTGTTTTTAAACCCTGGAAATTTTTGGGGTTCAAAAGTGGGCATACACAATCTTCTACGGTAAAATTGAAGTCAATGCAACAAAAGAAGGAAAGCTCGAGAAAACTGATCAGACTCACACAGATGCACTAAGCACAAGGAGAGCTATGTGTTACCAATATCTTTTGCACACCTTGCTACAATACCCAAGATTAGCAACCAAAAACCCAGAAAAAGAAAGAATGTTTTCCAGAAGTCAACAATAAGAAAAAAATTTAAAACTACACACTGGTGAACCAAATATTGTTGTTGAATATGCTAAAACCCCTTGTCACCTGGGGCTCTTGATATCTGATTCTGACCACAGAACTATGATGCATGCAACTTGACTATTTTTGAAAGTACATGCAACTTGACTGTTAAAATCTCAAAAGCACCACATACATACCCCTTAAATTTGCTGATGCATTTGTTGGAAAGAAATTTAATGTTCAATACCATCAGAGTTTAAATCCAGAATGGCAAATGGGCTGAAATCTGGTAGTAAGATTGTTTTTCTCTAGTTCTGGATGGCAATCAAACTATAGTGCTACCATGCACCATTGACATGCAGCTGTAGTAGTATCTCGCAATGAACTAACATGCATAACAAATGTCTTTAGATTCATGAGCATCAGCAAGGCATTCATTAAGAAAACACAAAGTAGATTGTTCGAATTGTCTTTTTTGAAAATCTAAGGGTATTCAGAAGTATTGCATCTTCATAGAGAATTGACATCTTACACTTCAGTATACGACAAAACAGAACACCCTTGAACTGATAGGCTTGACAAAGAATTTAAGATAGCATCCTTATTGCATCACCTATGATCACCAAATGGACAATGCCATATAAGCCCCTGTAAAAAGCCACTTTGATGATCACAGAGAACAAAAAGTGAACATTTGGATCAGATGTGTAAGAATTTCGGATCCACGAACCAATTTACATAGACAGGATTATTTCTACCACACGCCATGTGATGCTCTTCACTGTAAGCAAAAGTAGTACAAGATGGATATTGACAAATCACTCCATGTCTATAGTTCTAGGCTTCACCAACTAACAACTCAAGTTTTGGGTCATGAGGTTTGGTTCAATAACATAGGATCAACCAGGGTTTGCTCCTTGGGATTCCTCCATCTAAACACATTATTTCAGAAGCACTGCTTGTAAAAGCCGTTTAGTCCTATACTGGCCCCAACCAACTCGAGCTTCCAGTCAGCATTTAGGTTCACTAACATTAATGATCAGTGCATGAAAAGGTCTACGAGAGATCACAAGTTTCCACTTAGAAAGCCTTGCCATTATTTTTTTCACAAAAATTCAATTGTTCCATTCTTGTGTTTCTCAAATTTATAATGATCAAGGTGCGAAGAATACAATACTAGGGAATATTTATCATCCACAAAGAAATAAACCATATAGTGTTGGTGGTTCATAAAGAAAATGCTGGAATAGTGGTTGTAAAAATAATAGTCATCAAAGCAACAAGATAAGAGTACAAAACTTACGCAGTTTTTATGCTTTCAGAAGCCTCAGATGAATTTGGGTCACCTTCAACTAAATATATAAGCTTTTGGAGTCCGCACCTCTACAAAAGAAGACAAAAAAGAGAGAGACACTATCTTTTAGGATGTAAGAAACTTGAAAAAGATATACCCTTCTACTTTGATTATGAATTCATGAGGTAGGAGATGAATGTGGAAAACTTGTTGGCACAGAGAAAGAGGAGGATGGAATAGGGTCTTCATCACATATATGATCGGGAAGTGTTGGAAAACACCAGGGAGAAGGAACAACAAAAGGTTGGCACAGAGAAAGAGGAGCATGGAATAGGGTCTTCATCACATATATGATCGGGCCCCTTTCCCCTTCTATTTATATTAATGCTTTAATAAAAGAACATAAAACATGGACATATTTACCCTTGATCTAAAAAACATTACAAAACAGAACAGAACTAAGCATGTGCTAGCCCACTAACCCAATAACTGGCCCATTTACAAGTAACCACTTCTTCCTACACTCCCCCTCAAGCTGAGCGTACATGTCCATTATGCACAGCTTGCCTAAAACAGAGGTAAGCCTCCCGGCTGATACGTTCAAAAAAGCAGAGTTAAGAGACTCCTTGGTTAGACCTTTAGTGAGAACATCAGCAACCTGATCTTCACAACGAACAAAGGGCAAATATAGCTGTCATTCGTCAAGTTTTTCCTGGATGAATGCCAGTCTACCTTAATGTGCTTGGTTCGGTCATCTTGGACAGGATTATTCGCAATGTTGATAACAGCCTTGTTGTCACAATACAACCTCATGGGCAGTTCAACATATTCCGAGATCCTGCAACAAAAATTTTAGTCGCACTAATTCTGTCACTCATTGAGCCATAACCCGATACTCTGCTTCTACACTAGATCCAGTAAAAACACTTTGCTTCTTGCTTCTCTATGTGACAAGATTTCCCCTCAGAAAGGTACAAGACCTGGTCATGGAATGGTGACATCTCTTGAACCTTCCCAATCAGCATTTGTGTATCCCTCAATTTGCAGATGAAGAGCTCTCTTGAAAAGAAGACCCTTTCCCAGAGCAAATTCCAGATATCTCAAAACTCTTTCCACAGGCCGCATATGAGGAGTGCGAAGGGCATGCATAAATTGACTCAACACTCACGGCAAAACAAAGATCAGGTCTTGCTAGTGTGACATAGATCAATCTGCCTACTAGCCGCCGATATTGACCTTTTTGAGTGTCAGTAAGAAGCTTACAAACACTTTCACTCAAGCCATGGCTCACTTCAATAGGAATCGCAGCTGGTTTACAGACCAATTTTCCTATTCCCTTGAGTAGATCCAAGGCATATTTATGCTAACAGAGGTAAATGCCTTCTTTGGACCGAGCCACTTCCACTCTTAAGTACTTCAGATTGCCAAGGTCCTTAACTTCAAATTATTCTGCCAAATTCTCCTTCAATAACTGAATCTCTCATGCATTGTTCCTTGTCAGAACCATATCATCCACATATATAATCAAGACAGCAATTTCACCATCCTTCAACTTTACAACAATTGTGTGGTCTGCATTACTTTGTCTACATCCAAAACCAGTCATAGCATAGTGGAACCTTTCAAACCACACATGCGACGATTGTTGCAGCCTATATAATGCCTTTTTCAGCTGGCACACTTGTTTACCAGTATCATAACCAGGTGAAGGACTCATATTGACTTCTTCTGCTAGATTCCCATTGAGAAAGGCATTCTTTACATCCAACTGGTGTAACTGCCATGAGCAGTAATCTGCAAAAGAAAGAATAACTCTTAACTGATTTGAATTTGGTCACTGGTAAGGTTTCCCCATAATATATACCATAAGCTAGCTAGGGCGTCCCCCGTAAGCGACGCACCGCAATGGCGCCCGATTGCGGTGTCAAATAGGCAAGGGTTCTCGTGTGGGGTTGGACGCACACGGGTAAAGAAGCAAGTCCAAAAACATAGGATCCGTCTAGCTACTTGGAATATAGGAACTTTAACGGGCAAGGGTTTAGAATTAGTTAAACTAATGAAGGACAGGAGGGTTAACATAGCTTGCCTACAAGAAACTAGGTGGAAAGGACATAAAGCTAAAGATATTGATGGGTATAAAATTTGGTATACGGGTAATAATAACTCTAGAAATGGTGTTGCTATAATAATAGATAAAAACTTAAAAGACAGAGTTGTGGAAGTAAATAGATTGGGGGATAGACTAATGGTAATTAAACTTATCTTAGGTGATGATATTTTACATATAATTAGTGCATATGCACCTCAAGTAGGATTAGAAGAGAGCATTAAAAAGTAATTTTGGGAGGCTATTGATAGTTTGATCCAAAATATCCCTAGTGAAGAGAGAATCTTTATTGGAGGGGATCTTAATGGTCATGTGGGTATAGATAATAGAGGCTATGAGAGGATTCATGAAGGGCTTGGTTTTGGTAATAGGAATGATATGGGTAACACTATTCTTGATTTTGCTATGGCCTATGATCTAGCAATTATTAATACCTTCTTTAAGAAGCGGGACGAACACTTAATAACATACAAGAGTGGAACACATATAAGTCAAATTGACTATTTTCTCATTAGGAAGGTCGATAGAGTTTTATGTAAAGATTGCAAAGTTATTCCTGGTGAGAGTCTAGCCCCTCAACATAGATTGTTAGTAATGGATGTCACTATCCCTAAATTCAAAAGAAAGATCATTATAAATAATTATTCCAAGATTAAATGGTGGAATTTAAAAGGTAAAATTTTAGAAACATTTAAAAATCATCTATTAAAGGAAAATATTTGGAATTTAGAACAAGAAACTAATGTAATGTGGAATAATGTTACAAATTGTATAACGAGGGTTGCAAAACAACTCTTAGGCGAATCTAAAGGTAAAAAGAACTTAGAGAAAGAGACTTGGTGGTGGAGTGAGGAAATTCAAAATACCATTAAAGTAAAAAAGGAATGCTTTAAAGTTTGGCAAGCTAACAAAATGCTCAAACCCTAGAAGCTTATAAAATCGCTAAAAAGAGAGCTAAGAAAATAGTCAGCGAAGCCAAATCAAAGGCATTTGAAGATTTATATAATAAATTAGGAACCCGAGAGGGTGAAAAGGACATATTTAAACTAGCTAAATTAAGAGAAAGGAAAACTAGAGATTTAGATCATGTTCGGTGCATTAAAGGTGAAGATCAAAGGGTTTTAACTAAGGATCTTGAGATTAAAGGGAGGTGGCATAGCTATTTTCAGAAGTTACTTAATGGAGATTCCGTCAAGGATTTATCTTTAGAAGGTACCCAAGAGTCCACAATATTTGATAAATATCAATATTTCAGGTGTATTAAGATGTCAGAAGTGGAGGATGCTTTAAAGAAAATGAAAGTGGGCAAGGCCTTAGGACTAGATGGCTTACCTATTGAAGTTTGGAAAGGCCTAGGAGATATTGGTATTCAGTGGCTAACTAAATTTTTTAATAAAATTTTAAAGGAACGAAGAATGCCAGAAGTTTGGAGAAAAAGTGTTGTAGTTCCTTTCTATAAAAATAAAGGAGATATTCAAAGTTGTAATAATTATCGTGGAATTAAGCTTATGAGTCATACTATGAAACTTTGGGAAAGAGTAATTGATAAACGCCTCCGTGGTATGACTACTGTGTCGGAAAATCAGTTTGATTTTATGCCAAATAGATCTACTACAGAAGCTATTTTCTTGCTACGGCAGCTAATGAAGAAGTATAGAGAGATGAGAAAAGATTTGTATATAGTTTTTCTTGATTTAGAGAAGGCGTACGATCGAGTACCGAGAGAATTGATTTGGTGGACATTAAGAAAGAAAGGAATCTCTCAAGGATATGTTGATTTGATTAAGGATATGTACGACGGTGCTATTACTAGTGTTCGAACTATTGCTGGGGAGACTGGTGAATTTCCCGTTTCTATAGGTTTGCATCAAGGTTCTGCACTAAGTCCGTATCTCTTTGCCTTAGTTATGGATGAAGTAACTAAACAATTGCATGATGATATCCCTTGGTGTATGCTATTTGCAGACGATATTGTTTTAATTGATGAGAGTATTGATGCTCTAAATGCTAAGTTAGAGCGTTGGAGACTTGCCTTGGAGTCTAAAGGTTTTAAAATTAGTAGGAGCAAGTCAGAATTTATGCACTGTAATTTTAGTAATGGGAGAGTGGTTCAGGAAGACATGGTTCTAATTGACGGACATAACATTCCGAAGAGTAGTAGCTTTCGATACTTAGGGTCTATCATACAAGAGAATGGGGAGATTTATGATGACGTTACACATAGGATTAAGGCAGGCTGGTTAAGATGGAGAAGTGCATCAGGTGTCCTTTGTGATCGTCGTATGCCTGTGAAACTCAAAGGGAGGTTTTATAGAACGGCTGTGAGACCTGCTCTGTTATATGGTACCGAGTGTTGGGCAGTACGAAAGGAACACATCCACAAAATGTGTGTAGCAGAGATGAGGATGTTGAGATGGATGTGTGGCAAGACTAAGAAAGACAAGATTAGGAATGAGCGCATCCGTAAGGACTTAGGGATAGCTCCAATTGATAGTAAAATGAGAGAAAATAGACTCAGGTGGTTTGGACATGTGTTTCGTCGCCCTAACTCAGCGCCGGTTAAAAGATGTGATCAAATCTTAGTGGATACTAGAAAAAGAGCTCGAGGAAGGCCTAAAATGAGATGGTGCGATGTTATTAGGAAGGACATTAGTTCCTTGAGTTTAAATATGAATATTGCACTTGATAGAAATCTTTGGCGGAACAGGATTCATGTAGCCGACCCCAATTAATTGGGATAAGGCTCTGATGATGATGATGATGAGTAAGTATCACCTTGTACCTCCCAATCGTACCATTAGGCTGGTATTTGATGGTATACACCCATTCGCAACCAACCAATCTCTTCCCTATTGAAAGATCTACTAGCTCCCATGTACCATTCTTTCTAACTGCAGCCATTTCCTCTTCCATCATCTTTCTCAAGTTTGGATCTCTCAGAAACTCTTTATATGAGGTTGGAGGAGTGATAGAAGCCAAGGAGGTAACAAAGGAAAGATGTTTTGACGAAACACGAGGGTAACACATGCTTAGAGATGGGATATTTTGCACAGAAGATCAAGATTTGTTTGAACAGAAGTTGTAGCAGGAACTTCAATGTGTGGCTCGGGTTCGGAACTTGCTAACTTGGTGTCCCCATGAGCTGGAGGCTCCATAGGGGGCTCCTTGTCTCGCTTCTTCTTACTGGAGTAAGCGATGAACTTTTTGTCCTGCTGGCTAGGAAGATTTGCATTCCCCAAGTCAAGTCTCACATAATCTGTGGTTGAAGTATAAGTAGGTGAAGAATCAAGACCTGAAGTCACAGAAATAATAGTAGGAAAAAGGTTCACACTAGGAGAAGGATGCTGGATTTGAGCCTCAGAATGTTTCTCCCCCTGAGAAGTCTCGTGCGGATACTACGACTAAAATGCCATAAAGATAACATCCTTAAGGCAATATTTTTTTCCCAACTCTAGGATCAAGGCATTTATATCCCAAGGAAAATACTCTTGATGAATCTTGGATCAAGTTTCGAGGAATTTGGACCAAAACAATGGATGAAGCAAAGGCATCCAAACACTGTTGGTGGAAGAGTAAACAATGGATGATCAGGATAGAGAAAGGTGATGGGAGACCTGTTCTAAGAGCCTCCGATGGAATCCAATTGATCATTTATACAGCAGTAAGCACTGCTTTGTCCCAGAATTTTGAAGGAGTCTATGCTGAAAAAGTAAGGCTCTAGCAATCTCCAGAAGATGCCGATTTTTTTCTCTGCTACTCCATTTTGTGGTATAGGAGTAGAAAGATTCATGAATGTGCCCTTTATCTTCCAGGAATACATTGAAGTGCCTCCCAAAGTATTGTTTTGCATCAACACTTTTATTTTTTTGCTAAATTAAGTTTGCACCATTTTGCAAAACATGCGGATGATCCTCAGAGCTTCTTCCCTGGACTTCATGAAATAGATCCAAGTATAGTGAGATAAATCATCTATAAAGCTAATAAAGTATTTATGCCCATCTATCGAAGGAACAGGTGAAGGTCCTAACATATTAGAATGAATTAACTCAAACGAGGAAGTGTTTTTATTTAACAAACTTGGAAACTGAGTTCTACCATGTTTTGCCAATTGGCAATTTTGACATTGAAGACAATGAACATCCACTGACTGAAACAAGTAAGACTCTCAAGGACTGAAGTGACGAAGGTCCAAGGAGGAAATGCCCCAAATAAATATCTTTGACATGACTCCTAGATATGCTGGATTGATATGCCCCACCTCCTCCACATTCGAAGTGATAATGAGCTCCTATCTCACGCCTAGTCCCAATCGTCTGCCTAATCCACACAGTGATCAAGATAAAATGTGATGGAGCAATTGCGATCGTTGGTTAATTACTAACAAAAAGATGGTTTATAGAAAGTGAATGGGCATGGAGGGCGACAGGCAAGACTAAGTGACTGTCAAGTCTAATGATGCCCTTGCCAGCCATGGTGGCACGAATGCCATCAACCTCAGTCACCTTATTTTGCTCAGAATCAAGGTATAGTAAGAGAAAAGTGTAGAGATACCAGTTGACGGTGGACCAGATGGGCAGATCTGAAGTGGGCCGGATTGGGGCCCCTTTTCTTGCTGACAGACTTCTCTTCGTGCTGTGGGTGCAGGTGAGCGCGTGCAGGCGGCGGGCAGTGACTGCAGATTGGCGGGCCGGTTTGCAGTAGAGGCGTGGGTGGCTACAGTGGCCAATGTCTGGCCAGCAACGGTCAGACTGGGCCGGCTGTTGGTGGTGATCGGTGGCACGGTGGAGCCGGCATGGTGCGGCTGCAAGGCCGAACGGTCGGGCAGACAACCCCGGAGGGGCCAATCGGCGCCTGGGCTGGGCGCGGTATGGAGCAGGGCTGCGGCTGAAGGCGGGGCTGCGTGGAGGTGCGTGAATGGGGATGGGGGGCTGCGTGGACATGCGTCGTTGGCACCGGATGGCGGAGGCGCGCACGTTGTACGAACCTGGACCCAGGCCAGTCCCGCGGCAAGCCGTGACAGGCTATGTGTCGGACTAGGGTTGGCTGGAGGTGGGTCTTGGAGCTGGGCCCTGGAGGTGGGTCGTGGGAATGGGACTTGCTGGGACTTGTGGATTTCCCCCTCCTTACTAGCCCCCCACTCCCGAGCAGTGAGACCACTCGATGCTCAGGAGGAATCTGGTAGGCATTGGCAAGGGCGTCTTGTGTCGTGGGTGGGGCATGTCTTCATGGAGGTGGTACCCATCTTCGTGCCGGTGCCGGCCACTCCGCTCGCTCCGGGCAGTCTTCACTACCGCTTGCTGGCGGTGGGTGTAGTTGAGAGGCCATCGTGCAGGCGTCCCCACCGTCCTCTCCGACCCTAGTTGCGGTAACCAGTTCTTTGTCAAGCTTAGAGGCGTAAGAAGCGGCTCTGGGCGTTGAAGGAGGATCGTCGAGCACTCCTGGAGAGTCATCGGAGAAGGCGTATGAAAAGCGAAGGGTCCTGAGCATGAAGGCGATGCGCACGATGGACCGACAGAGGCGGAAGAGGGGCGAGCTAGTGTCCAGCTCCAGGGTGACCGTAGCCCACCACGTGCCGATCTCCGTCACTTGAACTTTCGCACTCCTAGACGATCACCGTCGGACGGCCGACATGGAGGCGTCTCAGACGTAAAAGGTCCATGATGGTTTGCTCTCCTTGTCGTAGGCCCGGGAGGGGAAGAAGCAGTCGCTCCGGGCACTCTCAGAATCCCTAGAGAAGGTGAAGGAGTGCTTTGAGCGAGCGGGGGCGATGCTCCGAGCGTAGCTGTAGGCAGTGGAGGCAGCGTGGAACGAGGCGGACGCGAGGGCGGCGGTAGTAAAGGCAAGGGCAGGAGAGGCAGAGGTGAGGGCCGCGGCGACAAAGGCGGCGGCTGCAGTGACCGAGGCACTGGTGGCAGCGGAGCAATGGCAGAGTGTTGCGCCCATTATTTTTCTCAAATGAATTGAGACACTACCCTCGAGTTGGTCGGTGGTTCAATATTCGGCGCACCGCCGCTCCGTAAAATATTTCCACACGTCGAAACTCTGTGACCCGTGTATTACGTCAATTATAAACCCCTCGCAGCAATCGAGGTGGTTGAGAACCAGATTAAATCCACAACGATTGTCAAGATCGTGTGGTTCCAGGCGATCCCGGGAGACGAGAATTTTCTACCTTGGATGTTCGGGATGAATAAAGAAAACCCTCGTAGCAAGAAAAGAGGGCGCAATAGATGGTGTACACACCTCTAGAAAAGTCCAATACACGTGTATCACACAGTTCGGACGAACACAAGCTCCCTCCTATGGGCCGACGACACGAGGAAGAAGACAAACGGACAAAAAAGAGCACTTTCTCCTCTCTCTCCACCTAGCTTGCTGCGAGAAAAAAGCTGAAAAAAGCCTAAAACTAGGGATTTGAGCAGGAAGGAATGGGGGGGACCCGTCCGAGGTTCGAGAGACCCGCGACCCGCCCGGGGTCGCACGACCCCCCCCCCCCCCCCTTCGACAGGGGTCAAACGACCCCGGCAGGACCTACCCGGGGTCATTCGACCCCGATGCGGCCTGACCGAGGTCAAATGACCCCGGGCAAGCCCCCGGGGTCCGATGACCCCGCCCCCATCTTCTCTCTCAAAAAAAAAGAAAAGGGAAGAGAAGGGGAAAAAAAGGAGAAAATAAAAAGAGAATAATCTTCTCAGGGTCATTACAGCCACATCCACCCCGCATGGGTTAAATCAACCCCGGAGGCTCACCACCATATATAAATACCCCCCCCCCCCACACGGGTCCGAAGGACACACGAAGGAACAGAGGAAACAAGCGACTGCGAGAAGGAGCTTTGTTCGTTGTTCGGCCCACTATGGGTATGTAATATCCCTGACCTTGTGTTTATGCCCTTAAGGGCTACATTTGTAATTATGCCCCTCTGAGGGTCATGTTTGTAATTTTCTATGCATATAAGACTACTAAATTATGTAGTTTCACCCACATAATGGGGGATTACAAAAATACCCTTCTTGGGACTGCAGGAAAAATTAAAGTCTTGTTGTTTGCAATTCTACCCTGCAACTCTATGTAATTGGGGCTATGCCCTTACGTCCCGCGTCAGTGCGGAGACCCCTTTCTCTTGTACAGTCAACAACTAGCCGACAACCCTTGTACTCATATGGATCATAAATGTACTCAATTGTTCTTTTATGGGCTGATCAAGGGAAAATAGCAAATAAGCCCCAACTTTCAGGAAATTGTGTAGATCCCCCTCCTTTTGCGAATCAACGCACAAGCGTCTTTTATGAAGTCCATTGTTGCTCCTTTGCTTAGGGACCTCGCTAGTTCAGCCTCGCACTTAAGTGTCATCTCAAACCTAGGCCCGCCCCGAATCTGGTAAAATTATCAAAATACCCTTGTGACCTAGAAACAACCTAAGAGTCTTCAGAACCTTCCGAAAATTTGCCTCAGTACCCTTGGAAGCCAAAGATCGCTCCATAATCTCCCTCCAACCCGAAAATTCCAGAAATTCCCCTGGCTTGGTAAAATTATCAAAATACCCCTGAAAATCTGGAATTACAAAAATACCCCGAGTCCAAAAAAACCTCTCGGCACTTCAAAAACGCCTACGGCTTCTGCAAAATTACAGTTATATCCTCAAATTACAAGGTTTCTTGCCCAACCTGGCGGCCTTTGATGAAACCCTAATCACATTAAGTCTTCGATGGTGAGTGAAAATTAGCTTTGAGCCATGCGAGCAAGCCTACCCTTGGTATCAGGACCCTCATAAAAGACCTTAAGATTTCTTTGACAGTTAAACAAAGGTGTTCGGACGTTAGACCGATGTAAATCAACACTGACTGCAGTCAGTGGGGAAAGGTCCAGCACTCGAACCCAATCGCCTGATACGATGCGCACCCACGGAATAAACCCTGCACAGGCTATTTATACAGCTCCTCTATGTGCAATCCTTATACTTATCTCTCAAAAGAATATTCTGTGACCAACACGGGAGCCTAAGGGGGGCACTGAGTACTTGGTCGCTCTCCCTAGTAGCCCCCCAGCACCCGAAGTGGCTCCACAAGACCCGGCTCCTCTAGCTGTCGAGCGTGAGGACCCTATCGTCGAGGGACTGAGCGCTCGCCCTCACCTTTCTTCATGTAATCAGAAGTTCTTCTAAGTTCCCCTCTTTCTTGCTTGCGCGGTAGCCATGCTTTTATTTTTCATTTGTGGCAGAAAGCGTAGTGATGCAAGAGTTCTGAGGGGATGAGGGCATGGCACTTGGGCCGATTGACCTCAGCCTCTGTTGGGATCCGTTGGCTACAAGTGTGTCGACTTGATGGAACCTTGGCTGACCTAGCTCTGACAAGCGGTGTACAGTCCATAATCATGTTGCTGACTGGATGGCACCTTGACTGACCTGGCTCTGTCGAGCGGTGCGTGGTCCATAGTCGATTCGTCGTTCTGAGGGCCTCTCGGCCAGTCGTTATTGGTGGCTTCTTGGCCAGTTCTGGCGAGCAGTGTGGTTTGCCTATCCGATGAACAATAGCCTGTTGTTTCGGGGGGGGGGGGGGGATTAGTCACTTCTCCCTGAGGAGTTAACTAGTTGGTCCCTCATTATTAACGCTTCTCAGCCTGAGTGGTTCGGTATGCCTTCTAACAGATGTAAGCCCGGAGGCTTGGTTTTTGAGAAGGGGCTAGTACGTCCTTCGGAGGTGACTTGTTAACCAACCTCTGGGAGGTGTCAAACATCACCGGTCGTTTTTGAGGGAGCTGGCTAGTTAGTCTCTCTCTTGGAAGCATGGCGCTGCCAATTTATTTTGTAAGAGGCTAGATAGCAAGGTCTCCCGAGGGACCTGGCTAATTAGTCTTTCTCTTAGAAGCATGGAGATTCCCATTGAGTCCTTGTACATAAACTGGAAGGGATATTGTAAAGCAATGAGCTCCTTGAGGTGCTTTTTCGCTGGGGCTCTCAAAGATGATGCACGGGTGTGCTCAACCTGGTTTACCCTTTGGGTGTTTGCTTGGCGCCAATTCAAGTTGTTCCCACTGGAAGAATGGTTCCTCCCAAATCTCCATGAGGATCTGCTCGGGAGGGCAACGGTTAAGCAGGCCTCATCTTCAACATATCACGGTCATTGGGTTCCCTCTTTCCACGATCGTGCCTGGGGTGCTCGGCCGGGCATTTTCGCTCAGCGGGGTTGCCTCCGGTTGCTTGACCGAGGGCGGCTGCATCCTCTTCGCAACTACCGTGCTTCTGGGCTAGCATGAGGAGATCCATGAATGTGGTGGGAGCCTGGACCCCCAGTGTGTAGTGGAGGGTGTGGTCCCACATCTCTCGGGTCGTCCCAGTGGTGGCGATACTGATATCGAGGCAGGGGACGCAGAGTGCCTCCTTGCGAAAGGAGGCGACGAAGTCCCATAGGGGTTCCTCGAGCCCTTGCTTTGATGGCGGGTAGGCTGACGGTTGGCCGAGCCTTCTTCCTGCAGCCATGGAAGTTCTCCTTAAACATCCGCTTCATCTGTTGGAAGGAGACTATCGAGCCCGTCGACAAGGACTCAAACTACGTCTGAGCGTTCTCTCATAATGTGGTGGTGAAGGTCAGACAATTCATAACATCCAAGGTCCGATGAAAGACCAAGTTGGACTCGAAGCTATGAAGGTGATCGCCCGGATCAGTGATGTCGTCGTACGGAGCGAATGGCGGCAGCTAAAACATTGGAGGAATAGGCGCCTCCAAAATCTCCTGGGAGAAGGGAGCCTGGAAGTCGGTGTCAGCATTGACCAGGCCCTTCGTCTTGGCTACCTGGATGATGTCGTCCAGGTAACGCACCTTTCCTTCTAGCTCTCGCTCGACGTCGTCATAGTGTCACAGGCGCCTAGCCATTCCAAGATTAGAGTGGAGGGGACTCGGTGAGCAGTTGTGTCAGCATAAGGTGTGTGTGGCGAAAGCGACAGAGGGGGCCCGATTGCTAGCCGTCGACTGGTCTCGACTTCTGGGTGGGGGAATCGTCGTGGTGCTGTCCTGCTCTGCTTGCCGGTTGTGAAGGCCTTGGTATGCCTCCGCCAGCAAATGGAGCTAACGGCGCATATCGGCCAGCTCCTCCGCCACTGAGTGGGTAGAGGGTTGGAGGTAATCCCCCTAGGAGAGATGGTCACCCGTCGGTGCATCCTGAGACACCAGGCGAGAGCCGATGATGCCCCGTCGATTGCTAACGTTACGACAGTTCTCTCGAGGTGCCATGGCCTTTGGCTCTGGTTCCCACAGACGACGCCAAGAAGTGCAGAGGTCGAGATCGGTCCCCTTGAGCCGCAGGCTACACCCCTGAAATTTGTTTGGTGCGGGATGAAGAAGGTGGCCGCGAGGGGAAACCCACACGGATAGAGAGGTGTCAAAAAGAGTCCTGGGAGTGATCCCAAGAGACAACCTCCCGATGCTTAAGTCAAACAAACACAGATGGAAAGGGGAAGTGCTCAGACGCAGGATAAAAGAGAGGTTAAAAGACAGAGGTTGCATATCTTCTTGGCCGTCTGGCCAGGGTCCTATTTATATGGCCTTCTTCGAGCTTGTCTGTTGACCTTTGCCGCCTGGGTTGATTCGTGGGGGTAGCCCTGAGCTGTAGAGGCGTGAGTCGCCCGCCTGCCAGTATAGCAGGGCATGGGCGTGGACGCCAGCCCACCATCCCTTTGCCGGAGGTGCAGGCACTGGGTTATCGTCCCTTTGCTGCCAGGTGGTTATCCCATCATTAATGCAGTAGTGCTCGTCTAAGACTTGGGCGCCACTTCGCACGACAGGAGGGGAGCGGCACGAGTACTGACCCGCCATCCCTTCGCCAGGCTGGTGCTGCTCCGCCATTAATGCGGTGACACTCGCCGAAGAAGTGTGTCGTTGGCACCGGATGGCAGAGGTACACGCGTTGTACGAACCTGGACTCAAGCCAATCCCGCGGCAAGCCGTAGCAGGCTGTATGTAATAACTCCGGACTTCGAATTGTGTTTCTGCAGGTTGCAGAGCATGTTCGTACATATTTGGAATTTAAATAATGGATCTTATGACCCCCAAATGGTAATTATAAAAATTATTTCAGTCCCATGATGGCGCGACGAGCGGTCACGCTTTTTTTGGAATTTTTCCAGGTCGAAAATCTAATTTTAAAAATTTTAAAACCCAAAATCTAATTTTTTAAATCTTTAAACCTAAAAATATAAAACCCCTTTTAAACCGCCCACCCCTCTATCTTCCCTCATTTCTCTCCTCTCCCTCCACCATTCTTTCCTCCTCTCCTTCCCTCCTCTGGCGGCCGGACAAGGGCGAGGAGGGACGAGGGGCTGGACAACGACGATGGTGCGTGGCGAGATCGAGGGCGAGATTATGAGGTGGTGCGGCCGTGAGTTCGCATGTGGGGATGGCGTTCGAGCGTGGGATTCGGCATCTCTGGCACGTCTCAGTGCGTGGAATGTTAGTGAAAGGTAGGGGGATGGATACCGCACCGTCCTTTGTCAATTCCCGGCGATTTCGTGCCAAGGTGAGGCCGTGAGAGGGTTTTATTTCACGTTTGGGGAAAAAGCATGCTCAGGGTAGTGTGACGATTTTTGATAGGTCCGAGCCACGATTTGTAGGTAGATTCTTTTCTTTTTGTGCCATGGATGTCAAGGAGTGGTTCCCCGATGTTTTCCCCCTCGTTGGAGGCGAGTGGGGCGTGGATTCGAACCTCTGAATGAGGTTCTGACCGAGAAATCCCCGCACTTGGGCGGCCAGATCGATAGTCGTTGGGTATCATAGTACTGCCCGATTAGGCGGTCAACGATCTGGCCGCCCAGGGCAGGTACCCAGTTGGGCGGCCAACTGTTTAGCCCCCCAGCTTTCTGGGTGGCCAGGGATGTGACCGCCCAGGGTTCTGGGCGGCAAGATCTTTGACTGCCCAGTGTGTGGCCACCCAAGGGAGAGTGTCTGAACGGCCAGAGGGCTGGCCGCCCATTGCTCTCTGTCCCCAGTATGCTAGACGGCCAGGGGAGTGGGCGCCCATGCAGTTTTGGCAGCCAGACTTGTGGCAGCCCAGTTTTTGAGTTTCCAAGGGTCCTTCGTGACCCTGTGTTCCATAGAGGGTTGTTCCCGCATGATGTGGTTCCACGGAGGATGTGTCTGCATGGTTTTGTGTGCTCGCATAATTTCGTGTATCCGCGAAGGGTCATTCTCGCGTGAATGGGTATGTCCACGAAGGGTCATTCCCGCATGTGTTGAATGGGCAGGCAATTGATGGTTTCTGCCATCTGGCCCTGCGTTGGCCGTGCGTGTATGTGAGCCAGTGTTTCCTATTCTGACTGGGTTTTACCATGAGAGACACATCCCTAATGGTAGTCCCAAAAACGTGAGGATATCCGTCTAGGATGAGGGCTTTCCCGTGAAATAGTTTCGAGCAGGTTGCCATGAGCCCCTGCGTACGTAGGGATTGAGGAGTCTATCTGTGTTCCCGGAGCAAGCTTTGAGGAGTCTGTTAACTCTGGAGCCTGAGTCTAGGCTGGGGGAAAACTGGTCGTTTAGGGCCTAGACGTTGAGGAGTCTGTCTAGTGTGTGCACACGTTGTTGGGGCTCGAACACAGTGTTGATGAGCACGGACCTCTGTTAGTCCAGATATTGTGAAGTGTGTTTATGTGTGTGTGTGTGTGTATGACACGTGTGTGCAAGTGTGTAAAGTGTGCGTGGGCGTGTGATGGGCATGAGTCTCACTGTTGCTTACCGACAGCGAGGTTGCGGCCCTCCCGACAATTGAGGTAATGTCTCCAGAACAGCGAGGTCGTGGCTTTCCGACTGGGTAGTCGTGGTTCTTCACCGGTTGAGACCGAGGATTTTCCTGACAATAGGGTCGAGGTTCATCCAACCGTGGTGGTCGAGGGTTTTCAGTGTCTGTGTGTGGGTGATTTGCCGAAGAGTGTTGTTTCCTCAGGATTCGTGATATCGTGTGGTTTGCGGGTAGCTTAGTTGTACTTGCTTCACTTCCGCATGTTACCCGTTGTGGTTATTGTTGCCATTTGTTATTGTTGCTATTGTTTAGTGGTGTATAGGGAGACAGAGGGAGATCCCTATATGCCACAAATTGTAGACATCTTTAAAAAAAAATCAAACAACAAATTCAAATAAAATTAACAACAAATTTAAACAAGATTACCAAAAAATAAATCAAACAACAAAGTTTTAAAAAATCATTTTTACTAACTATTTATTGTCTGAAATTCTCCAAACAGAACAAAGAAGGTTGTCGTACGTCGATTTCCCTGCACTCTTGCAGACAAAGATTGGCCAACTATGAGAGACAAAGACAGAGGGTGAGATAGAAGAGAGAGAAGGTGAGACAAAGTGAGAGGGGCTCGGCCCCTCTCTGTGACTGTGTATGTGTCTGTGTGTAAGAGGCAGAGAGAGAGAGGGTGAGACAGAGTGAAAGAGGGGCTCGGCCCCTCTCTGTGATTGTGTATGTATGTGAGAGACAGATAGAGAGGGTGAGACAGAGTGAGAGGGGCTTGACCCCTCCCTCTGACTATACGTGTGTACTTGTGTGTGTGTCTGTGTGTGAGAGAGAGAGATGGAAAGAGAGGGAGAGGGAGACAGAGAGAGAGGGTGCGTGCGAGAGTAAGAGAGTGAGACAAAGTGAGAGAGGGGTCGAGCTCCTGTGGGGTGTGTGTGTGAGAGAGAGAGAGTGAGACAGAGAGAGAGGGAGAGGGAGACAAAGAAAGAGGGTACGTGCGAGAGAGGGAGAGAGTGACACGGAGTGGGAGAGGGAGACAGAGGGAGAAAGAGAGGGTGAGTGCATGTGTGCATCTACGTGTGTGAGAGAGACAGAAAGAGAGGGAGAGGGAGACGAGTGGAGCTTGCTTGCCGCTTGCAAGAGAGAGAGGGGGAAACGCCATCATCTGCTCAAGGTCACCGCCCGACGGTCACCGCTCGCTATCGCCACTCGTCAGACACCGAGATCTGCAGGGGGGACATGTGAGAGTGGGTGGAGATTAGGGTTCCACCATTCGCTTGGGGGAGGAGGCGAGCAAATGGTCGGGGGGATTGAAACCTGAGGTGAAAGAACTTATATACCCTGGATCCAACTTAACTGGTTAGCGGGTCTAAAGGTTCACGGACGACCGATAGAACGATCCGTTGTGCGGGCAATACCGACGGATTGGGCTGAGGCACTGGAGGCTGGCAGAGGGCACCGAGGCAAGCGAGACGGCCCAAGTGAACGTGAGGCGATCGCCTCCACGAACTTGGCCACGACAAGGCTACCTGTCGGTGCCACGCCTCGCCTCGCCTCGCCTCGCCTCGCCTCAGCAACTAGGCGCTCGCCTCCATCACTTTTGATAACACGGTTATTGTCAGATCATAACAAAGGAGTATAACATGTGCCTTGTTGGTAAGTTACTCTATTTGTCTATCATCACATGGCAAAACATTGCTTGCTTTGAGCATTATTAGCCAATTGCTGCATGCAGCACAGAAGAGTCATATGCAAGCTATCGAAAGAATTAAAAGGTATGTCAAGTCCTACCTAGGCGAAGGGTTCTTGTATAACAAGGCAACACACCTCCAAGTTGAGGGTTACAGAGATGCAGATTGGGCAGGTTCTCAATAATAGACAGTCCGCTATAGGGTATTGTACCTTTCTAGGTGGAAATCTTGTTACTTGGAGCAACAAGAAGAAGATTGTGTAATGTCAAGTGTTGAAGTTGTGTATAGAGCTATGGCACAAGGCCTTGCCGAAATGCTATGGTTGAAACTTTTCTCTATAAGATATTAGAGTTTATGTTCATGTTCCTATGAAACATTATTGCTGACACCAATGCAACAATTAATATTGCTAACAATCTTGTTTAACATAATCGCACCAAACATATTGAGATCGATCATCACTTCATACGGGAAGCATTGGACTCCGGTGAGATCTGTTTGCCCTATGTTTGGTCCAAAAATCAAGTTTCTGATGTTTTTACCAAAGGGTTGTCGGGAGATCAGACTGTTTGGTCCAAGCTGAGAATTCAGGATATCTATGCTCGGCTTGAGGGGGAGTGTAGGTTGCAGGGTTAATTTATGTTCTACAAGGGCATTTCTGCCCGTGTAGTTTCGTCTTAGTTTTAAACCTTATGATGTAGCCACTCTCTCGAATTGGAAGGGAATTAGGGGTTGGTGACATAACTTGTAATTAGTGTAAATCATACATATATATAGTGTTTTGATGGTATCGGCCTGTTGTTCTGGCTGCCTCTTCCCTCTCATCTTCTTGCACTCCCTCTCTCTCCACCTCCCTTCCCTTTGGTCCTCATTAATCTATAATTAGAATTGCACAACATTTAGTGAGTGGATGGTCTCAAAGTTCCAATACATTGGATGATCTCACAGTTCTAATTTCTTGCTTATGACTAAAATTCTGTCCATAAACTGACCAATTATAGAGTCCAAATGGAATCTTTTGCAGGAAAATGAGCTTTAATCTGAAATGGAGAGCAAATCTGAGTTCATATATATTAGGGATTTTTTTAGGTCACAATCCCCCCTTGTTTTGGATTTGCATGGTGCTTACCCTCATTCTCACATGTTTTGTATATCCCACGTCATTTTGCAGAATCATGAATTATTCACAACATTTGCATTCTATCTTACCTTACCACCTATGCAACACGCAAACATGACCTTAACCAAACCTCTTCTACTCAGTTGTGTAAACATCATACCTACATCCTATCATTATTTCACATAATAAATAATATCCACGTAAGTCAATCCATGTAGTCCGACACCATTATTTGCCAGCCTATGTCACCTTTGCCAAGTGGCAAAATGTATGGTCTGAGATCTCTAATTTGGAGTGCAAAAGGGGGCTTGAAGTAATTGGCATGCAAGGCAGCCAATCAAAGTCAAGATAGCATTCCGCCACGCACATTTGATTGAAAATGGTCCAGCAACCCTTATCAGAACAAACAAGCTCAAAATCAGGACTACATCCGCATACAATTGGCAACACAATGGAAAAATGAGGAGGCCTCAGTCACATGACTCATAAATATACAGCAGATGCACAAGGTTGCAAAATACATCACTGACAAAAGCACTAAACAGATCCCATATCACCAGGCCATTGAAGATAACCTATAAACAGTGGACTGCCAATTCATCAAAAAAATATTTCGAAGGTTCATCAAAAAAAGCAAATTGATATCCACATGAGCAATTGGAGATGAATGTTCCCAATTAAAACTTTATGCATGATGAATAAGAATGAGTACCAGTAGCCTCAGTTTCTGATCTCTGTAACGGTTGTCTCTGATTGAACTACATAAATCATCAATTCTCTTTCTTTCAACAATAAAGTCCAGTACATACTCATGTCCAAAATGTCTCTGCCTAGCCAACCAAATACCATCTCCAACAGGTAAACGCCTAACCTGGTAGCATGAATGTCAGATACATATGACTAAATGCGAATAAAAGTATGGAAAAAAGAACTTAAAAAACATGATAAGTTTAAAAAGCACAATAATCAGGTTAACTTTTTTTTTGCATATTCAGTCTCAGTTTTTCTTCAATGGCATATTTGAATGCACATTGGCTTTGATTCATGTGTACTTCCATTTCGCCTATCTCATAAAAAAAATGATGCATTTGGCACATATCTATGATGGAAAACATGCTTTTCCCAAAAGATAAATAAACAAAAAGGCAACAGCTCCAGGAAAGGTTTTTAAAATTAGTCCATGAACAATTAAATGTTTTTTAAGAAAAATATAAAGAAAAAAACCAACTGCTGGTCTGTCCATGGAGTTTTGCAATTGGTGTATAGCAGATCAAAAGCACCACTTGAAACATGTATGGGAGTACTTCTGAGTGGATTCCCAACAGGAACCATTAATAAGGTTTCCCAATTGTGAATAGTGAAAGTCATCTCATGTTTGGATGACAAATGCTTGAACTTTTTTATTTTTCGTTAAAGCTATATCTTTTCACCATAAGCCAATGGAAAATGAGAACAAGAGTAGAAAAACAAATCTGGGATTTTGTTGACAGTGTAAATCTGATCACTCAAAATACAGTCGGTTGGCAGAACACTGGCTCCACTCTTTTTGCTATCTCATTGTTTGGCCACAAGCTACCCAGAAGCCCTGAACCGGTCACTTACAGCCACTACCTCTGTGTACCGCCCATCGATGGACCACATGGGTATCCATAGACTCCATATGGAGATGGCTGGATGAAAGAAACTGGAGGTAAGAGAATAGGGAATTAAGAATAGTTTGATGCAAAATGAGATATAGGTGAATTCTTTATATTTTTTTTGAAAGTGGCAGTGAATTCTTTATGTTTGTCAATGTTATACAAAATATTTCCTCTTCTGAGAGAGAAGACCACCTTCAGCATCCCCCTTCTACTTCCACTTTTAAAACAGTTTTTCCTTCTTCTCTCTTTTTCTTTTGATTGATGGGGGTGGGTTAATGTGGCCAGCTTGTCAGATTAAATAAGATTAAAAGCGGCTCATAGCAACAACCATAATATCTCATGACCACCTTAATGTTAGAACTCAAATAGGGATCAAGCAGATAAACAAATTCAATGTTGATGAAAATAAAAAACACAATGGTTAGTATGATAGAGTAGTTGATGATTTTCTTGAGCAATTTGACTGGAACAATAATATTCAAGATCTGTGCAATATGTGCACACTGCTGCATATATTGTTTGATGATCTAACCACATCCCTTGTAGTGGCATGCCGGCAGTTCTAATGTTATAGATATTCTCCATTAAGAACAATTGAAGATTTGAAATCAAGTATAAACACTTTACACATTGCTATCAGAGCCTACTGATCTTTCACTAGACCCTAAACCTTCATTATAATTTTACATTACCAATGACGGGCAACCTGCCATAACCAAGGTCTGCAGTACCGGTACAGGAACCGGTACCGGTATGTACAGCCCGGTACCGGTACGTTACCGGTTGCCATGCCCCTCCCCACAACACCTGATAACCCCACGGCCCATACATTATTTAAAATTTTAAATGATGAAGCCTATAGAGTTGGGACCGGGTAACTTGGCTGATTGGGCCCAGGCAACCTAGCCCGACAAGGGTCCGTTAAAGATATAAAAGACACCCCACACCCGTTATCCCTCGCCCCAACGGTTTGAAGGTTCGAGCCTTCGAGCCTTGGAACCCTAGCTCCCTTTCTGCTCTCCCCCTCTCACATCTCTCCACCAGCGGCAATTGGCGAACGGCGGTGCTCGGCGGTCCTCTTCTTCTTGGTACACCCTCCCTCCCTCTCTCTAGAGCCGTCCGTTTTTTTAAGTGTCCTCTCTACGATTGCAGACCACGTGACGCATCGAAGTGGGGCTGCGGTGGCTGGCGAGAAGCTGCTAGCCGACGGAGCACGGCAGCCGACAACTGGTGCGCTGGTTGGGCCATTGCGGGAGGGGGGTACCGGTTCGGCCAGCCTTTTTTAAATTCTTTAATGGGTACCGGCTGGCACCGGTACCTAAATGGCGGAACTGGAGGTCAGGTCCAGTACCGAGACATACCGCCCGATACAATACGTACTAGGTAGTACTACAAACCATGGCCAAAACCAGCTCTATTGCCTGCACTGTTTTAAAAAGTACCGCCTAAAGGCTTAGGAGGCCTGCCTGGGCACCCAAGATAGGTTGGCCACCTCAGCCTTTAATTGATGGTTTTGTCTCATCAACTTTTTCCACTGTCTATGAATATACATTACATGGCATGTGATGAGAGTAGAAAACTTAACAAATCATTCCTTCCATAAATGTCAAATTCACTTGATTGTTTTCTGTTTATTAGTAGTTGGACTAGTTATAAAAGTAAAAAGGTCACATTAACTTTACATGAATAAATAGAGGAAGGCATCAAATAGCATGGGGTTGTCATCCTTCTTTCACTTTAATATTCTTATTTGTTTCGTATACAAGCTCAATTTAGACAAATCTAGTATACAAACATCACAGTTTTCAAACTTAATCTATGTTTGTAACACGGGGAATCGACACGACACGTAAGCAAAAACGTGTGTGTGGGTGCGTGTTCATAGTTGTTTGGATAGCTTGCGCAGGGTTAATTCCGTAGATGTAGGTGTATCAGACAACGTAGGGTTCGGGTTTAGGACTCTACCCCACCAACCGCACTCGGTGTTAATTTACATCGGACGTAATCAGAACACCCTTGTTTAACTGCCGAAAAGAAGAGTCAGTGACCCAGGGAGTCACAACGTCGAGAGGGGGGTTGACCCAAGCAACAACGACGAAGCAACGACAACAGCAACAAAATAGGGGTTAGTGGGAAGGTTTGGAGACCGTTCACAATTCGACATTAGAGGAGATACGGACTCCAGATTTGTGAGAGTGGGGGGCTGAACACAGTCTGGTACTGGCTCAGAGGTGTGGCATAGTGGGGCACTAGTGCAAAGGTATTACCCAGTGTGATACTGGCTTAGGTGTGGCGGCCCATTTCGTCAGTCGGATGCGGACCGGATGCGAGACGAACGACGTCAAGAGTGGTAGCCGACTCGAGATAATTCATCAACTTCCCGAAGGATTTCACGAATAACTGCCATAAAAGGCGTCATGTGGGGCGATGAAGGCTCGATTACAAGTCTTGTGAAAGCCACGGAGCATTTCCGCAATTTTGTCTACTCCCAGGTCTTTGCAAAACCACGCGGGTATTTTCGCCATTTTTACATAATATCCTTTGTAGGACTTGTGACTCGGCTACGCGCCATTAGAGAGGTGCTTTTTGTAACATACTCTCAACGTTGGATCGCAAATCACTAAGCCAAACAATGTTCCTTCCGCCGGAGAGCTCGAGCACCCGTATGTTCGCCAAAGTGTTGTCTTGTGTGTTTGCTAGTTGATCGATCGATCTTCTGCAGTGTGGTGTTCATTTTCTTCCCCTTGTGACCTTTGGGATCTCAGGGAGATTTTATAGGCCATGGGATGAGGGGGATTTACCCGGGCTGGGTAGACCCTTGAAAGGGTCTATTCGGACCTTGTAGACCCTTGGAGAGGGGTCTACTCAGTCAGCCTTGACCGGAAGGAGAGAGAGGGAGGGCGAGAACCCCTATAAAATCCCCCATTTTTTGATTTTTTGTGGAGGATTTTTGGGGTTTTCTGCCACGTGGAGAAAAGGATGATTCTTTGGGCTTCTGAGGTCGCATAATGCTCCATTCCTCACGCCACTTTGACTGGATCACCCTTGCTCCGCCGCGTGGTCTTCTTGTAAGTACCTTAGAGCGCCCTCCGTCTGGTTGCTTGGTGTATTAGGCTCCCTTAGGTCGTGCCGTTTACTATGGCGAGATGCTCTGAGACCTAGGTATGACTCGATGTTTGGAGCGCCCTTGGCTTTGTGCCATTTTGGGGATTGCCTCGGGAGTGATTCCCGCTCCTTGTATTATGTCGTGTTATACGGCGAGATATTCCAGACCCCAAGTTCGACTCGGACGTCAGAGCGTCGTCGACGTTGTGCCGCTCGTAAGCTGTTCAAAAATGGTTCCCGTTCCTTGTATTGTGCCGTGTGATACAGTGAGATGCCCCGGACCCCAAGTTCAACTCGGTCGTTGGAGCGTTGTTGATGTTATACCGCTCGTAAAGTGTTCGG
Organism: Amorphophallus konjac; assembly: GCA_022559845.1. NCBI lineage: Eukaryota > Viridiplantae > Streptophyta > Magnoliopsida > Alismatales > Araceae > Amorphophallus > Amorphophallus konjac. The sequence goes on from CM040117.1 coordinate 23,263,961, forward strand.
GAGTGATTCCCGTTCTGTCCCTCAATTGCCTTGAGAAACTAAATGGGCACAACAAATGCCCCCCACGGGACGTCCATCAGAGTCGGGGACGAAAGTGGGCGGCCCGCGTGCTCTGTACCTTTTAGCTTGCAGACATGGCAGGGCGTTATGCTTGTATGCCAACGTGTATTTATGCATTTTTGCTGAAAATTTCTCGCCTATTGTAGCAGACTTGTCATCATGGCGAGATTTGGTGAGGATGGGTGCGCCAGGGGGCATGTGGAGCACGAAGATGATCGGTGGGTTAGGCGGACAGATCAGCCTATGCCGCCGCTTCCTCTGCCTGTGACCACATCAGAGAATTTTGATGTTGTCGACCGAGGCCTGGCCTTCGTCGGGGAGGGGACCATGGGCGAGGGCGTTGATGGTGAGAAAGCCGTGTACCTGGCCCGTATCTCTTGTGCCAACGGGGCCTACACCTTTGACCGCTCGGGCGGGTACCCCAAGGAGTTCCCGCTAGATCGGTACCTTTTTGAGTTTGTCAACAACTATGTTCCCATAGGCATGGAAACCGGGGACATTCTTGTAGTGGGGGAGCGCCGCCAATTAGAGCGAGCCATACTGCAGGGCAGGGACAGCCTTCTAGGTGTTGGGGCCTTCTACAATACAAGCTACTCTGAGAATTTCTAGAGGCAATAGCAATTCCCTAGTGCATATTGTTTGGGATTTTTCAATCGGTGTGCTGACTTTCAGGTGCGGGTTGTAGCCCTAGCCCCCATCTCTTGGGATCTTCACGGCCACCATCGGGATGACTCTGACGTCGTTGAAGGAATGACCCTGACGTCGTCCAGACTGGAGTTCGCCCGGGACGGGTATGATCAACAGTGCTTGCTGGAGGGTATCCGGCAACAGACTATGCCAATCTAGTACAACGACTGGCCGTAACCTCTTCACACCGCTACCACCAGGGTGCTACGGAGTCGTTGATGGGTGTCTTGCATTTCTACAGAGTGCCGCTGGAGAAGGCAGGGATCAAGCATGGCTGAACCGCCGCCCTATATGGGTATCCTGTGTTTCATCGAGTTGATGCAGGCGTTGGCAGAGTGGTTCAACCGCCGGTGGAACATGTTTGCTAGAGTAGAGGGAGAGACGTATCTGGACTTATGGTCTCTTTACCGTATTTCTGGTTTGCCGTTGTCAGCCGGGCATATGAGGAGGTGGTACTAGACGACCACCATCGCAGCCATGCCGACGGGGCAGGACAATATCGGATGCCCCATTGCAACATGTCGGCATACCGAGCAGGTCACCTTGAAGGCATGTGTCTATCATTTCTACAACGGCCGATTGTGCTTTTACAATGAGTTTGCTCGAGACTGAGTCCTTGGGAGCAGCATACTCTGGACGAGATCCGCTTCCAGAAATATGCCAGATACATATATGTCCAGAGAAAGGGGTGGAACCCGCACGACCTCCCACACATCACGTATCCGGCGGCCTATTTGGCCTATTGGCTCACTACCATCGTGGTTCCTCATGGTGAGGATGGGGTTCTGCAAGATGAGTTGTTGTTCCCCACGTGTTTGTGGCCTGCAGGAGGAGGTTGACCCTTGCCCCTGCAGCATTGGCCAACATCTACCATGATTTTAGGGCGTTGACCGCACAAGCCTCGCCTCAGGAGAAGACCATGTTGATGCCGATGCACTACCTGAGTGCCTAGATAGGTTGCTTTTCCCAGGCTTTGCGACGAGGACCGAGGTGGGGACTCAGGATGCCCCATTACTCTTTTGCTTCCTCAACCAGCCAGATGGAGATGCATCGACATAGCTGGAGGGTGTCGGTAAGCCGATGTCTTTTCTTCCGGGCAGAGGCGGCGAGAGCCTACCCCTTGACTGTTGTTCGTGGCATCTTCAACCTTTCACCGTGTAGGCGAGTGACGGGTTGGTTCACACATTGCCACGTTACCAGGAGCCGCCGCCTTCAGCTTTCGCAGATGGGTGCACAGTACCGTCCTACTGTTCTAGCCTTGCACCGATCGAGCGTAGCCGCTCTGGAGTCGTATTACCCACACCGGTTTGCCTAGAATTCGGCTACAACCAGGCAATTCCGCCGAATACTGAGTTCCTTCTGGCGGGGAGGTTGTACAAGAACATGGATACCCACCTAGTTGTTGCTTCATGGAGGGATTTTATGTACAGGGATGGTTTTCCGACTTCTCCAATCCCTGGGTTGAACCGTAGAAGCTGCTTCGACCTTCACTTTGCGAGGGGGTGGTTCAACCACAACAACCTTTTTCACTAGAAGGTTCAGGTGTTGAAGAAGGCCAAGGAGCAACGGCTGCTAACGGAGGACTTGCCGCCGATCACCCTTGACTCAGATTTTGTCCGTCAGCGATCTTCATGGCCCGTGAAGCCCATAAAAACAACAGGTAATTATCTCCCTTCATGGCCTTCAAATATGCATGTATATTCTTCATATTTTAGAATGTGTGTTATACACATCCTGTGATGACTGCAGGTGGAGCTGCTACAGTGGCCAGCGCTGGTCCATTAAAGGGTCCTCCCGATATGGAGCCGGAGAGGGGTACTGCTATCTCGAAAAGGCCTCGTGTCGATAGTCCCAGAGGGGATGTGAGGCCCTCGTCCGGCCTTCGACTCGAGGAGGAGTCTCCAGCCGGGGAGGATGGTGAGTGGCATATTTTTATTACTCACCACTTCTAGGCTTATCTGCAATGTTATGAACATCTTTTGCTTTGCCTAATGCAGCTCCTCCTGAGGCCAGGATTGGCATGAGTTTCTATCCTCCTCAAGTGAATACCTCTGCGGGAGTGGACATGCCTCTCTATGAGTCTATGTCAAATAGTATTTTCAGCTTTGAAGAATTAATCCCTCCCACGGATGATTATACGTCGGTGACGGCTAGCTCCCCCTCGCAGAAGGGGTCCCGAGTATTCAGCACTCAGGTAATGTACTCAGCCTTGCCTTTTCATTAGTACATGAAGAACTGGAAGTCATTAATTCTTCAGTGTTATATTTTGGTTATGCAGGGGTCCCTGATATTGCTCCCCATGTCTCGGCAACGGGAGACAACGCCAAGTCCACTTCTGGGAGTGGGGGTTCTGCGGCTTCTGACCCCCTTGCTAGAGGGAGTTCGAGTTCTTCCTCAGGTAGGAGAAATCCCTCAACCCCGTCGGGCTCCCGAGAAAGCGGTGAGTTGGAGGCTACTTGCGGTGAGCATAGATGCATTCTTGCCTTTTCCACCCAACCTTTCCTTGTAAAAAACTGTCTGGCTTATATAACCAATCATTATATAGGCGTTGACCTGGCCGGCTCTATGAGGAATTCTCACAACTCGTCAAATCCGGCTCATTTATGGATCTCCTGAGTTATGGCGATGATTCAAAAGTTACAAGGACCATGGAGATGGTGAGAGTTGAAATCCCAGCGCCAAGGGTCCCTGATCTCATAATGCTAACACTTTCGCTGGGGAGTTCCCCTTGTGCTGATACTGACAAGGCCAACGTGCCTGATCTTTCAAGTAAAAAGTCTGCAGACTTATGTTATTTTTTCCTTATTGTTTCATTGCTGAGTTGACTGATACTTGTCACATTACTTGTGTGAGGGCTTAGGGTTTAGGGTTTAGGGTTTAGGGGGGTTTAGGGTAATAGCGGCAAGCTAGGCTACCGAGGATGACATGCAACGGCCTAGTGGGGTTACCCCAAGAGGGGAAATTCTCCAGGGCTCGCCAGAGGACTAGTGCAGCCCTAGCCATGGCGCCTTACCAGCGGACCCCCAGCGCACATGTATTCCCTGCATCTGTCAATGAATGACTCGACTTGTTACCATATTTTGCTTATGGTATTAACCATTTTCTCATCTCTGTCTCATATGTTCTCCTCCCTCAGAGCCGGCCATTGAGATCCCTGAGACAGAGGAGTCTCTAGGCGAGGCAAGGCCGATCCCTTTGAGCGAGCAACCTGGCTCCAAAAGAATCCCCGATATAGAGTCCATCCCCCCAGCGCAACTAAAGGGGATGATATTGTTGAGACGGGTACATGGTTCCCCTTTAGAGCTCAGCATCATTTGCATGTCACTTTATACATGGGCAGTCATGAATACATGATGTTATTTGAGTTGCAGGGAGCCAGGTTACAGATGCACCACCTGTTGGGCAAGAGTTAGCCCCCATGGACGCTCCCTCCCAAGCCATTGGGGAGTAAAACACTTCTCCAGCTATTCATGTACACGGGATTGTTTCAGGTAGGTCATCATGTCTTGCACTTTGCGGCTTCTGTGCTTATCTTCTTGATTATGAAAGAGCACTTACTCCATTTTCCCTTGATTGCAGCTCCCTTGAGAGAGGCTCCAGAGGTGCTTGCGGATTTCCCTACCATTGGGGTCGAGTGGCCTGACACCCCTCAACTTGGGATGGTGCTGGCAGATGCTGATATGGCTGACCGACATCTCCAAGGTCTTGAGCAACCAATTCGGGTGGACCCCTTGCCGACTGCGAAGACTCTGAGGGGCAGCATGAAGGTCTTTACCAGGGGTTGTTACCACGCATTCGGCCTCCCCAAGGATGCGTGGATGGTGCAGCTTACAGCCTTGTGGAACGAGTTCGCCCGTCTTCATGTCGTGTAGGAGCAGAGACGGAGGACTCAGCTGATGATTTAGCAGAAAGAGGAGTGGCTTGGCGGACTACGAGCAACTCGGGCGGAGGTCGAGGCTCGAGCTGCAGCCATTCGGGAGCGCGACATGATCGTCTCTCTACGGGTGGAGGAGCTGCAGAGGGAGATACAAGAGGCTGAGGAGGAGCGCCGTGGTCTACAGGCTGAGGCAGATACTCTCCGCTGTAGCCTTGAGGGGCTCCAGGAAGAGACTCTTCAGAGTGAGACTCGCCTTGCTGACCTGAGGCAGAGCGAGTCTGGTGCTTGATAGACCTTTGCGCCTTTTTGTACTTGTACACAGGGCTTTTATACTTGGCCCATTCTCATCTTGGTTACCTCGAGGGCTTATCTCGGGCTCATTTCTTTTGATGACCTTGATGAATAAAAGACAGAGCTCGGTAACTTTTGCTTCCATCCTCTTGCATGTATGCTCTCCTTTTTTTTCACTTTATCAGCCTTACCGCCCTTTCGGGTTTTCGCCAGGACTGGCCCCCTTTAACTTTTTTCAGTGCGCCCTTACAGGTTTTCACACTGAGGGATACCCATTTTTACCTAAGGCGCCCTCGCGGGTTTTTACCATAGTCAGGTTAAAGTCTTTTTGCCCTTGATTGTCCTCCTAACGAGGACAACCAAGTCCGCTGGGACATCAATATTTTTAGCCCCCTTCTCTTTTTTTTTCTTTTTTTTACCTATGGTGCCAAAAGGTAGAAAGGGTTCGACATCCCCAGAGGGACGTGTGTGCCGCACCCGGTGGGGCAAACGGGTGGGTTTGCCAGTCGTAGAGGGACATGATTAGTCAAACCCAAAAGCTAGTAGGTCGAACGGGCTGGCAGCCCGGGGAGGGCATGCATAGGCCAAGCCCAGTTGGGACAGCAAATAGGTAGGCGAGATGGGTTGACGGCCCAAAAGGGGCACACATGAACCAAGCCCGGCAAGATGAAAGACTGGATTTGATAGCCCGAGTGAGACATATAGACCAAATCCGAAGACCGATAGGGAAATAGAGTTGGCAGCCCGAGAATGGCATGCATAGGCCAAGCCCGTTGAGACAAAAGAATGGACTTGACAGGCTCAGTGGGACATGTGAGTCAAACCTGAAAGCCGAAAGGCGAGATGGGTTGGCAGCGCGAAGAGCATGCACAGACCAGACCCAAAAGAAGGAAAGGATGGATTTAACAGCCCTAGTGGGACGTGAAAGTCAAACCCGAAAGCCGATAAACAGGATGGCTTGGCAGCCGAAGGGGATGCATCGGCCATACCCAGAAGATGAACGGGTGGATTTGACAGCCCTAATGGGGGGTGAGAGTCAAACATGAGAGCCAATAGACAAGATGGGTTGGCAACCCAAAAGGAGCATACATAGGCCAGACCCGGAAGAAGGAAAGGGTGGATTTGAGAGCCCTAGGGGGATGTGAGAGTCAAACCCGAAAGTCGATAGGCAAGATGGGTTGGCGGCCCGAAAGGGGCACGCATAGGCCAAACCTGGTTGGGACAATAAGTGGATTTATCAGTCCGAAAGAGACATATGAATTAAACCTGAAAGCCGATAGGCAAGACGGGTCAGTAGCCCGAAAGGAGCATGCATAAGCCAATCCCGATGGGACAATAAGGGCGGATCGGATAACCCGGAGAAACACGGGAGTCAAACCTGAGGAGTCCAAAATATAGTGGAGCTGACATGCCGAGAGACGTATGAGTCAACTCTAGAAAAAGAAAGGATAGATTTGACAACCGGAAGTGACGTAAGAGTTAAATCAGGAATTGAAGATATAAGGAGAGTTGACTAGCCAAAAGACATATGAATCAACCCTGCGAGAAAGAGACGGATTTGATGGCCCAGATGGGGCATATGAATAAAACCCAAAGATTCAAAATGCTGACGATCCCGGTGGGACAGAGTGTTGCATGACAATGCCAGATTATATCTAAGGCGTCCCGGTGGGACTAGATGTTCCATGGCGACGTTGGAATTATAGCCATGGCATCATTAGAATGCTCTTGCCATCATAGGGTGAAGTCGTTGACTCGAAATCACCCATGGAAACAAACTGCAAGAGGGTTGTTTTTTTAACATTACTAACATCACTGCCCTTTCGGGTTTTCGCCGAGGATGGCCCCCTTTAATTTTTTCCGGTGCGCCCTTACGGGTTTTCACACCGAGGGGTTGCCCATTTTTACCCTATGCGCCCTTGCGGGTTTTCACCTCAGCCAGGTTTATGGCCTTTTTGCCCTTAGCCAACCCTTAAAGGGTGACTAAGTCCACCGGGGCATCAATATTTTTAACCCCTGTTTTTAAATTTGAATCGCTGGGGAGAGGTATGTCCTGAGAGGACTACTGCGGAAGCTCTTGCGGTGGCACATGATAAAGCTTCATGTGCTTGCCATTAAAAGGAGGGAAAGGGTTGTTTCCTTCGTGGTCGACGACCATATAGGCCCCTCCTTCCTAAACCTTCTGGATGACGTAAGGTCCATGGCAATTAAGCTGGAGTTTGCCGCTGGGTCTTCCTACCAAAACCTCCTTTTCTTTGACCATGACGAGATTGCCCTTCTTGAATGCCCTTTGCTTGACTAGCTTATCATAAGTACGTGTCATGCGGGCCCGATACACTTGTAAGTGTTTATAGGCTTTGAACCTATCACCTTCAACGTTGGACAGTTTCTCGAGCCTTCTTTCTATTTCAGATTGGTCTTGGTCTGGCAATACGGCGTGAACAACAACGCGATAGGACGCCAGCTCAATTCTACAGGGACCACTGCTTCAGCTCCGTAGACCAGGGAAAATGGGAAACAACCCGTTATAGTTTTGTAGATAATCCGGTAAGTCCAAAAAGCTTCGTGGACCTTTTTGCCCCATTGTCGTTTACGGCCACCCACTATCTTGGCCAACAGCTTGCAGAGGGTTTTGTTGAAGGCCTCGGCCAACCCGTTGGCTTGAGGACTGCAGACGGACGACGTCCTCCAATCGATATGGAGATTGGCTGCCATAGCATATACGGTCTTGTTCCTGAAAGGCGTGCCATTGTCCGAGATGATCCGACTGGGGGTGACGAATCTGTATATAATGTAGTGTCTCACGAACTGGGCGACTATTTCCCCTGTAACTTCTCGTAGCGGGATAGCTTCTACCCATTTGAAGAAGTAATCATTGGTGGCCAATATAAATTTATGGCCTTGAGATGACGGCGGGAATGGTCCCACAATGTTCATGCCCCACTCCGCAAACGGCCAAGTAGACAGTTGGATGGAGCAGATTAGGCGGCCTCCGAGACACAAGCTATTTCGACCTGTTGTTGTTGGTGGTGGTGGTGCGTAGCACGAACGAGTACGCAATTGTATGAATAGATTCCCTCCTCTTCCCGTCCTGTAAGAGAAAGAGGGGCAATCAGAACGTTAAAGAAGGTTTCGGACTAGTTTGACAAAAAGAAGAAAGGTGAGAAAGGTCCCACCAGGCTTGCCAATCTGTTGGATCACGGAATATAATTTTCACTTTTCTGAGAAAGGGAGAATGGTAAGGCTTGCACATGGGGGGGAGCTGTATAAATAACTTGTGCAAGGTTTACTCCGTGTGTGCGCATCGTATCAGACGATTTAGGTTCGAGTTCTAGACATTTCCCCACTGACCGCAGTCAGTGTTGATTTACATCAGTCTAACGTCCGAACACCTTTGTTTAATTGTCAAAGGAATCTTAAGGTTCCCTACATAGGTTCTGATGCTGAGGGCAGGCTCACTTGCATGGCTCACAGTTACCTCTTATTTACCATCGAAAGATTGATAGAACTAGGTCTTTATCAAAAGCCCTATGATTTGGGAGCATGAATGCAATTTTGGAGAAGCCATAGGCGTTTTCGAGGTGACGGGAGGTTTTTTGGACTCCAAGGATATTTTGGTAATTTTACCAGGCTATGGGCATTTCTGGAATTACAAGGTTGGAGGGAAAGTACGAAGAGATCTCCGAGGACACTGAGACAGTTTCTGGCAGGGTTTGAAGGCTTCTAGGCCATTTCTAGGTCACAGGGGTAGTTTGGTAATTTTATCAGACCCCGAACAGACCTGGGTTTAAGGTGACTCTTTGGTGCAAGACAGGGCTAGAGAGGTCCCTAAGCGAAGGGAGCAACAATGGACTTCGTAGAAGATGTTCATGCGTTGATTCACAAGGAGAGGGGCATATACACAATTTTTCGAAAGTCGGGACTTATGTGCAATTTTCCCTTGACCAGTCCATAAAGGAACGGTTGGGTACATTTCACGAATCATATAAGTACATGGGTTGTCGACGAATTGTCGACTACACAAGAAGGAGTCTCCGCACTGACGCGGGATGTAGGGGCATAGCCCTAATTACATAAAGTTACAGGATAGAACTGTGAACCACAGGACTTGAATTTTTTTACAATCTTGGGAGGCGCATTTCTGCAATTCCTTATTATATGAAAGAATTACATGATTTAGCCATCCAAGATGTATGAAAAATTACATACATAGCCTCTAGGGACATAAACGCAAGACCCAGGGGTATTTATAAAGCATACCCTTAATGGGCCTTTTTACAAACAAACAAACTCAACCGAGCGTCCGTAGATCTTTCTCCGCGTCTGTCAGTATGTATCTCTGTGCGTCCTCATCCTTGGCCCAGGGGGCTATTTATAGAAGTGGGAGGACCCAAGTTGTCAAAAACATGTGGATTTGCCTCAATTTTGACCAAAAAACGGGTTTAGCCCCAATTCTGACAAGGTGGGGTGGCCAATCCCCTTCTTTTCTTCCTTTCTTTTTTTTTATGGGAACACGACCCTTGGGGGGTCATTTGACCCGTGAGTGGGACCCAGCGGGGTCAAGTGACCGCGCAAAGGTCACGTTGACCCCTCTGGGAGCCCAGCGAGGTGCCACGATCCCCCACGGGGTCGGCTGGCCCCGTTGGGGTCCATCGGGTGCAAGGTTTTCCATCTCGAATATCGGATCTGTCTCGGAAAGGCGGAAGAGAAGAGATCTCAGAGAGATTTCGGAAAAATCTCGGGAGATCATGTTCGGAAAAGAAAATTCATATATATAGTTTATTTTTAAGAAAATGCTAGTTTTTTCTACTAACCACTCAATTTCACAAACATATTTTTCTAATTGATAACACGATTTTACAAAATAAAGAGTAATGATAACAATAACAAATCCATTCACATGCACTAATGTTAATATGCATCAAAAGTTACACAAAAAAGATATACATAAAAATAGTACATGAATCACAAACTGAAGAATACATCACAAATCATAAAAATGGTACATGTATCTCTATCTTCCCCTCTCTCTGTCACCCTCTCTCAGACAGAGAGAAGGGAGAGAGAAAGAGAGGGTGGGAGACAGAGAGATAGAGAGAGAGACGGTGGGGGACAGAGAGAGAGAGAGAGAGAGAGAGTCCGAGGGAGAGATAGGGAGAGTCCGGGGGAGAGGGAGAGATAGAGAGAGATTGGGGAGAGAGAGAGAGCTCAAGGGGGCCGAGGTAGAGAGAGATCGGGAGAGAGGAAGGAGGAAAGTGGGGGGTGCGGGAGAGTAGATCTCGATCTCGGATGCTTCGTTTCCCGCGACCTTTGGAGAGAGAGATCTCGGAGAGATCTCAGACATCTCGTAAGAGATGGCAAACCATGATCGGGTGTGGCTCGACCCCCTGCAGGGGTCGATCGACCCTGCTGGGGCCCAGCGAGATGGACGCGACCCCGCGGGGTCGGTGGAACCAGCTGAGGACCCAGCGGGGTCATTTGACTCCTGGGGTGGCCTTTTGGCCCCTCTTCGTGTATTTTCTGCACTTTCCTGTCGCCTAAGGTGGGAGAGGAGCCACCGCCCTGCCTTTATTGCTCTCCAAGGCCCGCTCTCTGTCGTGTGGCAGCAACACGTTGGTGGAGAACCGTGCGGGAGCGAAGGATTGTTGGTTTGTCGTTTGTTTGTGCGCCGCTCACCTGGGGGGAGTTTTTGCATCCGTCCGTGCCGTGTGATACACAATTATTCGGCCACTTTGACAGGTATGCAAGTACCTTTTCCCCTTAATTTTCCTTGTTGCGACGCCGCTTGCAATAATATAAGGTCGGACCAATATACCCTACATCGCCGAGGTACTCTACAGACCGACAATATCTGCGCTACGCCATATTTTTCGTCGATTGCTATGAAATAAAATCCTCAAAGTATTTCAAGAGAATTACAGGTGTAACAACGGGATATGTTGGTCTGAAGTAGGTGTAGACCTGCCTCTGCGAGGTCTGTTGGTCTGAAGTTCGTGTAAACCTGCTCTGCGAGGTGTGTTGGTATGAAGTTGTTGGTGTAGACCTACTCTGCGAGATATGCTGGTCTAAAGTTGATGTAGACCCGCCTCTGTGAGATGTGTTGGTCTGAAGTCGGTGTAGACCTATCTCTGCGAGGTGTGTTGATCTGATGTCGGTGTAGAGCTACCTCTGCGAGGTGTGTTGGTCTAAAGTTGATGTCAACCTACCTCTGCGAGGTGTGTTGGTCTGAAAATGATGTGTTTTTGTTGTTTGTTTTTTTATTGGTTTTTTTTTACCAACTCCATCGCCCTTTCGAGTTTTCGATGAAGCTGACCTCCATTAGCTTTTTCTAGTACACCCTTTCGGGTTTCCACACCAAGGAGGTTACCCAATTTTGTCTGAGACGCCCTTTCGGGTTTTCACCTCAGTTGGGTCTTGTTGGTCTTTTTTGCTCTCAACCCTTCATGTGAGAGGAAGAGCCAAGTCCTCCGAGGCACCTCTAGTTTAAGCTCCATTTTTGTTTATTTTTTTTTGTACATAGATTTGTCGATCTCGTTGTTGTTTGTTGTTCGACGTTCGTAGCTTGCTGCTGTCGGTGGGCATTGCTCAAGGATGGGTTATTGACGGCTTGCTTGTTGTCATGGTTGTTTGTTATAGATGGCTGGTTGCTTATCGCGGCCATTGTTTTGTTGTTTATAGATTGTTGCTCGTCGCTGCCATGATTTGTTGTGGCTTGTTGCTTGTCGCTGCCATGATTTGCTGATGTATGACTTGTTGCTCATCGCTGTCATGATTTGTGGTCTACGACTTGGTGCTCGTCGCTACCATGATTTGCTAGTGTATGGCTTCTTGCTCGGATGTTCGGACAGGCTGACCTTCATGACCGGCCAGGAGTTGACGTTGACCGCCCCTAGAGGTGTAGTGGTCAGAAGTTGGTGTCGACTAACCGTTGAGGTGTGATAACCAAGAGTTGTAGTTGGCTGACCGTTGAGGTGTGACAGCCAGGAGTTGTTGGTGGCTGACCGCTAAGGTGTGATAGCCAGGAGTTGTTGTCGGCTGACCATTGTGGTGTGATAACTGAGAGTTGTTATTGTCAGCTGACTGCTGAGGTGCGATAGTCGAGTTGTTGTCAGCTAACCGTTGTGGTGTGATAGCCGAGAGTTGTCGGCTGACCGTTATGGTGTGATAGCTGAGAGTTGTTGGCTGACTGCTGAGGTGTGATAGCCGAAAGTTTGTTGGCTGACTGCTGACCGTAAGGGCATATCGGTTGCAGTCCGCATACATGGTCGGCCAATAGAATTCCTTGAGTTTGATGTTGGTTTTTATCTTGTCTCCGGCTCGACGAGCCCCGCATATCCCTGAGTGGATTTCGTGCATTATGGCTTTGGCTTCGGCTAGTAAGACGCATCTCAAGACGATAGACTTGCCCTTTTCGTGGACGAGCCTGAAGAGGAAGTTGCCGACTAATTCGTACGATGTCGTTTGTCATAGCAACTGGATTCTGAGCCCGTTCAAGGGGAGCCAGCCTTGCTTTATTTTAATGATTAGCTTGCGTCAATCCTCCTCCGCTGCAGAGTTATTTTCGTCAATGTTGTTGACCTCGTAGAAGGTGAGGCCTAACTGTCACTCGACTGCACTCAACATTAGCCTTCGGTGTTTGACAATGACGTCCACTTCACCTTCAGGCAAGAGTTTGATGGTCAAAGCTAGCTTGGCCAGAGTCAGCTTAGGAGTTGTCACTCCTTGGTACATGATTTATCTCGATGAAATAAAATTTTTCTTTAAGCCTTGTGACGACGGTGTGGTACGGGACCTGCTCTTGCTTTCGTACGTCGTAGATGCCAAGGACCGGTCGGACCATCAACTGCGAGTCCTCGTAGGCTTTGATGCATTTGATGCCCATTTCGAGGTCATTTGAAGTCCAATGATCAGAGCTTCGTATTCAACCTCATTATTAGTCATGGACATCATGAAGGCACGTGAGTTGTACAAAACTCCACCTTGGGGTGTCAGGAAGATGATCAAGCACCGGCTATAAAGCTTGTGATCTTGTCGATCTTGCTGACCCTCCGAGAGGCACTGTCAAAATATAGCTTCCAATAAGGTCGGTTTACTGTGAGGGCGTCTTGCCCTTCGTAATGCAAGACATCTTCTCTATGCTTCTTTGTTTCTTGTTGTAATGTAAGAGCCTCCTTGTCAGGAAGCTTAGCGTTGAGGGGCGAACCCTCCGGCTCCGGATGCGCCGCTAGGTACTACGTCATTCCTTGTCCCTTGATTGCTTTTCACGGGACGTATGTGATGTCGTATTCCACAAAGAGGAGAGCTCATTTTCCCAATCTGCCTGAGGACGGGTTGCTTGAGGACGAACTTGAGTGGGTCGCACTTGGAGATAAGCTCCACCTGGTGTGACAGGAGGTAGTGTGTTAGCTTCTTGATGGCAAATACCAGCGCCAAGTAGACTTTCTCCATGGAAGAATATCTGTGTTAAGGACCGACCATCTTCCTATTGAGGTAGTAGAGTGGCTGCTCTTTACCTTCTTCGTTGATTTGCACCAACAAAGCTCCCAGGGAAGCGTCCATGGCGACGATGTCTAATATGAGAGGTTTTGACAGATGCCCCCAAGACGGGAGTGAGCAGGTACTCGATTTGCTCGAAAGCCTGCTAGCACGCTTGGCCCCAGATAAATGGGGTATCTTGTTTCATTAGCCTGGAGAGGTTGGAGATGAACCTCCAGATGTAAACCAATATTCCTTGGAAGGACCTGAGCTTTGTTAGATTTTAGGGCAGTGGGAGTCCCAGATCGCTTTGACCTTGTTGGGGTCCACCTCAATTCCTCGATATTTGACCACGAAGCCAACGAATTTGCCGCTTAATACACTGAAGGCGCACTTCATTGGGTTCATCTTGAGCCCATATTACCGCAACCATTCGAAGACTCGACGAAGGTCAGTCAGGTGGTCTTCCCGCTTTTTGGTTTTGAAGACGAGATCGTCGACGTAGCATTCAACTACATCGTGCAACATCTCATCGAATATCATGGTCATAACCCTTGGTAGGTGGCACCGACGTTCTTTAAGCTGAAGGGCAACTGTTTATACTTGAAAATCCACTTGGGGGACAGGAAGGTTGTGTGATTTTTGTCTTTGGCCGCCATCCGAATTTGATTGTAACCAGACAAACCGTCATCCGGTTGTTTGCCGGCGGTGTAGCAAGTGAACACCTTTACGGCGTCATTGATGATTTGCACCACCCTTTTCTTCTTGGGGTGATTTTCTGAGTGGACGGGTGCCCCCAGTCTATCAAAGATTGAAATCCGCCTTGGTGGGTCTTCCACCGCGTGCCAGCACCTGTTCAAGACGACCCTAAAGTTGTTGGGTTGTGGGGCTTGTCGTTGGCCCCTTTCCGCTTCTGTCGGTAAGAAGGAGAAGCGTTGGAGGATTGGACGGTGTAGGCCTGAGCCGGTGATCGCTCTATCGGGTCCAAGGCTTGGTGCTGCTCCGGCATGTGGAAGGGCTTCTTTGCTTGAGCCCTTTTGACGGCTTGGGCCTCCTCCTTGGTGACCCAGATCCATTTGAGAAAGAGTTAGCGCTCCTCTGTAGGGTTACCCCCTGCCTTAGAGTTGGGAGCTGTTGTGTTTGGCCAGCGCATTTGCCCCCAGTGTGATACCAGTGCGCCGATTTCTTTGAGTTCTGCCTTGTCCTCCCGCGTGAGCCGCAAGAGTCCAAAGCAATTGGAGGTAGTGACGGTTGGGACGTGTCAGTCCAGCGGCATGATCGGCTCGTCACCGTCTACCCGAATCCAGAGGTCCCCGACAAGTTCTATCTTGCAGGAGTTGGAGATGGTCGCGGCGAGCGGCCTGTTCCTACGGCCGTTGGGGCGCTTCTTCCATGGGGCCGAGGTCGACTCAACACCAATGTGGTACAAGGATGGCAGTACCGGTTTCAGTACCGGTTTCGGTCAGGACCGAAACCGAAACGTGCCAGTTTTTGGGGTTTTTAGTGACTTGCCTCACACTCGAAAGGGACTGGCACCGCGAGCTTGCATTAGATCGACTCGACTCGACGTATGCATATGTGCAGAAAATGACTTGACTGACTTCCTAGATCTATGACTAGGGACTGACTCGAATGGACTCAAAATAGCATGACTCAGTATGAGTCCCAAGCATCACCCGTGTACATCATGAATAGAATCAACTCGACCCATAACCCGACGCCATGAGTCTCGGTCCACGTCAATCTCCACTGGTTCAAAAAGACTCGTCCTCGGGTTTTAAAGTGTTTGAGGATGAGGAGGTGGACTACAGGGGAGTCATCAAAATGCTTGGCATGGATCATGAGGAAGGTGAAATCAGGTTGCCATCTCTCATGGACGCGGCAGAAGTCAAACCATACTGCGTCAACATAGGCTGACAAAATAGGGATGGCTGACTGTATGGGGGCTAACTGCATAGTGGCTGGCTGCATAGGGGCTGACTTCAAGGGGATTAAGGTGGTTGCTAGCTCTTTGAGGTGTATGGGCTTCTCTATGGGAGAGAAGGGGTCATGGGGTGGAAAATGGTGGAGCTCGTCACGTAGGGGTAAGAGCAAAATGAGCTCACTGGTGTATGGGCCCACGGTGCAGATAGAAGTAATGGAACCCAAGGATGGGTAGATGAAGCTAATGCACCTAGGTGGGTCAGGCCTAAGAGCCAACATGCGGGTCAGCTCCATTTGCCAACCTAATCCCTTAAGCAGATCGTCCATGGTGTCCACGAAGTAAGAGGATTGGAAGGTGGTGCGAAAAGAGGTGGTGGACACTCCCTGTAAGGCTGGCTCTACGGAAGGGTAGCAAGGAATTTTGACCTCCGGAAATAAGCCCTTCCTTAACCAACTTACTAGGGGTTCCCCGATGATTAGCTCCGACTGGGGATCTAGGGATGATGGTGACACCTAATTGGCAGGCAAAGTAGGGTCGACTGGCTGAACATGGGTGACAAGCGACACTGGGACGACTGACTGAGTGTCATCTATTGGTGAGACTGCTAAAATATTGTGAAATGTGAACTCACGGGGCAAATGTGGAGGATGTAAAGTGCAGGTCCTCCGCTCCGGGTCAAAGGTCGCACTCCTCTCTTCAAGTCATGGTCGCCCTAATATAATGCATGGTCCTGCTAGCGTACCGATTTTGCACCATGCACCATCGAAGTAAAGATCGGAGCCGAACTTCTTTTGGAACTCGACAAAGGCTAAATCACCCTTGCGGACAATCTCGCCAGTCTTGGAGAGTGACTCAACGATATCCAGAGAAACCCAATTATCCGACTCCATATAAATGAAATCGAGTTCCTTTGTGGACCCATTGGGTAAAGTGGCAGTAGAAATGATAGGGTGCGGGATCGAACCACTTGTTGACATGTGGGTCGGGTCAGCCAGAGGGGAATCTGTAGGGGCGTGGTCTGGGGAATCAGCCGTGGGTGCCGGCTTCACCATCGGTGCAGGCGGGACACTAGCCTCTCTCCAGGTGGGCCTACACGGGCGACCTTCAAGACGGCCTTCCCGTTCATCCATGCGGTGTATAAAGGCCTGGAACACGTCAGCCAGAGATGACACGGTAGAAGTGTAACCCCAGCGTTCAGCCATAAGAACAGGCTGAAGATCGGACCACTCCGGGTGGGTACTCTTGGTGATATGGAAACAGTGGCGGACCGACCTCGGACTGGACTAGGACCGATCATGATTTGAACTCGAACTGAACTTGACCCTACACAGCAGTGCAAATAAAAAAAGCGGACTCAAATACAAACCTAGACTCTAACCAATATCCGATACGTGACGGAGATGGGGTTCCAAAGATCCTCTCACGCAAGTGTGCTACCTTCCCAATAGGCGTAACCTATCGTTCCGGGAACACCTTTTAATATAAAGGATATAGGGATGTAATGCACACCTAGGACAAGGCGACTCTAGACTCAAACCGTGCTATGATAGACTACCCTAGACTCAACCTGGTTCTGAAACCAATTTGATGCGGGACGACATGCGACTCGACACCGATTTGATGCGAACCTGGGACTCTAAATGACGACGCGACATGACCAGCAACTACGCAACGAATGCGACACCAACAGAGCTCCGGAAGAGGAGAATGTGTCCTCAACAAGAATCGCAAACTCACGATCGTCCCACGCGAGGGAAACGTGCGGATCTGCGCTGTTGAGAAACCGACAGTGAGTCAAGGGTATTCGGCTCTTTCACGTGCTCGGATCGAGTCACGGGACGGTTACGCTCACTCACTCACAGCGGTGATAAAAATTTATCGAGCTAGATATCATATCACAAGCAGCGGCAAATAAACACATACGAAATGAGCAATGCGACCAATAGAGGAGCGGAAACGTACATCCACGCTCGGGGCGTGGGGAAGACCTTCCCGGCCAAGAACCGTAACACCCGGTACAGTAAATATAAATAGTTACAGCAATGAATTTTACGGCTCACTCCACGCAGGGAGGTAAAGGGCTACAACAGCGACCCGGGAGTACCGATCTGGGGTTGACGGGCAGCAAGGCGGCGGGGTTCAGGGGCAGTTGCGGGCTGCGGCTCTGGATCTGAAATTTGCTGGCCGGCAGGGCAGCGAACAAAGGTGTCCAAAGGGATGTCGACCTCCGGGGCCCTTCTGAAGGCGGCGGCGAACCGAGACGATGGCGGAGGGCTCATGGTCGACCCCCCGGAGCAGCAGTCACTGGACCTACACCGGCGTATTTTCCAGTGGATTTATACGGTACCCTCCTTTGCTGGCCTGTCTCGGGACAGATCTGCGCACTTCCACGAGAACGGTCACCACGCCCAGATCCGGTGTCAGATCGGGACGAAACTAGCGCCGTTGCGAAGGGCACTCGGAGAGCTTCGACATATGTGAATTTCAGATCCGTCCAACAGTAGGATTTGAAATGAAAACCTCTACAACACCGCAGTTGTTTCTGGCCCGGAACACAGATCAAGCAAGACAGATCGGGTTCTGCCTAATTATGGGGTTTGACCGAAGGGAAATTGGAAGATCTGGGCTTTGGGAATTTTATGGGTGAGAGGGGAAAGTGATGATCACACACAAATATTTTTCTAATTTTCTGATGTGATTTTGGGGGGAAGAAAAATAGATCTACAGACTACTATCTCGCAGATCTGCAGAAAGGCAGACTGCAAGGGGCGGAAAGAATTAACTGGGAGGAGGGGCAAACGGCGGCTGATTGAGGTGAAAATTAAACTGTAAGAAGGGGGAAACACGGGGAACAAACCCTCAAAACCTCAACTCGATCAGATGGCTGGATCTGGAGATACAACCTTTTCTTTAAGCTTCTGTTCTGCAGGTCGCAGGTCTGGACAGCAGGATGGAGAACGGGTTGTGGCGGCTTGTTGGTGGCTCCGATGGCGGCGGCGGCGGGGGGGCTGAGAATCACACTCAGAGGAGAAGATAGAACTTGGAATCACTCCAAGATTTAGGGCATCTCACCCAGAAATCACAGCAATCTCTGCTGCAAGAAGAGAGGGAAGAGAGGGGCACCCAAGGGCTTCTCACACAAAATTCTGATTTTTTCTTCAATAATTCTATGAAAATATTATTACAAGAGACATTAAGTAGTAAACCCTAGACCTAGGACAAATGACCTGAGATACCCTTGGTCAATGGGACATATTGGGGAAGGGAGACAAAAGAGAATAAAAAAAATCCCACAAGGGGACAAAGGAGGGGGCGCCCTCTTTAAAGAAGTGAAATGGGAATTTTCTTCTATTTGGTCCAAGTCCACCTTGGACCACGGACCAGCCCCTATGGGCCCTAGCATCTAGGTGGCCCAATGGGAGAGAGGGTGGGGGGCCAGCTGGGCCTAAGCGGCCTTTTTACAAAGAAGCCCAGTAATTTAGCCCAATTAACTCTCTCTTGACCCAAAATGAAACCCAAAATTATAAATACACACCAATGACAGTCTAGACAAATACACTCCAAAAAATTTAGTGGCCTAGCTCCGATGCCCCATCAGAAACATTATTTTGGGACGAATCAACCCAAATCAGACAAATCAAGATGGCCTGGCCAATTCCTTAATGACTTGGCCAATCTTGACCGATTAGGATTTGATTAAAAGGGAAATAAAATTTATAAATGTCCCTTATAGAATTTTGCATTTGAAGAAATACCTTTTTACTTACAAATATGCTTTTTATTTATAAAACTTTGTTTTTAATTACAAAAATTCGTTTCTATTTCTTTAAGCTGAATTGGCTCACTTCCTTTGGATAGGCCAATCCGGCTGCTACGATGTCATTTGGATCAGGGATACCTGATCTAGGCATTTTTCGAAGAATCAATTGCTACAGATCGGGGTGTCAAAATGAGTCTAGACTGTTAGTACCCAATAATTATGGGACTGGGTATAGCCGCCTACCCGATGAGAGCCCCATTCTCATATGCTATATAAAATTTTGAACAAATTGCTCTAATGGGTCTGAAATCAAGCCTAATTGTCCTCTGTGTCAGAGCTTAAGATAAATGAATTTCTTTTCAAGTCTGCTAGACACAATGTCAAATGATTTTTTTTTATAAAATTACATGAATCACAACCTATTTATCCAATAAATTTATCGGGTCTGGTACATGTATGGTCTACACATTTTGGATCCGAGGACAACTTACAACGCTAGTGTTTACACGCAAAAGAAATTAACAGGAAATTGTATGTGTTCATTTATTGAACAAAGATGCACATTTGTCGCCATTTGATTAGCATGTGCATGATTATTTTCGCGTTTTATGTTTAACATACGATTTAGAGTTCGTGTGCTAGACGTTTCTCCACCAGCCGCAGTCGGAGTTAATTAACATCGGAACAAGTCCGAACACCTTTGATTAACTGTCAAAAATCTTTTTTAACCCTTACGATCTCCGTTGCAACATCGGGGATCCGATCCGAGGGAAAACCCCAATGAGCTTGAGCAGGGGTATATTCATAATTTTTTCCTAAATTAGGGTTTATGTGCAATATTCCCTAAATTGGGGTTGGTTTGTGGTTTCTCACAACTGGGGGCTTATGTCGAAGGAAATAAGCCCCCACCCCCCATGCAATTCCCAAAGCTTCTCATAACTTTCTGGGGTATTTATGCAATTTCATAACTTTTGGGGTAGAATTGCAATTTTTGAATTTTTGGAGAGTCGAAGATGATTTTTTCACCCAATTTGGACGCATTTGAAAGGACTTGAACATTTCCCAAAGAATTTCTGAACTCTGAAATTTTAGCATAATTTCTGACATGTTTACAATTTCACCAAATGTGAGGGTAAAACTGAAATTTTTACAAACACTAGGGTTTTTCCTGTGATATGACAACAAATTCCCAAAATTTTGATATATCTGGGATCAACATAGCTTTTCCATAGTTTTTATTGATTTGATATCAAAATAAAAAATAATTATCTCACATAAGGGTATTTTGGTAATGTACTCTTTTAAGTGAGGTTTTTACACAAAGCATGGGTTCAAACTTCAAAAAAACTTCAAGGCAGGCCGCCTCCAGCTGCTCCCCGCGCTCCAAGGCGCTCCAAGCTCGAGGCGGTCTCGTTCTTCCTCTTCTCTTCTCTTTCTTCTCTTCACCAAAGCCTCCTATTTGTAGGTGAGAAGGGAACACGGAGGTGAGACCTCCCGGTTTGCAACATTGATTGCGTTGATGAGAGGCTCTCCAGGTATACTCTTCTCTTTGTCCCCCCCCTTTTTGTTTTAGAACGAGAGGCCACAGCAAGAGGAGGGGGTTCCTCCGGGTTTGCAGACCCGGGGGCCTCCTCCCAGCTGCTTCTTTTTTTTCTTTGTTTCACAGCATAGCAGGAGAGAGGGAGAGAGAGAGAGAGACCCGGTGGGGTCCCTCCCTGGGCTTCACAGCCGGAGGTGGTCACTCCGGGTCTGCATTACCCAGGGGTGCCACCTCCAGGTCTGCATGACCCGGAGGTGGTCCCTCCAAGTCTGCAAAACCCAGAGACGCCTCCCTTCGGGTATGCAGAACCCGGAGAGGCCTCCCACGGGTTCCCCTTGCGCCGCCCAAGAGAGGAGAAAAAAAGGGGGGCTGTCCCTCCTGGTCTTCAAATTCAAAAAGGTGTAAAACCCCTTTGACTGTCCTTTTGTGGAACTTTTATATGATTCCCTGCTCATCTCTGCAAGGCGGCAGCACATGGAGATTCCCTTGATTTCTCTTGTTTTTCTCCGACGTCGTCCTGCTGCCCTTGGGTCCCGGAGTGCAGTGATAACTCTGTGGCACGTTGGAAACGCCCCTCAGACGCTGGGGATCGCCATTATTTGACTGTTTTTGCTGCATGGGTACGTGGTTTTAACACTGCCAACCATGTGTTCGACAAAATTATCGTGTGCTAAAACACACAATTTTTATGTAGATAATGCCCGCTCGCCGGGACTCCGAGGGCATTTAAAATTAACCCACGTGTAACGGCCACGGTTTTATACCGTTTTACGCCGTCACTTAGTGAATCTAATTTGGACAATTTCTTTGCTCTGGAAATATTCAGAAAAATGTGATAAAAATTGCAGGGTTCAACACCTAGCTACAGATTGAACTTAAAACTCTTCCATTGCTAATTGCTATCCACCTCTTGATGGGTGCTGAATTCCTCATGATGGCTCCTCACTGCCGGATAACAAATGTAATCAAAGTCCAACCACTAATGGGCATCCTCCATATGTCAAAGCCATCAAACACTAAACTAGTACTGGTGGTTTCCTTTTGCAACAATAGAGATTGGATCCATCCTAAACAATAGCTGATCACCTGAAGCCACCAGTTTCCAGAAGCTGCAGCAGCCCCCCCAATAAAAAAGCAAGCTGCCGACCACATGCCACTCACTGGGAATCAGTCCGGGATTCCATAGGTCAACTCCTACCAGACTGGAAGCTGACAATGGCAAGTAACAGAACAGTTCCACCTCTTGGGAGTTAGGACGTATTGCAATAAGTAAATTCGGCCACCATCAGCAACTATTTCTGCTAGTAACCTATCTTCTAGTGACTCCAGCTCACTCAGGGTAAACTCCAAACTCTTCCTGACCTAACTGAATAGGTCAGGGATACAACAACTCCTTCCAACTGGACTGTCCTGGATTGGAAGTGAAGTACATCTCTGGGCTCAAGAACTCAATAGAACAGGTTTTCACCACCTAGTAATCACCTAGTCAGACAAAGAGACATCAACCTATGCCCATGTAGAGACTAGGATACAACAACTCCTTCCAACTTGACTGTCCAGGATTGGAAGTGAAGTACATCTCTGGGCTCAAGAACTCAATAGAACAGGTTTTCACCACCTAGTAATCACCTAGTCAGACAAACAGACATCAACCTAAGCCCAATAGCCCATGTAGAGACTAGGATACAACTCCTTCCAACTGGACTGTCCTGGATTGGAAGTGAAGTACATCTCTGGGCTCAAGAACTCAATAGAACAGGTTTTCACCACCTAGTGATCACCTAGCCAGACAAACAGACATAAACCTAAGCCCATGTAGAGACTACTAATAAAGAGTCTGGATGCATACAACATTTATGTGCACTTTGGGGATTCCCAACCTTTTATATGCACTATTAAGGTTATTTTTCCTTCGAGGTCTAATTTAGGAGTTTTTTGCCTAGTATGGATAAACTGAGTATAAGAACAACAAAAACAGTAGTTTGCATTGCTGTAGATATGACTGGCGAATGTCAAGTGTAAGAGGATGTAAACCACCCCACCTAGTGCCCTAGTGGATGCCACCGGCAGTAGACCCAGTCTTTCTTTCATCAGGTGTACCTATCTCCCCCCTCTTATGGCTCCACAATCAAGGGCACACCTTCAGTTGAGACACAACAGACTTTGCTTTTTAAAATGCTTCAGGCATTCATGAAGTCCTCAAATGCGGCTTCCCTCTTAAGTCCCTATTGGTGCCTTCAGTGCATTGTTCACCATCAAGGTACTTTTTTTAAAGAAAAGGGTGTACTATACCACCAATTTTAATACTAAAGAGAGGTGATACAATCAAAACAAAAGGAAGAGGAGAGGTTCACTTCAAAAGAAGAAAAAGTTACGGGCGAGCTCCCATGTCATTGCACTCTGCAGCAGACAAGTGAATAAGGTGTCTACTCCAAAGATACAATAAAGAAACACTTCGATGATAAAAGTATTTTCAACATAAAGTTTACTTCCCTGAAAAATGACTTCATTGCACTCCTTCCAAATGCTTCAATAAATGGCATGTGGTATGAGAGAAGTGAATTTCTTCATCATCTTTTCCTGACTCTTATTCCTGAGTGTCCGAAGAAAAGCCACATATCATGCAGTGTAGAAAATACACATTGAAAGCCTACCAAATCACCATCAAGGAACTAGTCTCATGGATTTTAGACGCTAGGCCTCATATCATAAACCAACTATTCTCATATCCTTACCAACTGCCCCTCTAATCCAACCCACCAGGTGCACTACTGATCGAACTCAAGTTATAACCATGGAGTAATTCTATATCTCCCTTTCTGTATGAACTAGCCCTTCACGTTGTGCTCATCCTTTCATATCCTCAAACTGGATATGAACTTCAAACAAAATCTGAAGTAAACTATATGCACATACAGATTGGATACCTGGATGTTCTCATAGAACGGATGGTCAATATCAACTGGAGCACATGTATCCACTCTGGTGTCCTTTTTATCATCTTCATGCTTTTCATTGGTCGGTTTTGGATTTATGGCATCATCAGTTTGGCCACATCAAGTCTCCCATCATAAAATCTCATTTAATACTGACATCTTAAGTTCTAGGTCATTTTCTACATTATTCGGATTTAGAAGCTGGAGTTGACAAAATATTTGACTTTTTCCCTTTCAATAATGCGAGCATGCGCCAACTAAACTTTTTCTACAACTAGTGCATTCAAGTTTGCCGCCTCACCAGAATTATCATTATGTTACCCCATTGATGATCATTCTTGCTATACATGGGTGTTCAACGACATTTGTGCCATGCATTTACGGAACTTCAAATATCTTAGCTACAATCTTGACTATTCTCATTATTCATCAGCATGGCTGCTTCAACATCATTTTGAATTAGCCACTGTCTATCATATTTTAATTCATGATTCGTTTCTTTATTAGCAAAGATGTATGAAATTTTTGAAGCAAGGGTGAGTACATGGATACAATGTACAATTGCAGTAGACTAATTAAAAAGAAATAGGAAAATCATTCTGGAAGTTAAAATGCATCTATGACAATGGACGTTTCTTCCTGAAAAAGCCATCTATGACAAAGGACATATCTTCCTGAAAAAGGCATCTAAAGTCATGATACCTACAATTGAAAGGCATCAACTCAATAGAAGTCTTCTTAAAAAATGCAACCACTGTTTACGACATCTTTCCAAAAGTTCTAGTTAGGGCTGCCAACAGATACTCGCTACCCGTTATTCTGATCTCTTTCTGAATCAGATAACAGATATGGAATACGACTAAAGCCCACACAATAGCCTATCGGAAACGGAAAGTGGATACTCGATAACTATCGGAGTTGGAAACTGAAACAGTTGTTTCTGCATCCACAAATCAGTTTCCATTTCTGATAACAAATACATATTTATTTTTTATATAATATATATATTATTAATAAGTTGTCTGAGTTTAGACCATTGGATGAGATTCTATTCCACATCCAATGGTTAGGATCAAAGGTATAGATTTACATGTGAATTGTGTGGTTTTTATCGTTTATATTATTTGCAGTGTGGTTTTATTATTTTTTGACTTTTTTGCAATAGATAATCCATAATTTTTGCAAGTTTGAAGTTTATATTTGATAAGTGTCATGACACTTCTATGAGTTTACAGTTTTCTATATAGATTATGTAGACTTCTATAATGTGGATATTTACATTTTAGTCAAATAGGTAAAATTCTGTTAGAAGGTATCTGAGAAACTTTACTAAAAGAGCAATATGCACATCCATCCAGATGAACGCTAGTAAACAACAATCTTCTGCAGTGGCAAGTTCCCAAGTACTGACCTCTACTAGAATTTTGAACTGTGAACGTATACCATCAACAACTTTCCTAAAACGGGACCTACAGAGGTAAGACAAACATTTTTTAATAAGAAAGGCATTAGTATTACAGGGCCTGCTTTCTATTATGCACTAGCAAGCATAGCATAGTATGAAAAGAAACAATAAATTATGCAAAAAAAAATATGATTATAAAAGCCATATGCAGATAAAAAATAAGAAAACAATAGACATGGAGAGTTGTGCAGTGTGAAACTGATCAAACAAAAGGTTGAAACCAGAGGACTGGTGTGCTTCAGACTAACATTAGAAAAAATTGCAAGGATGATTGGTGAGCCATTAATTGAGGACAGAAAGAAAGCACAACAATTTAGATGAAATACACAAGTCAAATATACACCAGATTTGACTCAACTAAGAGAGTTTCATCCATGTTGAAGTCCTTGTAAGGAGGTGCAACCTAGAAAGATTTGGATGTAAGTGATGAAAGTAGACCTAAAAGAATGAAGATTAGAACATTTGGTTCTCAATAAGAATGTTTGAGTTTCTGGGCTTTGCGTGAGGAATGAAGCACGGATGGCAATTTCGGCCGAAACCGAAACGTTTCGGTTTCGGACCGAAATGATCCAAAACTACCTGGCCAAAACCGGGCCGAAACCGAAACCCTGCAGTTGGCAAAATAATAATAATTTATCTGGTTTCGGACCTGGCCGAAACCGACACCAAAACCGAAACTGCCATCTATGGAATGAAGGTACAATGTTAGACTTGCAGACAAGGGATATTGATGAATGCCGATATATCTCCAAAATGTTTCCACATATTTCTCGAGCCCAGTTTTGATTCCTTCTATCACAATCAACTTTCTTCTTCTGTTTCATTTAATCTTATTCATAACTACTATTTTTCTTTCAGTCTTTCACCAATCTAGGGGATCAATGAGACTCACTACTGGTCGACTAGAATCACCTAGAGTTTTCAGGCACATTTTATCAAAAGGCAAGTTTCTGTAGTCTGCCAACCTTAGCTAGGCCTCTGCATAACAAAACGTTAGTGCCAAGTTTACAGCAGCCCAAAACTTCAAAATTTTCTAGATTTCACCGCTGTCATGAGCTGATCCAAATTGATAAAGGTTTATGAGGGTGATGATGATCCTGAACACAGGCAAGATCTGAAAGTTTAGCACATACCTGTCCCTAAAGAAGAGAAAAAGATAAGGACATAATTCATAAACACACAATAGAGCAACGTGTAGAAAAGACTCAATAAATAGATGGTTATCTTTTAGGAGGGTTCTAGTAGAAATGCATACGCTTCCTCAATTATTTTCTATATCACCTCCAAAAACTTTTCCAAATTAACTTTGGGATCCCGAAAAACACAAAGGCAGAGGTAACGAAGATGGGATCAGGCTTGATGACCAAGAAAAATTGTTCAACTCCTATAGCATGGATGTACAAATTTACCACCCTCATGTTATTTGCTCTACATCAGGAAAAAGAGACCAATGCACTTACTTGTCTCATCTTGTTTGAAGTAAATATTCCAATATACATAAGAAACAAATCAGCTCATAGATCATCTGAAAAGTATGTTGCATTTTCCAAGCTTTTGAGTATCCCCCAACCATCTTGAAATAGAGAAATATCAAATCTCCTGCTCAAGCGACCACTAGTCTCCATTCATTTGACCATCGTGTTTCGAAGTAGTCAAAAAATTTCCTTAGTGTTCTTATAACACCAGTTGCATATATATATATTTGAAGCTATGGTGGCAGGTATGCAAAAGAACAGACCTTGGTGCATATCACTGGGAGATGATAAAGCAATGATAAATAAACTGTGACTTAAGATCAACTTGGATACCTGAAGGGAGCCGTTAGGGGCAAGGACAAAAAGACTAAACAGAGCACATGGGCATAGACTGGAAGAAGTTAGTATTCACAATTAAGATGTAACTTTTGATCGAGTAAGGCACCCCCTTTATCTGGGCCTTTTTCCTTTCTGGAAGGTGGTCAACTGATTACAATTCATTAAAGTAAGACAAAAGGAGAAATAAGACGTGAGAAGTTTATGCCCGGCACCTTGATCAAAACCAGGACTTCCAGGCTAGTAATTTGTATATAGTCCTCTATCAGCAATTACACCACAGCATGAAAAAAATAAAGGAACTTAGAGTAATTACCAAGCTACTTTCACATTTTTTCAGAAAGGACCGCCATCCTCTTAAACTAGACAGCAATTTGGAGTCTTGAATTAATGCTTTTGCAAATCCTAGACAACCTGAGCCGAAGCCAGGTGACTTGTCAGCACCTTGCCTCACCTCGTCGCCTAGGATAGCACCCCAAGTGCCTTTGATAATACAGCTATTGTTTGCTAGTCTATACTTGGGATCCCACTAATCTTTCCTTCCATATCCTTTTCACTCAGTTCTTGATGTTACCTTTTCTCCCCCAGCTTAGCAAAGTGATAGCAAACACTATCATCATGCCCAGGGTTGACTTGATCGTGTCCATAAACTGCAAGAAACCTATTGTAGCAATGAGGACTCGTGCTGAAGAGGTGGCTGTTGCACCAAGCACTATTGGTTTTGGTGACTTCTGACCCACTATTGAGATCACGAGTGGAGGAGGCTCCATTATTTGAAGATCGTAAGCAATGCTACTAGTGTTTGTAGACCCTTGCAAAGAGTAGCAGAGTACATCTGCAATCTGTGGCTCCATCCCCATGGACCCCATCAGCGTTCTCCGAGGACGTATAGACGATCACCTCCTTGCCAGCAGCAAAGGAGAAGGTTGTAGAGGAGCTATCATCCAGCCCAGCTGAATCCTCAGCTTTGTGCCAAGTTATAAGAATTGTGGCCTGATGCCGTATTTGTCATTTCTCCTTTTGCTTGGAAGTATGAATTCCCTCATGTATTGAGTACAAGCCCTTCTGCATGTTCTGTTAAGGAGATTCCTCCTGAGCCATCGAGTCAGGAGGGCACATTGGGAGAGCTGGAGGATTTCTCGCACCTTCGTATTGAGTGGCCCGATGCTCCACAGACATGCCCCCGTACGGGGGCTGAGACGATTGCCATGATCATCAGCGGCCTTCAGACTCTGCTTCATCAGGAGCCTCTTCCCTCCATTGAAGTTATGCAGGGCAACCTTGAAAGACATACCAAGGCGTATCACATGTTGGGGTTACCCAAGGAGCCTTGGATGGCCGCATTGGGGAAGATTTGGAAGGAATTCGGATATCTCTACACTGCCGAGCAATGGCGAACAGGTGCCTTAGTTGAAATTCCGCAGTTGGAAGAAGAGATTGCGGCACTAAAAGAGGAGGCCAAGGAGACGGGCTTGAAGGTCAAGGCATCATGGGCTCACGGGGCTGTGTTGGAGGCAGAATATACTCGGAAAAAAGTCTGAGTATAGGAGCTTGAGAAGGAATTATTGGGGCCTCTTGTCTCTTCCCAACAGGATGCCGAAGCCATAAAGTATGTACGAGAGGAGGTGAAGGCCCTCACAAGGTGGGGTCCGTGGGGAATTGCCATCCACGATCAAATCGACACAAGGCAAGCCCAGATTGATCAACTGAAGAAGAATGAGCCCAAAAACACCCTAAGTATTAGATTTGATGTACATTCTTTTGTTTCGTAGTCACCCCGAGGCTAGTCTCGGGATCCCGCATTCTGTTCATGAATGAGAACCAGTCCACTTCCTTCATGGAATTTGTGATGTCTCTTTTTTTCTTTCTTTTTTTAATCACATTATTAACTTTAGCGTCCTTTCGGGTTTTCACCAAAGCCAGCCCCCTCTTGCTTTTGCCGGCGCACCCTTTTGGGTTTTCACGTCCCGAGATTACTTACTTTTGCCTGAGACGCCCTTTCGAGTTTTCACCTCAGTCAGGTTATAATCTTTTTGCCCTTAGACATCCCTTGATAGGAAGGCCTAAGTCTGTCAAGGCACCTCATTTTTAAGTTCCATTTTTTTCTTTTCTTTTTCCCTTTTTTATACATGTACATTGGTGACGGGACAGAGAATTTGAATTTTTTTATTGACCTTTCACCATGAAGAAGATGTTGTGACTTCTCTGGTTTGATGATTTCAGTTAAGGAGTCAATGTGTTTTAAATGATTGGCAACAGCTTAATTGGCTGTGTTGACTTTACTGAATTTACTGTTGACTTTGTATTGACTCCTGCAGCATTGGTTATTTTGATGACATTAACTTAGTTAGATGTATTGCTAAGTCTTTTAAGCACTGAAGTTAGTGTTAGTCAATGCATGTTAAGGTCGATGTTAGTTTGTTTGTATATTAGCTAAGGTCGATGCTAGTATGTTCATATAACTAAGGTCGATGTTAGTATGTTTATATACTAACTAAGGTCAGTGTTAGTATATGGGTTCACTAACATAGGTCGATGCTAGTATGCTTATATCCTAACTAAGGTCCATGCATATGCTTACAAGGTCGGTGCATCTTTTTCTGTCCTGTGCATTCAAGTCTGTGCACATTCTACCCTTGGTCTATACAAGGTCGGTGCTAGTTGCACCTTCTGCAGACCTAAGGTCGGTGCATGTTGTCTATAGTGCATTCGAAGGTCGGTGCATGTTTGCCTTAGGCAGATGCAGGTCTATGCACATCTGTACTAAGGTCGGTGCACATGTGTTAAGCACAATTGCCCTTGTGCGGTACAAGGTCTGTGCACACAGTGTAGTAGTCGATGCACACATGGCATCTTGCATACTGAAGTTTGCTACACTGTAGCAGGTCGATGCATGCTTTTGTTTAACTATCAAGGTCGGTGCACCTTTCAGTAAGGTCTGTGCATATTTGTTATAGGGATGACTTAGGTCGATGCTAGTTGAGCATACCAAGGTCGATGCTAGCTACTGAGGCCGGTGCCAACTGAACTCAGGTCTATGCTAGTTGCATCAGGTGCATGTTAGGGTCTGAGTCTGTCATATCTAATGTCATTGTTAGACTGCTCATAAGGTATGTGTTAGAAGACCATGCCTTGAGTATTGGGTCTATGCTAGTTAGCTATAGCTTAGGTTAAAGTCTGTGCTAGCTATTGCATTTCTCACTATGGGTCGATGTTAGTTGTGCATTAAGGTATGTGCTAGCCCAGTGTTTCACGCATGTAACGTCAGTGCTAGCATGCATAAGGCTCATGCATTCAAGTCATTGATAGCACATGAGTTTCATACATTAAGCATCAATGGCATGTGATTCTCTATCTTCATGATTTTAATTACATATCTCTATATATGATCAATGCATGTGTATATGGTGGTTTAATTGGTTCACTTGTGCTCATGAATTCTGAAGCATTAAGTCAGCACAATTTATCAAACACTTAACACTCTATCTATGCTATTGCCAGGACAACCATATGGTCGAGCATCTACTGAGCAACATGCGACTCACCTCACGTGGAGCTTAAGTACCAAGTGATCAGCACGTGATCCAAGGCAGGCTGATACCAGGTGATCCTACCACGTGTAAAGCAGCGACACTGTGATGCTAACACGTGGATAAGTCAGAACCAGATCTGGCTTGAAATTTGGGCGGGAATTGTGACGGCCACGCACCCATCTCCTGGAGTCTATAAAAGGAGGGCCGATCGCCCAGTTCAGAGATATAGAGAGCGGGAAGAAAAAGTTGAACAAGGCACAAGAAGAAGAGTGAGCATCCAGAGAGCTGAAATTCAGAAGAGTGTAGAGAAGAGACTCGAGTGAGTTATCTGCCACTGGTTCCTGGTTCAAAACCAGAACCAGTCTGCTCGATTAGAGCTACATTCGCTCAATTCAGAGCTACATTCTCTTGTTCTTTTAGCTTCTTTTATTTGTTTTACAAACCTTTGTTTACTCAAGCTGTTTGTCAGCGGATTGTAGAAGCTGTGAGTCAGCAGTTGGCTAAGCTGTATTGCCCAGCGGCAGAGGAAGATTCCTCTTGATAGCTAAAGCTGTAAGGCTCAGCAATTGTAGGGAACTTGTTCCCCGAAGCTGTGGATCAGCAGTCGCAAGCTGTGTCGCGCAGCGGTTTGGCAAGCTGTAATGCCCAGCAGTGAAGCCTTACTCAATTGAGTAAGGGGTGGACGTAGATCTCTGGAGGAGATCGAACCACCTAAAATCCTTTGTGTCCGTGGTTGCTAGTCTAAGTGTGTTTGCTGCATTTTTCTCTGCTGAACTGTCTAAATTAATTGTTGGATTTCTTGTTCATTTGTGAGCTAGAAGAAGGTATATAAAAAGACTCCACACAAAGGGTAGGTCACGCTTACCTGGAAGGTGGATTTCTTGTGTGAGGAGTCTCCTAGAGTCTAACCTCCGCCAGGTACCTCTTCCAAGTTCATTGGTGTGCAATAGATCAATTAGCAATTAAGTCAGTCACTATATCTACTGACATTTTTGCATACTGATATTGATCTATGAGTTGATTGTTCTGTGATCTCTTTGGCGGTTGTGATCAAGTACTTTTGAATTCCGCATATATCATTTAACTTTGTTAATTTTACGGGAAAAGATCTATTCACCCCCCTCTAGATCTATTTTACAGATGTGGGGCCAATGGTTATGTGCACGTGGTTTCTAACCCTCAAGGGTATGGGACCAAAGGCATGGATATCCCTAGAAGATTTGGAACCATGGGTATAATTATTGGTGGATGCTGACCTGTAAGGGCTTTGAAACCAAGGTTTGGGATTTGGTGGTGGTTGCCGACCCTGGGAGGTTCGGAACAAAAGTTTGTTTCTGTATGGTTGCTGGCCCGCAAGGGTTTGGAAGCGAAGTTTGTTTCTGGGTGGTTGCTGACCCGCAGGGATTTGGAACTAAGGTTTGGGTTTTGGTGGTTGGTAACCCATAAGGGGTTTGGAATCGACGTTTGGGTTTTGGAGGTTGTTGAACCTAGGAGGGTTGGAACATAAACTTGTTTTAGGGTGGTTGCT
Organism: Amorphophallus konjac; assembly: GCA_022559845.1. NCBI lineage: Eukaryota > Viridiplantae > Streptophyta > Magnoliopsida > Alismatales > Araceae > Amorphophallus > Amorphophallus konjac. The sequence goes on from CM040117.1 coordinate 23,295,848, forward strand.
AACCAGCAAGGGTTTGAAACCAAGGTTTCTTTTTGGGTGGTTGCTGACCCAGAAGGGTTTAGAACCGAAGTTTGTTTTTGGGTGGTCATTGACCCACAGGGGGTTGAGAACCGAGGTTTGGGTTTTGATGGTTGCTGACACTGGGAAGGTTTGGAACCAAAGTTTGGTTTTGGGTGGTTGTTGACCCGCAAGGATTTGAAACTGAAGTTTGTTTTTTGGCTGGTTGTTGACCTGCAAGGGTTTGGAACCAAGGTTTGGGTTTAGGTGGTTGCTGACCTACAGGGGTTTGGAACCAAAGTTTGTTCTTGAGTGGTTGCTAACCCGCAAAGGGTTTAGAACCGAGGTTTGGGTTTGGATGGTTGCTGACCCACAAAGGTTTGGAACTGAAGTTTGTTTTTGGGTGGTTGCTGACCCAGAAGGGATTTGGAACTGAGGTTTGGGTTTTGCTGGTTGCTGACACTAGGAGAGGGTTTGAAACCTAAGTTTTCTTTTTGGGTGGTTGTTGACCCGCGAGGGTTTGGAACCAAAGTTTGTTTTTTTGGGTGGTTGATAACTTGTAGGCATTTAGAACCAACGTTTGTTTGGGTGGTTGCTGACCCACAAGGGTTTGGAACCGAAGTTTGTTTTTGATGGTTGCTGACCTTGGAAGGTTTCAAACCGGAGTTTGAGTTTTGACGGTTGTTGACCTTGGAAGGTTTGGAATCGGAATTTGAGTTTTTGTAGTATTGTTTTTGTGATCACAGTGGGACCAATAATGCAAGAAAGATTGGCTTAAGTATGATGGTTTTAGCCATGAACAGGCATGGGACCTAAGAACTTGTTGCTGATTTTGGAATGAGGATCCAGGATGGAGCTCCCGGACAAATGATGATGATGATGATGATGATTTGACTTCTTTCTTCTTCTTCTTTTTGTTGTTGTTTGTTGTTTTTTTCATTGACCTCGATGCCCTTTCGGGTTTTCACCGAAGCCAATTGACCCAAACTTTTGCCTGCACGTCCTTTCAGATTTTCACACAGCGGGAGTTTCCATTTTTTGCCAGAAGCGACCTTTCGAGTTTTCACCTCAGTCAGGGTTCTTTGACATTGTTGCCCCTAAACATCCTCCGAAGAGGGTGTCTAAGTCCATGGGGGCACGGCACTTGCCAGCCCCTTTTTTTGAACTCCGGAACTAAACTTTGACAACAGAGTGGCCCGTTGGGGGTGGGTCGTGTACAAATTCATGTTCAAGAGCATAATACAATTTCATATGTTTCACATTGAGAGGGGTGAAGAGAATATTTCCTTTATGATCAGCAAATGTGTATGTGCCTCCTCCGTAGACCTTCTGAATCATATAGGATCCACGCCAGTTGAGGGCCAGTTTGCCACTAGAGTTGCCTAACATCACTTCCCGTTTTTTTGACTATGACGAGGTCACCTTTCTTGAATATACTTTCTCTCAAAAGTTTATCATAAGCTTGCGACATCCGAGCACAATATGTTTGAAGGCGTTGAAAAGCTGCCAATCTTTCACCTTCTAGGTTAGAAAGCTCCTCAAGTCATCTTTCAATTTCACTTTGATCATGTTACTGCAATCCATAATGTACGCTAATCAATAGGATGCAAGTTCAATTTCAATTAGCACCATAGCTTCCACCCCATAGACTAGGAAGAAGGGTGAACATCCCATGAGACTTTTATACATAGGTCTATATTCCAAAGAGTTCATGTATCTTTTCACCCCAATCTCTCTTGCGGCCACCGACTATCTTGGCCAAGAGTGTGCAAAGAGTCCTATTAAATGCTTGTGGACCACGGAATTTTTCATAGAAAAATAAACATTTGAATGTTCTTTTTTGAAAAGAGACATTCCTCTATGTGTAGAGGTTTATTCCGTGGGTGCGCATGATATCAGACGATTTGGGTTCGGGTGTTGGACCTCTCCCCACTGACCGAAGTCAATGTTGATTTACATCGGCCTAACGTCTGAACACCTTTGTTTAACTGTCAAGGAAGTCCGAAAATATCCTCTATAGGGGTTCTGATGTTGAGGGCTAGCTCGTTTGAAAGGCTCATAAGGACCACTCATTCACCACCAACCGATAGGATAACTGAGTTAGGGTTTCAACAGAGGCCCATTATATTTAGACAAAACCTTGAAATTTAGAAGTATGAATGCAAATGTGCGAAAGCCGTAAGCATTTTCGAAGTGGAGTAAAGGTTTCTAGACCCCGAAAGTATTTTGGTAATTTTATCTTCCTAGAGATATTTTGGTAATTTTCCCAAATTGACATACAAGGAAGAAAACTGGCAGAATACACCAAGTACATTCATAGCACAAATGGGTACAATGATTATCGGCGAGTTGTCGACTGTAAAAGGATCCGCACTAACGCGAGAGGTAGGGGCGTAGCCCCAATTACAAGAAGTTGCAGGGTATAACTGCAAATAACATGACTTTTGTTTCTCGCGGACCCGGAGAGAACATTTTTATAATTCCCTTGTTATGGGACAGAACTATTTAATTTAGTTGCCCCGGGACGCGGAAACTTACAAACATGGCCCACTGAGGGACAGAATTACAAACATACCCCTTATGGGCATAATTACAAGACCCGAGGACTTATCCCTCACAGGTCAAAACAATGAACAAAAAATCCCAAGTGCTACGTGAGAGATGCTCCGCAGGTTGTAGATATTTGTGCCTTGTCATTGCCTCCTTCTGGACCCTTGGGGGTCTATTTATAGAAGTGGAGGGCTAACCGGGGGTGTTTGAACCCATACGGGTTAAACAGGGTGAAAATGACCCCGGGGAGGTCATTTTCTCCCCTTTTTTATTTTTTTTTGGTTTGCGCGCCGGGGAAAGACCAGCCCGGGGTGGGAGGTCCCCGAACCCACCCAGGGTCAAATGACCCGGGGAAGGTCGGTGTGAGACCTGTCCGGGGTCATTCGACCCCGGGCAGGACCCTCCCGGGGTGCAATGACCCCGGGCAGGCCCCCCCGGGGCCATCCGACCCCGGGCAGGCCTGCCCGGGGTCGGCTGACCCCATGCGGGTCCCGCCTGGGTCTGCTCGGCCCTGCCCGCCCCCGCGCAGACCCGCCCCGGGGCCGGCGACCCCGTATGGGTCCCTCCGACCCCGGACGGGTCCCTCCTTCGTCCAGTTTTAAAAAAAAGGGGCTTTGGGGCTTTTGGAGCCGTGTTTGCTCGCTGCGCCACGTGGAGCGAGAGGAGAACGCTCCATCTTGTTCGTTGTCGTCTCGTTCGCGTCGTAAGTCGTGAAGAGAAGACTTGTTGTCGTCCATACTGCGTGGTACACGTGCGAGGGACTTCGTTCTTGGTGCGTATACCACCTTTTGTATCTCCTTTTCTCCTTGTAGGAACTTTCATTGCCCGTAGTTGCACGTTCAAAGGAGGGAGACTTCATCCCTTAGGGATTTTCCCAGAACTACACGATCCTAACAATCGTAGTAGCTTGAATCCGGCTCCCGACCATCTCGATTGCTGCGAGAGGTCTATAATTTGTAGAAATATGTGGGCTATGAAGCCCTATTACAGGAGGAATACTCTGTGGGGCGGCGATACACCTAATGTTGAAACCCCGCGTAGAAGTACTCCGCAGGGCGGCAATACGCCGAATAGAGACCTCGGCCAATGCGAGGATAATATCCTAGAATTTTGTGAGATAAATTACGGGTGCAACAAATGCCCCCCACGGGATATTCGTCAACGCCGGAGGCAAGGGGCAGATGGCCCGTGTCTTATATGATTTTCGCTAATCCCCAAGTTCGCTGACAGAACAAAGGGTCTTGTAGGACTGTTCAATAGTCTTATTGCTGTCCATATGCTGATTTGGCCCTTAATTGAGCTTCGTTACTTATCTTTGTCAGTCTGGTCTTGGCTTTGCAGCTCTTGCAGACATGGCTCGTCCCAACCGGAGCATAGAGACCTCCCAGAGGCCCAGAGCTGGGGGCTCGGATGACCACTATGTGCGGAGGACGGACAGACCTATGCCACCATTCCCTCATCGCAGCATTACTTATGAGGGCTTTGACGCGGTGGACCACGGACTTCCTTGGGTCACTGAGGGCCCGAGAGGGGAGACTGCTACCACTGAGGGTGCTGTTGATGTCTCCCGTATCATGAGGAGGCAAGGAGGTTATGTCTGCGATCGCTCAGGCGGATATCCATCACACTTCCCGCTGGATCGACATCTGTTGCCTTTCATTCAGAGCTTTGTGTCTCCTGGTGTAGAGGACGATGATACCCGCCTGGCGGGAGAGAGGCGCCGTCTCGAGCGGGCTATATTACTCGGGAGGGATAGCATGCAGGGCACTTGCACCTTCTCTTATCTGAGCTTCCCGGAGGGCTTTGTACGGCAGCGGCAGTACCCTGATCAGAAGAGTTTAGGCTTCTTCAGGGATTTTGACAGCTTCACAGTCTGGGCCGGGCCGGGCCGTCCTCACCGGCTATTTGGCATCTATCCGGGCATCACAAGGCCGCGGATGTTACTGTTGATGGGATGTTTCTAACTCCCTCTAGCGCAGCTTTTGCACATGATGACTATGATCATGACTGCTTTTAGAGAGGATTTTATCACAGATGGCTCCCAGCTGGTATGGGAAATGGGCAGTCGCTCCTTCCCACTGCTACTGTCGCGGTGCCACAGAATGGTTGTGGGGCATCTTGACAGTTTACAGAGCAGCACTTGACAGGGCGGGTATTCGCCATGCAGTTACCGCAGCTTTATATTTTTACCCTTGCCACACAGGGTTGATCCAGGCCTTCGCTGAGAGATTCAATCGGCACTGGAACACATTTGTCACCGCTGAGGGAGAGACTTCACTGGACTTGTGAGCTTTCCACAGGACTTCCGGTCTGCCAGTGTATGGACAGCCCTATGAAGAGTTGTCCCTGGATGATCTACATATCAGTGCTTCGGACGGAGCTGTCCGATATCTCTTTCCTTGCTGCTTCCGGTATCTGATGAAGACTTGGAGGGACTTAGCCCTCGTAGGCAAAGAGAAGGCTGCCCGGACGCCGAGGGTGACCCTGACTGCTTGGGTGACACACTTCTACAACGGCCCATATTGTTTCTATGAAGAATTTGCTTCTTCCGGCATGACATGGGAACAGTGCCAAGAGGTAGAACTTCGATTTGTTTCACATCCCCGTCATTTGCCCGCCCCAGCACAGGGGTGGAATTCGAGGGAGTTGCCGCCGTTGACGTACTTGGCAGCTTACTTGGCCTACTGGCTGGCCAGCTTCGTGATCCCTCATGGAGAGGAGGGGATTCTCTGGGCAGAGGTGATCTACCCGGCTTGTTTGATGGCATGTGGACGCAAGATTGCTATTGCTCCGACAGCGCTGGCGAATATCTACCATTCCTTCAGAGTTCTGACCACACATTCGTCACCCAGGGACAAGCACCTTCTAATGCCCACCCATTATTTGAGTGTGTGGGCTGGTCTGCTATTGCCGGAGCTTTCACAGAGGACACCAGCCGACAACCCAGCTGCTCCACTTATCTTCAACTTTGCTGGTCACCCGGACCAAGAAGCAGTTTCGCAGCTTGCCAGCGCCCGTCGTGCTTTGTCCTTCCTCCATACTAGGAGGGGTGAGAGTCTGGACTTCGACCACAGCTCCCACCTATACCGTCCTTGGAGCGGCAGGGTGACATGGTTGTCTGCAAATTGTCTTCGCGGGCTCTGCCTTCCTTACATGCACTGGCTGATTGGGTTGTTTGCATACGACCCAGAGTCCTGGTTTACCGCCGCTCCAGCACAGCAATTCTTGAGCCGTATTATCCGCTCCGGTTTGCCAGGAATTTCGGGTACGATCAGGCCATTCCCCCGAATGCAGATTTCCCTTTGGCCCTCCGATTATACAGACAGAGGGATGTTCACCTGGTGGTGGCTTCATGGCAGGACTTCCTCTTCTGTGACGTGAAGGAGGAGTATCTCATTCCAGAGCAGACGCGCAGGGGTCATTTTGACATGCACTATGCACGCTGGTGGTTCAAAATCAGTAATGTTTTCAGGCAGCGAGCTGACACCATCCGAGCTACTGAGGAGCGACGTCTGAGGAAGGAGGACCTGCCTCCCTTATTCCTCGACCCTGAGTTTGTCAGATCTCACTTTTCTAGGGCTGCCAAAGCCATTCGTGAGATAGAGGCTCGTTGGAGGGAGGAGGGGCTCCCCATTCCCGTCGACAGGAGCCAGTACACTGGGGCTTTGAAGCCCCTGAGGAGTGCGCCCGCAGCAGCTTCTACTTCTGGGCCTGCCCGCCAGAAGGCAGCCCTTGGGCCTTCGGCACGCTACTCCTGGTGGGAGGACTTGAAAGCTTCTTGTGGTCTGAAGACAAAATCGCAGCTGTCAGAGCCAGTTCCAGAGGGGGCGTTGGCAGGCAGTACCTTCACGGAATGGAGGGCCCACATCATCAATGCCGTGGGCTGTGCCGGCCCCATGGAGTATATTTCAGATTTGGAGGTGGCTGCCACCCCCAATGCCATCTTGGCCATAGTTAATATGGTTGCTCGGTCTCTCGGTCTGAAACCTGAGCAACTCATTCTGAAGCCCGAGAGGATCATACGGGAGCCAGGTATAAATTGAATTGTTCAGCTCTGTCCCTCTCTTTGTTCTACAATTTAAGATGTTTATTCATGCAATCTTTTATTTGCATATCATGGCAATGGCCAGGGAGGTGGTGCTTTTCCGCAAGGGCATGCTTCTGGGAAGAGGCCACGAGCTGAAAATCAACAAGATGATGACCCGCGGCTTACTACCCGCCTGCATTTCGGGGAGGAGTCTCCCACTCCGACAAACGTCCCTAGTAAGCACAAGAAGTTTTATTTCGACTCAGTATTATAACATGTTCATACAATGTTTATAACCTGACTAATTTCTCCCTCTTTTTTGATACAGCCCCTCCTGAGGCTCGGGCTACTGCGAGCTTTTCTCCTCGCCCCGGGAATGTCTTCACAGAGGGGGGATTGGAGGTCGATGAGTCCATCCCCGATATTAGTGTGAATATCGAGGGATTGGAACTTCCCACCGACGACTATACGCCGGTGACTGGCGCCTCCCCTGCGCTGGATGTAGGAGGAACCTCTGCTACCCAGGGTTCAGGTATATTTCTCAGCTTCAACCTCCGCTTTCCCTCTCTTTTTGAACTTGAGAGACTATATGCCTTGGCTGACATAGCATTGCCTGTTACAGGGGATCCCGGGATCCAACCCACTGTCCCTGTTGAGGAAGAAGGGAGTAGGTCCTCTGGCAGAAAGGGGACTTCTTCACCCTCAGATTCCTTAAGCGGGGGAAGCTCCAGCGCCTCGTCGAGCAGTGGAGGCTCTTCTTCTTCCTCAAGCTCCTCTGAAAAGGGAGAAATAAGGCTGAGCCCAGGTAATCTTAGGACTGAACGCCTCTCTCCTGTTTGAGAAATGAGCCTTTTGACTGATTTTATTGCATATGGTGCAGCTGTTTGGTCGACCTCCGCCCTGGGCGAGCTCGCTAGACTCATTGAGTCACGGCCTTCCACCGACTTGCCGGATTATGATGGAGATGGGAGGGCTCCGAACACTGGGACTGGGGTACCCGATGAGGTAACACCACCCTTAGCTGTAGGGCCATTGACAGGCACTGTTGCCTTTGCAGAGTCCAACGAGATGTAGGCTTCAGGTATGCACAAAGTATTTTGTACATTTTTCCTTTCGCATGTCCATGCATATTGATATTGTATAGCGTCCCTGACTTGGACAGCTGCTGATCATCCGGAGGAGAAGACTGATTTTTGTCACGCCCTGACGTGGAATATCGAGACGCGACGAGTCGTAAACATTCGTGTCGATCAAGAGCATGTATAATAGGGTCCAACCATAATGGGACACAAGAAGAAAAGGATACTTTTATTTCATCGAAATAAAGTTTTACAACATTCTTAAGCCTTAAGAGGCATAATATAACTTCCAAGTACGTAATTCTAGCAAGAGTACTACTCATAAACCTAGGTGACTAAGATAAACTTGATCCCTCGTTTCACTCTTGCCCGTCCACATGTATTTGGGGTTCATCGTCGGAATTACCTGCAATATTAACAGAAAACGTAGGGTGAGCGAAAAGCTCAGTAGGATTTATATCTCGATACCAGGCAACTTAAAGTAATTAACATTTTTGGATAAAGTTACTGTGCTATGTCGAGAAACGTAAATAAAACATGGAACATGAATAGGAGAGAAAGTAAAGAATGTAATCGCAAGTAGACAAGATATCAAGAGTAAAGTTCAAGTAGAGGACGATCATGTAAAAAGTATTACTATGGAATTGGCCATTTCATGCAAGTATGTACAAGTCAAATATTTCACGTAATTAAAGTACTTCAAGTAATTCACGAACTGTGGAATGTCATAAATTAATCTAGCAAGTCAAGCACTTCGGTGCAATGCCACACCAGGTCATTCAACTCCCATACGCACAAGTACTTTCGGGCGCTCCCCCCAGAACCAGACCGGGCCCCATTAACGCCAGGCATTGGGGTTATGGATCATAGATCCCAAGTATATTTAGACATCCATATAATATGTATGGCCAAAGAATTTCAAGGTAAAGGTTACTAAATAAAGTACAAATCTAGCAAAATTTATCATTCGAGATATGAGTAGTACAATAATTGCAAGTAGTTGAAAGAGAAGTTCGAAAAGGATTTAAGGCATTATGTTTAACGACATTAAGACGATAAAAGATTGGATTGTCGGACAAGGAACAATCAGCCCTTGCGGAAAATCTCGTAAAACGAGTTTAGATCAAGTTTTTCACAGTCGGGTGTTTAGCTAGAAAACTGAGGAATTACGGCCAGGTAAGAGGTGAGATAGTGAGAGGCTCCCCTCGCATTCGCAAGGTCCTAATTAAGAAACCACTTATCCACTTAAAGCGTTTGCTCGTGGACCTCTTTCCTTAGACACCGTTTTTCCTTGGGAATCTTGCTAATTACACGACTTGTTGAAAATGAGAAATAATTCTAGCGAAAATTCTATCCCGTTTTCCACAGTCGGAGCTTAACTAGAAAATCGAAGAATCACGGCCTGGTAAGAGGTGGGACAGCGGGAGGCTCCCCTCGTATTCACGAGGACCTAATTAAGTAACCACTTATACACTTAAAGCATTTGCCCGTGGACCTCTTTCCTTAGACACCATTCTTCTTTGGAAATCTAGCGAACTACGCGACTTGTCGAAAACACGGTAACACGATAACATAGAAATCGTTAAAATCGTATTGATCACGATCATGCAACTAAGCCCATGTAATTTTAACAGATAATATCTATTCCATTTAACATGCCAAAAAGATAATATAGTCATGGAGATCAAAGATATCATGAAGGTAACAAGAACTAGGACGGAAATATAAGCTCGTGGAATAGAATTATTATCTTCCATATCCTTAACTTAATCGTGTGTGAATTTGAATGATATGTAACTTAACATGACATATTTAACATACTAGATGATATCTTAGTTCAATTAGAACCTGAAGACATCACGATTGGGGTGAAGATCGCGCATCCGGAACACAGAAAGACACCGTGATCCGAGACGGATCTTCCTACGGTTAAAAATCGTGGTTAGATGCTCGGCCTACTTTAATGACTGAATCTCAATGGTGAACTGGTAGGTGCGAGCAATATTGCTCCATTGCCCATACAATTTTTCAAGTAAAGTTCACATCTCACAAGCAATAGAAGCATCCACACCTCACAGGCACTAGAAGCATACAGAACAACATGTTGAATGTTAGGACTAACAGAATTAACAATCCAGCCCATCACGAGACTATTGTTGACATCCCAAGGGGAGCCCTCGAGGTCACCAGTAGCAAGAGCCTTAGTGGAGTAATTGATAAAACCTAACTTGCCCTTCCCACTGAAAAAAATGCGAGCCAAAATGGCCCAAAGACGATAATTGGTAGCATTCAATTTGACTATAGTCATTTGAAGAGAGTAATTATAGGAAGTAGCCATCGAAGAAGAACCTACCAAAGTAGTAGAAGTCTCGGATACCACCGATTAAGAATCAGACTCAGAGACGGTCAAAATCTTCAATGAAGAGGTAAAAACAACCACAAGATAGAGAGTCACGAGAAAGATGCACCGCATCTAGTATCAAAGACTACCAAACACTAAGAGAGAAAGGGTACACCTTAATTAGGGGTCTCCGGAACCCGAGAAAGCGTAAGAGATGCTGGAACACAAGTGACAGAGGCCAGCGCAACAAGAGGGAGCCACTAGCCAGCCACCCAGAAGAGAGGAAAGAGACCACGATGGTCAGTTGGTGATCCCCTATTTTGAACAAGACATCGCAGCACTAGGGCGTGTCGGAGAAGATGCAAACGATCCACCCAAAATCCACAGAAGTCCTCTCGCAAGCTCTGATATCATGATGAAATCGCACAAGATGGGAGAGAAGAAAAGAGGAAGAAGAGAGAAGTAGGAGAGAGGGAGCCATTACACAAGAGTAGGTGACCTGTGGCCTTGAGAGAGAGTCGCAGGGCCCTCGTTTCTATTTATTATGTTAAGACAATCGATAAAATATGCAGCGGACAAGTATAACCCTCTATAGGGAAGAACAAAACAAAACACCCTAACAGCTAGCGGATATAATAAATAAAAGAAGACAGGGACAAAAATGCCCCTCTAACCATGACGGCATGACCGTGACTACAATAACCCTAAAACTTCAAAGACACCCAACATACACATCCTAGGCTTTCAAAGCATCCCCAATCCACTAGAATGAACCTCTAACCCTAGAATGACCATATTACCCTCCACATCTGTCCAAATTTAAAAAGGCTATCCTTTAAAAACTTTCCCAAAACCTCCTAAATGCTTGGCTATCCTTCAAGCCTTTCTTGGGTCAGAAAAAAAGTTCATAAGCTCACTCCTAACCATGCTTTTATGATCAAGTTTAAGAGTTATGTTCTTTGTTTCATTTAGGGCATTATCAAGGACAGTTAATCAAGGATTCGCTCATAAGCGATGTAATTAACACTGGCCGAGGTTGCTAGGGATAGTCAAAACTTAAAACTCTAATTTGCCAAGTTAAAAGAAAGGGTTTCTCCAAATCAAACCTTTTGAACTCCCTTTCAAACAACAATCCATCTGGAAGGCTTAGCAAGGATAGTTCAGTGAGGATGTTGAGGGTATGAGAGGAAGCCTACCTTCCCTTCCTCTCCCCTTCCCTTCGTGCATATGTACGGGCTTCAAAACTTAAACCCTAGCAGTAGTTCTAGATGTGATAGGAGAGGGAGGTTGCAGACCATCCCCTAAGATACCTATTGGCAGGACCCATTGCTTCCTTCCTCCTATCCAAGCATGATCCCCCATCCCAACAGCGTCCTAGAGTTCACACAGATTCCATGAGGTCCCTCCTCCTGCCCATGCACCACTCTTAGACAAGACTGTTCCTTGCAACCATCTACATCCTAGGGAGATTCTCAAGATCCACCCAATCTCGGGGACCTGGTAGCAAGGTTTGAGAGTCTGACCATCAAGGAAAGCATTCTATGATGCTCTAAGATGTCCTCCCCTCCATTGCGTCATGAGCAAAGCCAGGTTCAATTTATTGAGGGAATGTGGAGCGAGAGAGATCTTAAGGAATTTTTTTATTAAAAATACCTCAAGGAAACCAGAGCATAACACACAGGGAAGTTAATCAGGTTAACTGCACAGTCCAAACTCCAAAGAATAGGGACCAAAACACAGAAGAACTTTTTGCATATACCTCAATATCTGCAGGGAAATATGCAAAATCCTTAAAAGTAGCATTCAATAAGTTCGGTTTCCTTAAAGATGGAAAAAGCAAAGAAACTCAGGTCTGCATGGTATTGAGAAAAAATCATGCGATGTTCCCAAAATCAATAGGCAGTTGAAAATTGTCATTAAGGGAGGGATGGCTTCGCAATAATAAAAAATTTATACTGACCCAAAATTCTCTCGGTCATCCAATACCAATACCACATCATATATGTCTTCAAACCTCATTCCATGTGTGCAAGGTGGCATCGCTAGCGCATTAGCTCTATCTTCTAACCCATCATCATTTTGTGATGCACAAAGATGGTGACCCTGAGTACAGGACAGCAATGACTAAATATGTACTTACTCCAAAACTGGTGAAATTCCAATGTAAAACTAAGAACTATTGTGTTTCACAAAGACACATACAGATGTTGTGCAAGCCTTCAAACTGAAAGAACTTCGCACTGTATCAGAATATTCAAAACCTACACCATGCAGTGAATCATCAGAAATAAACCATACTATTAAAGAAATATGATGGGGACAGTCAAAGACAACTGATTATCAGGATGGTTCTATGCAGGTGGCTCCTATAAAGGATCTCCTGTGCTTCTTTGATTGTTCCTAAGGAAATAAGTGAATACCTGAAGAGATGTGTGCAGTTTCTGCTGCAGGTTGCTCTTCTTCAAGTTCCGTGGTATCTGAATCAGAAGTATCAATATGATCAATTTTCAGAATCTGCAAACACAAAGTAGGTAATGAAATCGTCACCTCAGCAACTTCTTAGACTCTGAAACACTGTAAACAGCTGGCTACAAAGAAAAGTGGAAATTTCAGTTGATTGAATACATCGTGGCTTCAGTCACATGAGTTAATATACCATGAAATGATTCTGGTTAATATATAGTTCCTAAAACTCAATGAATATGCTCAAGGAAGAAGATCCCATGTATGAAGGGCATTCAGGTCCACCCAACATAATTAAGCAAAAACACCAATTCAAAAACAATCAACAAAAGACAGGAATAACATAGGACAATGACAAGGTCACAGTAAACCTGATTTTATGGAGACTGTCATAGGTGCTTGGAATGATCAAAGTGTGGGAACCTCTGCTATGGCTACTCTGGTGAGGAAGCTGCAACATATTGCTTTGGTGCTTAAAACTTGGGGGGCTGATAAAACCCGTAATTCTCCAGCAAACTGAGGGTCTAAGTTGTCTTCAGGAGGCAGGTCTTATGAATAATGATAACAGGAGACTCAGGGACACCATGAGGGATCAGTATGATAAGATCCTCTCTAGGGAAGAGATTTACTGGAGGCAGAGATCGAGGGACAGATGGATCAAAGAAGGGTAGTAGAAGAACACTACTTACTTCCAACATATTACTTCAGGAAGGAGGAGGGTCAACACCATTACTTGTATCAGGGTAGGTGATCTCTCCTTCTCTTATGATGGGAATATTAGGAGGCAGACAAGAGACTTCTACTCCAAACTGTTTACAAAGGACGAGCACTACATGCTGAGAATTGCAGACGACTTACTTCTCCGTCTCTCCCCCGAGGAGAGGGATGCTATCTCCCAAACTTTCTCAAAAGAGGTGGTCCAACATGCAGTCTTCTAGCTTGCAAAAGGATAAGGGATAGAGCTCCTGGGCCGGATGATTTCCCGTTGTCCTTCTTCCAAAAGTGTTGGAAATTATCGAAGGTGACTTAGTGGCAGCTGTAAGGGAGTTTCGAGATTGGTCAGTGTGATGGATAAGCTGGTCAGCAACTTCCAGGGAGCATTCATTAGGGGAAAGACAAATTCAGGATAATTTCTTAGTGGCCCATGAGTGTTTATTTGCCATGAAGACACATAAGAAAAAAGGGGTGGTCCTCAAAATGGATTTCAAGAAGACCTACGATAGGGTCAATTGGCAGTGTTTATTTGATGTGTTAGAAAAGATGGACTTTGGGGAGAGATGGATTGGCAGGATCAAGGCTTGCATTTGTTCTGCATCCTTTGCAGTCATTGTTAATAAGAAGTCGTCTTCTTTTTTCTAGAGTGAGAAGGGGCTCCGACAGGGGGACCCTATCTCTCCTCTCCTCCTTGTGCTTGTGGCTAATGTTTTGAGTAGGGTGTGACTAAGAGCAGAGGCACCTAGGTTGATCAGGGGCTATCAGGTTGACAGAGGGAGACTTACTCTTTCTCACTTGCAGTATACAGATGACACCATCTTGCTTTTGGCTGAGGGTGAGCAACAATTGTATATGGCTAGGCTCTTACTGGAATCACTGGAGGAGGTCATTGGCCTTAAAGTCAACTCCAATAAGAGCTTGCTGGTAGAGATGAACATGAAGGACTGGCCTCTTCGGAGGGCGGCCTACATTATGGGGTGTAAGATAGAAGAGTTCCCTATCTCTTACCTGTGTCTCATGCCGACCCCGAGTGCTCTTCACTGTGCAAACTGGCTTCCTATCATTCAGAGATACGAGTCTAAGCTAACTGGATGGAAGGCTAGAGTGTTATCTTTTAGGAGCAAACCAGTCTTGTGTAGATCAGTGTTGGACAGTCTTCCTATCTATTTTCTTTCCATGATCTGGATCCCCAAAATGGTGGCAAAGAAGATTGATTCTATTCAGAGATTCTTCTAGAATGGTAGAAGCAGGGGATGGCATGGCATTGCTTGGGAGAGGGTAGCATCTAGCAGGGAAGTGGGAGGACTGGGGATCAAAGATGTGAGGGACTTCAATGTAGCGCTTTTGTGTAAGTGGTTGTGAACTCTAGGGGTGGGAGAGGATGGTATGTGGGCACATGTGATTAAGCAGAAGTACTATGGTAAGAGGAGAGTTTGGGATTTAGATCCTATTCTTCAACACAAGACATCACCTCTTTGGCGTGATATCTTGACTTGTAGGGATTTCATCTCCTCTGATGTTCGGGTCTGACTAGGAAAAGATGATAAGAGCCTTTTTTGGAATGACAGATGGTGTGAAGATTTCACCTCGGAGGCTTCATTCCCCAGTCTCTCTGCAATTGCAGCTGACCCTTTGGGAGTGATTCCAACCCTCTAGTGCAGCATACACATGATGGGAATGTTACCAGAAATTTATCTTTACCTCGGTACATTGATTCAAGGGCTTAGTCGGCTCAGCAAACTCCTTGTACTAGCAAAAAGTCTCATTATAAAAGTGGCGGATCTAAGCCTTTAAGGTCACCCTGGTGGTATGGGTAGAGTCTCTCTTGCCCACCCGGACCATATCTCTCCAAGTTTTCATCAAGAATTTATGACAGTATGGCAGGTAATATTTCCCGTCACCGTAAGTGCAACTACGATGTAGGTCATCTAAACACACCTCGTCATAAGCTCGATCGCAGACAAGCAGACCGAAAATTCTATGAAATGCCCACAAGTCTAAGGCCATCTCACCTTCCGTAGTAGCGAATGTGCTCCAGCGAGGGTTAAACCTCTCCACCAAGCTTTGCAGGAGGCCGACGTCATCAGGGTACTGACATAAAGCCGTTGTCACGACATGTCAAATCCCCGCCAAATCAATGGCGTCACTATAAAAATGGAGAACACACCTTAGTCATTCAGTGGCCCCCTGACGATAGCTGTATAAGGGGATCACAGACCCCTTGCCATACCAACTTGGGGCTTTAAACCCCAAAATCCGCTCTACATTCATGGGCGTAACCATCATCAGCGAATACTGCCCCAGAAGGTGCCAAGATCGTCCCATCAATTGCAGGCTCCGTACGCCTATGTTGGCCGTGCATTTTCCAAACAGCCAACGGTAGAGATATTGTACAGATCTGGAAGCTCTCAAAGCTGCAGAAAAAGTCCAAAGTTTTTTGATCCAGAAACTGAAGCTACCTTATAAAACCTTCTAGATGGGTCGGGTATGACAAGATGCAGCTATCCTGCATGCTGTCCCGTCGTGACAAAATGGCTCTCTCGAGGCGGCACCTCTCAACTAGAAGTCCGGGATCATCGGCTTCCATATTTGAGTGTAGCCTTGGACAAACAAGAAAAGGCAGCGGTCAAGCGAGTAATGCAAAGGGTAGCCCCCGAAGCGACCATATTAAACACCATTTTCCTTGGAAATTCTTGACAGGTCGACTGCACCTCCTTCAGAGTTTGCCTCAACTGTCGATCCCTCTGCGACCCAAGTCAAACAACAGTCCACTAAATCCAAATTATTTGCAGTAATTATGGGCAGATCCATGGGCATGTTGGTGCGCTTAATGTAACGCTCTTCTGAGCTTTGGGTCAGTTCCCACATTCTTTGGTCTCCGTCGAAGCGAGCCATGACGGGAAAATCACTACAAAGCAAACTTTGGTACGAGTGTTAGCAAACAACACCAAAGTATATGAGAAAATCTCATCATGTCAGAACGACAAGAAAAAAAAGGGAATTCACACAATGCCAAAGCCAATACCAAAAGCCTCATCATGCCAGAAAGACTGGAGAAAGAAAAAAAGGGGGAATCACACTGTAATACCTCGAGTTTCGGAGTCCACTTAATAGGCGTCGAATCTGTTTTTTAAGTTAATATCTTTAAAAGCCGCAATTTTTTTCTTTTTAATTCTTGGAGAAATCGTTGAGTTATCACGGAAATTTTTGTGATTATTTGATTAAATCGAAATGAGAATATGCGTATTTACGATTTTGGTTCTTCCGGGGGTTTTGGGCAAACCCCAAACCTCATTTTAAACCCCATCGCACACCCCTCTCTCCCCTCACCGTCTCACTCTCTCTCCCGTTCCACCTTCGTTTGGCTCCCCTCTCCCTCCGGCTGCAGACAGTAGGTAGCGAGGAGGTTCGGTTGGGCTACGTCAACGGCAGGAGGTTGGTCGTGAGGGCGTGAACGAGGTGGTGGCGAGTGCGGGTCGCGGGTTTTCAACCTTCACCGGATTTCGACGTGGATTGGTGACGATCGGAGCGATTCTAGGCGGTAAAAGCACCGTCTCAGGTAGGGGGACGGACCCATCCACCTTCCCGCATGTTTTCTCGCCGTTTAGAGTCGATTCCAGGCAAGAACGAGAGGGTTTCTTTCATGTTGTGGGAAAAATACATGTTTCGGGGTGAGCGACGATTTTGCCGATCCGGTGGTCGATTCGTGGTTGTTTGAGTGACATTGGGTGTGCCAAGGGCCGGGGAGCGATTCCCCATAGTTCTCACTCGCAATGGTGCGAGTTGGGCGTGGAACGAGGCCCTTAGAGGGTCATCCCGTTCGGCCGTCGCTGGAATCAGTCGACCAACCTGAAGGGTCGGTCGACCAGTTCCTGGCAGAGAGCAAGAAGGGTTTGAGGCTGGGTTCGGTCGACGGACCCTGGGGTTCGGTCGACCGACCCAGGGCAGTCGGTCAACAGGCCCCAAGGTCCGGTCGACCGACCCTGGGCAGCCCCGAGGCCTGGACAGTTCGTCGATCGGCTCCCAAGTCGGTCGATCGTTTTCTCCTGTAGGTCGACCGACCTTCGTGTTGGTCAACCGACCCACTGCTTAAATGGCCTATTCGGCCCAAAAATTTGGATTTTCACCCCGAAAATTTAAATTAATGTATTTATGGATGAAATAAATAAGAAATTAGCCATGCAAACTCCGTGAGGGCCGTCTCGTGGTTGGACGCTCGATGACTTGGTTTTGAGGCATGTGTGTATACCCCGTGGAGGGGGGATCATAAGTTGTTGATGGATTCCGACATGATAACCTTGGCAGCCTTGTGTCTTGTGAATTAAGGCTCGTGTTCCGTGCGACGAGCGTGTGTGTGCGACCAGTGACACGTTGGTGGTTTCACAACGGGCTCATGCCTTGAGTGACCCCAATAGTCGTAACTTGCCTGGGCACGCGGGTGCCGACTCACCTAGGAGTGGTTGAGAGCTAGACCCAAGAGAGACAGTTTAGGCTGATTTTCGTAGGACCTCCTACTGTGGCGGCTCTAGTCTAAGCCAGGAGGAAAAATAACTTGAGTGCCTGACGTAGCGCAGTCAGTCAGTGTGTGCACACGTGGTCGGGGACTACGGACGCGTGCTGACGAGCACGACCCCGACTAGACCCTTGTCTTGTGTTACTGTGTACGGTGTCTCAATTTCAGCGTTGAGGCGAGTAGGGAGACACCTGAGGCTACGGACTAAGTCGTCAGTAGATGCATCATGCCTTGCTTCTAGTAGATAGTGCTCCTGTCACTCGAGTGTAGCGACTCCAGTTTCCTACCGTCGTGGTTTAGTGTTCTGGCGGCCGAGGATATCCAATTATACGAGATTGAGGTGTAGTTTTCTTCGTGTAGTCGTGGTATTCGTGAGACGTGGCTATGTTCTTTAATTGTTATTTACTGCCTTACTCATTCTAATTATTGTTCTAATTTGTTACATATTGCATTGTGTATTTATTGTTGTGAGGCGGGGATCTGCGGGACCCCTACTGAGCCGATGAGACGAGGCTCACCCCCTTTGTTTTTCAGGTGAGGCGTGACTTTTGTGTTCTGCTTCTGAGGCTTCTCGTGGTGTCGGTGGTCAAGTCTAGTGCCAGTTTGCCAGAGGCGGAGTATGCCTCGTAGTCTTGTACTCTTTTCAGTCTACTGTACTTGTGTATGCACATAAAACCTCTGGACTGTATAACTGTTAAATCATATAATTGTTTATTTCTTGCACTGATCATGTTGAACATTATTGTTGCAATTATTTTAGATTCTTATACACTACCACACCGTCCCAATAACCCTTCCGAGCCTCTGGCTCGTGGGTGGCGGGCCAAGATTCAAAGGGTGTCGAGTTTTTCTTGGTACCAAGATCTTGGGCCGTTACACACACAGTACCAAGACCAATGCAAAATGCCATAAAGACTGAAGGAAGAAACACAAAGGCATTCACACAGAGCCAAAACCAATGCAAAATGTCATAAAGACTGAAGGAAGAAACACAAAGGCATTCACACAGTGCCAAAGCCAATGCAAAACCTCGTCAAAAAGGTCGTAAGAAGGAAAAGGAAAAGAAAATTTGAGGACTACACAGGCTGCCCGCCATCACCGCCGGCTCTAACGAATGCCCCATGGGGGACATTTGAAACACCCAGAATTTTCGAATTAGGAATCCGTGGGTTTCGGAGAGCTTCCATGGGTCTCGGATCGTGTTTCGTGATTAAATTGGAATTTTGGCTATTGGGCCCACGGATCCTCGTGTGGGGTGAACCGTTGTGTTTTCGGGCTTCGGAACATTACAGGCGCGTTATACGTTTTCCGAGAATCGTGAGGATGATTTTTTTCATATTTTTCTAGTTTTTGAATTTTTGAAATCCCAAAATAGTTTCTATATAAACCCCTTAAACCTCCCTCTCTCCTCTCGTTTCTCTCCTTCTCTCCCTCCCTTCTCTGGGCGGCCGACGGAGGACGGCGTTGGCGAGGCGGCGAGGCACGTGGGGCGGCGAGCGGCGAGGATGGAGCGAGGAAAGGGGCGGTAGCGGGGTAGAGCTCGTTCGCGAGTTCGTGAAGCCGGCGTTGGTTCAAGGCCCGTCTTCGCGTGGAATCAACGTCCTCGGCCCGGGATCTCGTCGTGAGAGGTAGGGGGATAGATCCCTAGCTCGTGCATTCTATTTTCCAGCATTTTGTAGTTCGAGGTGAGGCCAAGGGTGGTTTTCTTTCACGACGGGGTTAAAAAGCATGATTTTGGGGTGAGCAACGGATTTGTCGAACCAACCGCATTTTTGTGGTTTGTTTGGGCCCTCTCGATAGTTTAGAGGGTGGGGAATGACTCCCCCATATTTTCCTCATCACCCGGGGTGATTAGGGGGTGGAATATGGCCCCCTCGGTTGGGGTTTCGCAGTCACATCGCCAGATTCGGTGGATTGGATGGGCAGTTCGGTCGACCGGATCGACGTTCACCATGGAGGGCAGTCTGCCCTGGTTCGGTCGATCGACCCAGGTGGTCCGGTCAACCGACCCAAGACAGGGGGTCGCCGTTTTGGCCACCGGTCAACCCGGTTAAGACCCTTTGGTCGACCTTTAGCCCCGTGGATGTATCGGACATCCCGTGGGGACTAAGTTCGTGTTTTTCGATGTCCGAAGGAATCATGATATCTCGATTAGCGTGCACGTGTGATTTTAAGGGTTCGGGTGACCTCGTGTATTTTGGGCTTCCTCATTGTGCTAAATCGAGTCACCGTGTATTCGTGTACATGCGGAGGATTATCTCTGCACAGTGTTAGCTTCTTCAGAAAGCGGTTTCTGTGTGGGCCATGAGTATGGCCAATAACTGTGAGTCCCGTGACCCAGCCAGGTGTTGGGGGCTTCTAGTCTCCCTTAGAGAGGGAATGAACCTGGCGGTTGTGAGCTGCCTCATGAGTTCTTTTGACTGTGGTTTTTTACTTTCGAACTAGGGTGACGGCATGGCGCTATATGGTACAACGGCCTTGGAGTGAGTCACGTGACTCAATGGCCGTTGGATTAGCAGGTCTAGTTAGCGGTCCCGCGTCTAGTGGCACCGAGGCACCTTGTACTCCGTGATACTTACATTGGGTGTGTGCGTAGCCGTTGTTACTTCGGTGTTTCCTCTCTACGGAGAGTTCCCACGTCGAGTGACTACCTCACTAGTCGTATCTTGCCTGGGTATGCAGATACCGACCCACCTGCGAGCAGTGGAGAGCGAGACCCGAGAGAGACAATTTAGGGCTAGTTGTCGTAGGGCCTCCCACTGTGGCGACTTGAGTCCGAAGCGGGAGGAAAATCAGCTAGAGGGCCTAACGTAGTGCAGTCAGTCAGTGTGTGCACACGTGGTCGGGGACTTCGGACGGGTGCTGACGAGCACAACCCCGACTAAACCCTTGTCCTTGTATTACTTGTACGGTGTCTCAGTTTCCGCCTGGTGCGAGTAGGGAGACACTCGAGGCGCAGACTAAGACGTCAGTGGACGCATCCGATATTGCTTCTAGTGGGCAGGTTCTCTCGTCACGCGACACGTGACTCGCTTGACTCGAGGTTTTGGTTTCCCGTCAGTGAAGGCGTGGTTCTTCGGGTGGCTTCTGTGTACGTTTTCCAACATTTAGGTCGAGTGTTCTCGGTAGGGTTACCGAGGTCTCACCCGTAGACAATGTAGGGTTCACAACGACGAGGTCGTGCATATACCCTTGGACCGCGTGGTCTTGGTTGGGCCCTCGTCAGCGAGGACGGGCCCTCACAATAGGGGAGTCGTGGTCCCTTTTCCGGTACTGAAGCCGGGGTTTTCCGTTGGTCCAGTAGTCCTGACAATGAGATCGGGGTTTACTTTCCGTTGCCATTAGGAGTAGCTTAGGGAGCTGTGATTCCACCGAGTACCGTCATTACTGTTCTTGCTACGACTGTTCCTTCTGTCGTTATTGTTGTTGTTGCTATTCCTGTTACTGTTGTTGTTATTATTGCTGTTATCACTACTGTTTACCGCCGTGTTTCGTGGTGGGGATCCACGGGACCCCTACTGAGCCAATGAAATGAGGCTCACCCATTTCTTTTCAGGTGTTGCGGTTCCTCCTCGAGGTTCGGAGGTGCAGCACAGAGATTCGTAGTTGCCAAATTGCTAGAGCCGAGGGCGTACCCGGCGATTGAGTACATTTCTTTCCTTGTAGGCTATACTTTGTGGACTAGACTCTGTAGTTAGTTTATTAATTGAAAATGTAATTTATTTTCTGTTATTTAAACAGTTAATTCTGTAGTTATTTTCTGTATTATTTTAAATTTTAATGTACCTCAACACACCTAAATAACCCTTCCGAGTCTTCCGACTCGTGGGTGACGAGCCAGGATTCGAATGATATCGGATAATTCCCGGTATTCGGATCTTGGGTCGTTACAACATTTGTTGAACCTATTATTTTTCTCGAATCAACAGAGGCATATGAAGACTAAATAAGTCAAAAGGCAGTCACCAGGTGATGCCAAGTATGGGCCGTCCTGACTACGGGTTAAAAAAATGAGTCTTGAGAACTCCCAAGTGGACGACATAAAAGAAAAAAGCCTCACAGCAAGCAAAGGTCAAAAGGAAATTCTCACGCGGCTTACAACGCGTTGGAGCTCGATTAGGAAATAATTCCGAAAGTGCAAGACCACCTTACGCAGCAAGCGGCGCAAGGAGCAACTAAATGAAGGCATAAAGCACAAGGGAAACATCGTTTTACCTTCTCCCACGTGGACCAAGCACTAAAAACTAAGAATTGAATTGAGAAAAGGAGACTTTATAGGCCCCCCTTTCCCCTAAAATGGGAGTTTGGACCAGTTAAACCCCTCAAATGGGGGGGTTGGATCGGATAAACCCTCACTTGGGGGGTTTTGACTGGATAAACCCCCCAAGTGGGGGTTTGGACCGGTTAACCCTCTTAGTGGGGGAGTTTGGTCCGATTAAACCCCAATTTGGGGGTTTAGTCCGGTTAAACCCCCACAAAGGGTGTTTAGCCCGGTTAAACCCCCACTAAGGGTGTTTAGTCCGGTTAAACTCCCCCAATTTGGAGGTTTGGACCGGATAAAACCGTCATTAGGCCCCTTCGGACCGATAAAGCTTGTAACCGCCCCGGGGCTCTATAAATACGCTCAGTGGGACCCATACTTGGAAGATGCAACTTGGAGTTAAGAAGACTTGTGCTTGTGCTTTTGAAGGCTCATCCTTTAGAGGGCTTGTGCTTGTGTTTGTCCTTCAAGTGTTCAGAGTGAGCGTACGTTATAAAACTATCCCTCCTTCAGTCTACACATATGTGCTTGTGTTGTGATTAATGTAATTTCTTTGTAAATGTTTTGGGAAAAAATAATGTGATTCTCTTAAAACAATCAAGAATCCCATAAGCAGCCCAACCTTTACAAAAAAGCCCTAAAGAGTCCTGTAATTGTGTAAAAGTTCGAGACAATTACGGGAATTGTGTACAAGTTCTGCACATTTGCATAAAAAGTCTTGTAAAGTTCAAAATTCGTCGAAAAAGTCTTGTAATTACATATGCTATAGCAATGCCATGTATTCTCTTGGAAAATCTATAGAAATGTCCCGGGTCTACAAAGTCCCATGGATTTCCAGAAATTGCACAAATATCCCTATAAAAGGTTGTTATGTCTTGTGTTGCGATCAAATAAAGACGAAGTTCAAAGTCGACTCAACAGCGCCGATCAAGGGAGAAACCTCCCCACTTACTCAAGTTTGACTGGCAGGTTGAGGGTCAAAACCAAACCCCAGAGAGCGCCAAGTTGCCATCAAACTCTAGTCGGTGTTGAGCCCTGATTCAACCCCCCCCCCCCAAGTCAATACTAAGTCGCAATGAGATCTTGATGAGAGGTCAAGTTGCAGATAAACCCTAAACTTCCCAGAGATTACTCAAGCATAACTACACAGCCTGGACATTGTAAAATGCCCTGACTTATCCTAAAACTACAGACGCACCCCCGTTCAACCCAAATGTTACAGAAATGTCTTGGCCTATCTAAAAATTGCATATGTACCCCCGACAAGCTTAGATATCGCAAAGTAATCTACCTTGCTCAAAATCCCATATAAACCTACAAACCTCAACATACCCTTAACCTTCCTAAAAAAATTACTGAACCTCTCACCCTCCCAAGTGATGTTATATGGCAACCACAAGTATGACTTCGGCATCACGACTAATATTGTATTGGTCAACGATTTTCTTTGGCAGTTAATCAAAGGCATTCGGAATTTGTACCGATGTAAATAAATTCCGACTGCGGTCGGTGGAGAATTGTCCAATACCCGAACCCTAATGTCTGATAAACCCACTACATGGAATAAATGATACACGCACTATTTAAATAGCTAACAAATGTGCATTGATGTTCAACAAATTGAACATTACACCAAACTCATTTTAAAAGGTTTCCGTGTTCAACAACACACTAACAATCCTTGAATAAGATATTAAATCATTTTATGTCTAAACTCATGATTTTGCATGCTCCATGTGATCCTTCTTAGTTTAGCATACATTTCCCTGTTTTCAAAGTTTTTTTTTCCTTTTCTTTGTGGGAAGTAACTTGAATTCCAGCCAACCTTGGGACAGCAGGGATCAATTGGATTGGATCAAGATCAGCTGAGTAGGGTCTACCCAGGGGCTGGCCAATGCCAACCATGGCCCAAACCTGACTCTTTGAACCTGTCACGTTGACTAAATACATAGAAATATGCACTCAACTAGTGGGTCATCCGGTCATACTATCATGATATGAAACTTGAGTTGAATTTGTCATAAAAGATACCTGCAACATGGTAGCTGAAAGGGGTGTACTCTCCCTTTAGAAGTTCCCTTTTTGTACAAGGACCTGGCTATTGAAATTCCACTGAGAATAACAAGATTGATCAGGATCCCTTTCAAGATGTTACATTACTAGAAAGGGTCCCAAGAATCCAACCAGGTGTTAAACTTACTTATTAGATTGCCAAAGTAGCTAATAGTAGAGGTTCATCGTGTTAACACCAGGAACTTTGTAACAACACAAAATAAAAGCAGCAGAAACATCAAAGAATTTTTCCTAAAGAGAAATAAAGATTGAATTTTCATGAGATAAAACAAAGCTACCAATGTTGGTACATAACAAATGGACTGCTTTCTCACAGGGAATTTGTGTGTATATAAAAATATTTATATACAAACATATAGACCAAGGATGCCTTTCTCATACTATGTCAAAATAAGGAAACCAAAAGGTACTAGGGTCGTGGACAGTGAACAATACCCTCAAATGAGTGTCATTTAGAATATCAGTCGGCTTTTTTTGATGACCAACATTATCAGATGGCAATCTCAAATCTTGATTGAAAGAGTCAGCATAGGATGGTTCCAATCTTGATGTGTTTTGTTCTTGGTAAGAACTTTTGGATGCGTCAACTGGAACCAACGTTGCAGTAGGAGAAAGTAAGCCTGACCTCAGGAGACATTCACATGCAGCTTCTTTTCCTTCTTCAGTTAGCATATATCTACATGAAACAAAATATTCAGTGATCCTATATTCTGAAACAGCACCATGACAAAATGAAAATGTGACAACTAAACAGCACAAACAGGAACAGGAGAAATAAGCATAGGTATTAGCACTAAATCTAATACAAAAATGTAAACAATTTGCAATACTACAGCAAATTATACGTATCAAAAAGTGAAGTTCAGTTAACATAAATGCAAACAACAGTTTTGTTCACTTCCTAAAGACACAAACACCATAAAGCAGTCAACCAAGTCAACACCACTATATGCTGAGTCACTAACCCAACATTAAATCATTGCTCCCCTGCCAACCAGAATGTTTCACACATGCAACCAATTTTTTTTCATGACTTAAATGGGAACATTCCGCATTTTAAAGAAGGGATAATACATATATTTACTCCTAGAATCTTGCATATGTGACTTTATACATGTCATGTATACCTCCCTATTAAGGAATATTGTTTCAATTATACCCCTCATGTTCTAACACCGTCAAAGCTAACGCAATATTGTTGAACATGTTAAATATAAGGTTTAGAAGGGTATACAGGGTAATATGAAAGACTATATGGGTATACATGTCATTATTTTACTTATGTGAGAAGATTAAACAGGGGTAGATTAGTCATTTTTTCATCTTAATGTACCTAAATTAAGCTAAACAAACGACAGTGACAGAATGGGTATACATGGTAAAATATGGTTTACTATGAGGGTATATACGACAATATAAAGAATATAGGGGGATAAAATAGAATATGCGAGATTCCACTGTCCAAGAGATGTTTGGCCTGCCGACAGCTTGGGCCACTTGTGATTCGAGCTTGATCTTGGATGGATGAGTTTACTCTAGGTATTCAAAAAAAAAGAGGAAAGTGGGGGACAGCCGACTAAAATGAGAATTCACAAAGTAGAATGGCACCTTCTCAAAATTGCAGGAGACCGCTTTCACAGTGCCATCTCCCTCACTTTGTTCATCTTTCAGAAGGGATAAGAATTCTCCCTGACCTCTATTCAGTTTGGAGGAGTCTTCATTTCCTTCTTGGCCCAATATCCACAATTTACAGAGCTGCCACACCTTATTTGGATTTGGATACCTACTGCTGCACTGCAGCTACTTCTTATACCAATTCTACATCACTCTAATTTGGAATAAAATCTGAGCATGCTAAATTGTCATTTTGTTGCTTCTTAGGATCCCGTTCTGTTGGTTGACTGTTGACCATTTGTTGAAAGTGAATATAATCTGTAACTCTCAGAAAAGATGATCTCACCCTCCCACCCACCCCCCAAATCTCTGTTTAAAAATTTGCTTCCTGTGTTGCCAGGTTTTGCCAGTGGAATCTCCATAACAATGGAAACTGACTTACCATCCCCGCAAGCTTCCTTGCCTACCACTTTCCCTTTAGTCTCCAATACCTCCTCGTGACTATGTCTTCACCGGTGTACATGGAATAGGAGACACCCTTGCTTTTTGATAGTTTTCTTCCTAAGACCTATGACTATCTCACAAGCCAGCTGGGAAATCACATCCTTCCAAGCAAGGCGAGCTGAAAGACACTTTTGCCCACCTTATCCTTATCCACCAATTTCAAAAGTGAGGTTTCTAAATGGTCGTCTCCCTCAATAGCATCACTAGCCAAAAAAGCTTTCTCATTGTTAAAACCCATTTCCAGTTCCTTGCCCTTTCCCCACAACATGGTTTGCCAGATCTTACGAGATGTCCGAGACTTCTTCAAGATCTCTGTCGCTCCAAGGGTTGTGAGAAGAATTTCTAACAAGATCAAAAACATGAGGGAGATAGAGGAGGAGAGGGGGGAAAAGACGAGAAAGAAGTGGAGGAGGATGAAGATATGAAGATGATAGAGGAGGAGCACTCTAACATGTTGAGATGACATTGAGATCTAAGAAGAAAATTCGTGTTTGTGTAAATATGTCTTTGTGTTGTTCTTATCATAGTGTTAATTTAATCATATTAAATGGCTAAATGGTATTTTCTAAAAAGAATAATCAAACACTAGAAGCTTATAAAATCGCTAAAAAGAGGGCTAAGAAAATAGTTAGTGAAGCTAAATCAAAGGCATTTGAAGATCTGTATAATAAATTAGGAACTCGAGAGAGAGAAAAGGATATATTTAAACTTTCTAAATTAAGAGAAAGGAAAACGAGAGATCTAAATCATGTTCGTTGTATTAAAGATGAAAATAAAGGATTTTAACTAAAGATCTTGAGATTAAACAGAGATGGCATAGTTATTTTTAGAAAATATTTAATGGAGATTGTGTCAAGGATTTATTTTTAGAAGGTGCCCAAGAGCCAACAAGATTTGATAAATATCAATATTTCAGGTGTATCAAGATGTCAGAAGTGGAGGATGCTTTAAAGAAAATGAAAGTGGACAAGACCTTAGGACCAAATGCTATACCTATTGAAGTATGGAAAGGCCTAAGAGACTTTGGTATTCAATGACTAACTAAATTTTACAATAAAATTTTAAAGGAACAGAGAATGCCAGAATATTGGAGGAAAAGTGTTGTAGTTCCTTTCTATAAAAACAAAGGAGATATTCAAAGTTGCAATAATTATCGTGGAATTAAGCTTATGAGCCATACTATGAAATTTTGGGAAAGAGTAATTGAAAAATGCCTCCGATGTGTGATTATTGTATCAGAAAATCAGTTTGGTTTTATGCCGAATAGATCTACTACAGAACATATTTTCTTACTACGACAGCTAATGGAGAAGTATAGAGAGATGAGAAAAGATTTCTATATGGTTTTTCTTGATTTGGAGAAGGCGTATGATCGAGTACCGAGGGAATTGATTTGGTGAAAAACTAAGAAAGAAAGGAGTCTCTCAAAGATATGTTCATTTGGTTAAGGATATGTACGAAAGTGCTATTACTAGTGTTCGAGCTATTGCTGAAGAGACTTGTGAATTTTTAGTTTCTATAGGTTTGCATCAAGGTTCTGCACTAAGCCCGTATCTCTTTGCCTTAGTTATAGATGAAATAACAAAACAATTACATGATGATATCCCTTGGTGTATGTTATTTGCATATGATATTGTCTTAATTGATGAAAGTATTGATGCTTTAAATGTTAAGTTAGAGTGTTGGAGACATACCTTGGAGTCTAAAGATTTTAAAATTAGTAGGAACAAGTCAAAATTTATGCATTGTAATTTTAGTAATGGGAGAGTAGTACAGGAAGACATGGTTCTAATTGATGGACAAAACATTCTGAAAAGTAATAACTTTCGGTACTTAGGGTCTATCATACAAGAGAATGGGGAGATTTATGATGTTACACGTAGCATTAAAGCAGGTTGGTTAAAATGGAGAAACGCATCAGGAGCCCTCTGTGATCGCCGTATGCCTGTGAAACTTAAAGGGAGATTTTAAAGAACAGCTGTGAGACCTGCTTTGTTATATGGTACCGAGTGTTGGGCAACACGAAATGAACACATTCACAAAATGTGTGTAGCAGAGATAAGGATGATGAGATGGATGTGTGACAAGACCTAAAAAGACAAGATTATGAATGAGTGCATCCGTAAGGACTTGGGAATAGCCCCAATTGATAGTAAAATGAGATAAAATAGACACAAGTGGTTTGGACGTGTGCTTCGTCGCCCTAACTCAGTGCCGGTTAAAAGATGTGACCGACTCTTAGTGGATACTAGTAAAAGAGCTCAGAGAAGGTCTAAAATGAGATGGTGTGATATTATTAGGAAGGACATTAGGTTCTTGAGTTTAAATCTGAATATAGCACTTGATATAAATCTTTGGTAGAACATGATTCATGTAGACGACTCCAAATAGTTGGGATAAGGCTCTGAATCCTCTGATGATGATGGTGAATAAAAGCATTATGACTTTTGGCCATTATACCCCATCTCTTTGAGATCTCTTCTCTTTAGCCTTCCAAGAAAATGTCTTGATTCGATACAACATTCCTTGATTCTTATCATACAAGTGTATATCTATTGCTGCATTGTCCCGATCTCCCAAGTTTTCACAAAAGATCTCTTTTCTCCAACACCCCTGAGGTGAAGCCAAGACCGATATGGCAAACCTTGGCCCACAAGAGAACAGCGAACAACTTGGTGTCCATCAACCCACTGTACATCAGCCATGTTTTGATCTCTGTCAACCCTTTGCAACTCAGCTGAGTTTGAAATGTTGTACTAAGTCATCTCAAACAACCTAGTCTCCTTCCACCAAGCAACCTACTTCATTGTCATTGCTAACTCTATAAACCTTGCATGCCTGGACTACTTTGTATGTCCAATTCATCCGGCTCATGGGCATTGTAGACAAAGGATGAGATTCAGCAATCACATCAACCCAATAACTATTACAAAGCCATCTTAACTTCAATAAGTTTGTAATTTTCAATCTGTCTACCTTTACAAGAACTCTAGCATAATGTAAATAGTTCCATAACTTAGTATTGTCCATGAAAGGCAGAATCGGTTGGGATCGGATCGGATCGCCCGATCCGATCGGATTTCGGGCGAAACGATCCGATCCCGATCCCAACTGACCCGATCCATGCCCGGGATCAGCCGGATCGGGCGGGATCGGCCTGGGATCATCCGGATCGGCCCGGATCGGCCGATCCCAGGCCGATTCTGCATTCCATTACCAAATGCATCACTTCTTCATATTTCACTAAAACCATGAACTTTTTGAGTTGTGCTTTGATTGTCAAAGTTCTGATGTGCCTTTATAAGTTGGTTTCTGTGTCCAAAACACATTCCTATGCACTGCTTTTGTAAATTGGCTATCAAAAGTTATGGAATGCCTCTTGTTCTGAAATGCATCATACTCATTTTAGATTTTAGATCATCTGAGATGTGGTTTTCAATCAACATTGACAGATGGGGTTAACTGAATGCAAAGGCTTTATCATATTGTCAATCATGCACAGAATTGATGATGTTTTTAGTGTCAATTTTTTTTTCTGTTGATATTCATTTTTTCTGATTAACCTTTGTACATGTTCAGCTTACCAAAAGCAAATAAAAAATCATTTTCAATGATGTGTCTGCACAGATTTTGAAGGAAACCTAAGTTACTCCTTGTTTCAAGCTTGCAAATATGTAAAGCTGCTGATAAACAGGTTAACCATTCTGGTATTAGTTAGAATACCAAATATTCAACTAAAGTCAAACTAAATCTGAGATTGCCTTGTTGATAGCTCCCTCTAACTTTGATGTTCAAGCAAAGAGCATGCATTACATATCTTTCCACTGCTAAATTATTGAATCCCAACCAATAAATGGGTCACACAATCTGCAGACTTCCAATTAGTCCATAAGACTGATGCACATAGATACATGCACTTAATCAATGCATGCACCTATTTCACAAAATAATGAGCAAATGTCACCTATTTCACATTAAATTTGATATAGATCTATGTTAGAATGCTTTTTCTATTTTTTTAGATTTTTTTCAGATTTATTTTGATTTTTTTAGACACTTATATCCCTAGCCGAGTTAGCTGTCCTGACTCGGCCGGGATCGGTCCGGGATCGGCCAGGATCGGCCGATCCCACCGACCCGGATCGGTTTGGGACCGGGCGATCCGATCCCGATCCCCGATTCTGCCTTCCTTGGTATTGTCATCAACCCCTTCTAGCACACCAAATAGAGCAACAACACTGCAGAAAACCTTTGTGTTCCACAACATCAATGGACTTCCAAGAAGATGATGCCACCAGACAGGCCCCCTCAAGCCACCTTCTCTCCCCCACCTATCCTCCCACTCCAACCAAATTATCAGACTATTACTGATGTGGAAAGTAGCAGTTTTGTAAACTTGAAGTTTGATATTCACATTAGGGAAGGAGACTAAAAGGAACTTCCGACATTCAACATACCAAATTTCCACTAGAACCCTGATGACCATCTTTTCTTCAAGCTCCTGATAAGTTCATCTCACTCAGTAGTACCAACTTGAATAATACTGACCAGGTAACTTTTCAAGGCTTGCATATTTTTGTCATCACTTGGGAGCAATAGAGCTTCAATTGAAATAAAAGGTTGTTGGTTTTTTGCCTCAGGAGGCTCAGCCTCGAAGGAGGAGACAGATGTGCACCCACGTGCACATCATGTATAAAGTTTCTGTGCTCCACGACTCTACATTTCCAGCAAACCATCACATTTCAGCAAGAAGCTGCTGAATGGCTTTTTGTAGACAGAGAAAACGAAGATCATTACTGGAGGTGGGCCTCCAAATCTGATGAGAAACCTGTATTTGGCATCTCATTCCATCAACAGACGATTCTTCATGATAGATAGCATGCCACCCAAAGTCATTTGGGAGTCCAACAACCTGTTTACCCTTGCCTTTCCTCTTCCCATGACATCCATCTGCTTTTTACCATTGCTTGATCGGTCTTTGACATTGTTATGTATGTGGCACCATCCCTCATGCTCACAATCTTTGTATCTTCTTTATTTCCAAAATGCATTATTTCATATCTCTTTTACTGGCTGTTGACCCCACAAAATATCCTTCATATCTTCAGAATTGTTTTTGAAGGAAGATACATATCAGAATGCATATTTGGGTGCATAAAACTTTTTATAAGTTGACACCGACATGTTCTCACAAGCAGAAAACAAGGAGGAAATTCTCCTGGGCTCCACTTGTTGAAAAATGAAATTTTTTACAGTTGTTAGGAGCCTTTTTTATAGGAGAAAAGGCCAAAGAGAAGCCCCTCCGGACCTGTATAGGCCGGAGGAATCTCCTCCGCCTGTTGGCAGGCCGGAGGAATCTCCTCCGCCTTGAGCAGGCCGGAGGACAAGCCCTCCGCCCTACCCAGGCCGGAGGAGACCCCCTCCGCCCTGTGCAGGCCGGAGGGGAGGCTCTCCCCCCTGTGCGCCAGCCCATTAAAAAAAAGAAGAAATTGAAGGAAGAGGAAGAAGAAGAGACTGGGCAGAGAAGTTGAAAGGTCCACCTGTTGGGATTCTACCGGAGGAGGGCCAACAAGAATCCTCCTCCGGTCCACTTCCAACCAGGGTTTGCCGTCCCGTCCGTCTCGGCCGTCCCGGCTTTCTGTCGGGACGGGACGGTCCCGTCCCGCTCCATCTCGTAAGATATATATATATATAATATAGAATAGTATAATAAAATTTGTAGCGCAGTTGGCTAAGTCGCTTGTGTGCGCTTCTTTAATAGGTCTCCGGTTCAAATCTTGCCAGCGTCTTCACATTTTGATTTTTTTAATTAAAAATCTTTAAAAAAAACTCAAAAAACGCATGTGAACGACGGGATTCGAACTCAAACCGCCTTTGAACGAGTAAAAATAATTAACCAACTTACCTATTAAAAATTTTATATTTAAAATAATATATATAATATATAATGTGACCCGATAGCGACCCATGGCCCGGCCGTCACGCTCTGCGCTTGGGTCGGTCCGGGTCGTGCGGGTCGGGGCGACCCGCACCAGGACGGCAAACCCTGCTTCCAACCACTTAAAATGAGCAGGCATATCCTGCGAAGAGCAAAGTAGCAGTAGCGCATCCTGGAAAAAAGAGAAGCCAGGGCAGGGGAGAGTTTGTCTTTTTTTTGGAAGTTGCCTCCATTGGCATGAGAAGGGGTATGGTCACCACAAAAAAGCCCCCCCCCCCCCCCCCCAGTTCCAGTCACCTCCTTTGGGAGGGGTGATCCTAAGAAGCTTCTCACCCCTTTGCAAATAATCATGGGTGTTCAAAGCTTACAAAGAAATGAAATGGCCTTATGAATCTTATGAATACTTATTGCATCTGGAGAGCTGGCCTTATGAATCTTGAAATGCAAAATGCAACCAAATGCAATGCTGTGCAGAAATGCCAAATGGCATGTTTATGCAATGCCAAATGCCATGTTTATGCAAACATAAATGCATTTCAGAAATGCTGTAACAACATTACAGAAATGTCAGAAATGTAGAAATGATGTTACAGAAATGCAATGAAACATTACAGAAATGCAGAAATGCTGCAACAACATTACAGAAATGCATATAAATGAAACATTAGAGAAATTCATAGAAATGCTACAAGTGGAAATACTGTAGAAATGCAACAAGTTTCAACAACAGCACAGAAATGCTTTACAAAAATGCCAAGGAAAACTATGCAATGTTGAGGCTTTGAAGTTTTACAGAAATGTTGAAACCTTACAAAATTACAGAAATACCTCCGGTGGGCAGAAAATTGCAGAAATACCCTTGGTGGACAGAAAATTATAGAAATACCCCCGGAGAGCAGAAAATTACAGAAATACCCATGGTGATCAGAAAATTGCAGAAATATCCCCGATGGCGGAAAAATCGCATAAATATCCCGATGGTGAAAAAATACAAAAATTGGTGGGAAACTGCAAAAAGACCCTGAAATATCGAAAAAAATTACGAAAATATCACATTTGTGGGAAAGTTACATGAAAATCATTGTTCAATCTAGAAACTGCACAAAGTTCACGGATTGTCTCAAAATCACCAAAGATGCTCTCGTTCCGATTGGCGCCGTTTGCACAACTCGGTGGAGCGAGACCACGCCCCTTCCTTGAAGCGGTGTGCGCTCCCCTGGGTTCGGCTTATGGCTAACCATCCAAATCCATATATCTTTTCATGGAGCCCCAAGAAGTCAAATAACAGGGTTATTTCCGAGAAGTCAAGAAATGGCAGATATGCCCAGGAAGTCAAGAAGTGACGGGGCTATCTCTGGAAAGTCAAGAAGTGACAGATATGCTCAAGAAGTCAAGACAAGAAAGGAATATCTCCAAGAAGTCAAGAAATGCCAAATATATGCCAAAAAGTCAGAATGACAATAATATCTGGGAAGTCGAGAAGCGACAGGGCTATCTCCAAGAAAGTAAGGAATTGCAAGAATATCCCAAAGTTTGGGAAAGCCGCAGAAATACTCTGATAAAGAAAAATTACAAATATACCCCGCCTCCGGCGGGAATGTCCTTTGTGGACACCAAGGCAACTTAACGGTCCGATCACAATCAAAAGAGTGATTATGACCATGAAACAACTCCGAGGGATCGATAATGATCATCTTACTGATCCAACGATCCTCATGATAGAATTCAAATTCAACTGTCCGATCAGGGGACAAAAGTAAATTCAATGATCTGATCAAGACGGAATCAAATTCAAAGACCTAAATGCAGACTGAAGCAAATTCAAAGGCTCTGGTTGCAACCGGATGTAATCCTGAAGACCCGATTACACAATCGGGACCATATGTAAAAGTCTTGAAAGACCGATTGCAATGCAAACTATATATGTTGAAAGAAATGAAGTTTCCAAATTCCTTTGCAAGAGTATATACTCGTAATGGGCGATCGTCAAGATCATTTATGTCACAATGCATAGAGGCAAAAAGGCGTTCTTTGACAGTTAACCAAAGGTGTTCGAACTTGTCCAATGTAAATTAACATTGATTCCGGTCGGTGGGAAAAAATCCAGTACACGAGCCCTAAATCGTCTGATAAACCCAAAAGCGTGGAATTAACGAATATGTCAAAACATCCACATATTCATCCGACGAAATTGGATGTCCGAAAATTCCGCATGTAAACACGGGCACCATTAGTCTTCCTCCTTTTCTTTCACCAAATAGCCTTAGGCAAGAGCTCAAGAGAGCGCACACCACTTCAGAGAAGTGGCATGGACCCGCTCCACCGAGGTGCACCATTAGTCTTCCTCTTCAACTTTTAGCACCCTTGAAAAGATGGTGACCATATCTCTTAAGAAATGCTCATGTTTTGCTTCTTTGTACATGTCAATCTCAAACAGGGTCCTACATGGTCAAAGCGAAAAGGCAAGCAACACAACTAGGTATCACCTAAGCCTCAAATGCCTAGGTGAGGAATGCAACAAGGGTTTCGCCTTGTTTGCATGCCAATGTAGCTTTCTGCCATTCAAATGTACTTTTTTATCCTTCATGATGCCTTCCCACGTTCATGCTTGGCTATTTCTTTTTCCTCTAGTGAGCTGGTAAACAAATACATGGCAAGAGATTCTCACATGAAATCAATCAAGCAACAGAACATCGGCATTAACTTTGGCACTCAAAAGGGAATATCCGTATGTAAATTATGCTTGTCAAAGGCGACAAGGAGAGGAGGAAATACTTGGCTGGGCAACTAGACTTCACAACCAACCCTTTGTCTATCAATGTCTTCATGCAGCTCCAGCCCATGTACCAATCCCTTGGTGAGCTTCCAAATTGCCCAAGTTTTCCTTGCCCCTTGTCTCGCCTGTTGAGAATCTGACCAACATATTAACAAGCACTACAGCCCTCCAAAAACTTCATTATTGAAAAACAAAATCAGAATTAGAATTTTTTATTATGAAGAAATTGACTGCTCACCCTATTGATGTTCGTGAAAGTCCACTTGCTTCTGCTTCATCAATGAGCTCCTGTTTCCGCATAAAGCTACTACCTTTCGCAATTCCCCTGAAACGGACTAATAAATTAATCAAAACAACAGACAACAGCAGCAATGGCAACTCCGATACTGATAACAATAATAAAATCACCTGTAGAGGGTAACCAATAAAGCATATGCGACAGAATTCTTTTGTGGCACATATCGTTTAGGCCCCCTGGTTTTCTTCCCTAAGAAAAAAATACAAGCAGAAGAATGAACGTCAACTAAACGACACAAATGCACATTAATCGGGTGAAACAATTGCTGCATTTTACCTTTTTCAGCAATCTTTTCAGACTTGCGTTCATCTTGATCCTTCGGGAAAACCCCTTGCATAAGCCTTAGGAGCCATTTCCCCACACCCCTGAGTGCAGAAAAAATGCCCATTTTCAAAGAATTTCTTACTTACAAAGCTGCCGAAGAGGAAAATATGAAAAGCCAAAAAGGGAAAAATATACAAAGGGCCGCAGCAAACACGTTTACTTGATCTGGGAGAGTTCCTTGGGGGTCTTGATAGGGGTCTTGGCGTCGCAGATGTTGCGATAGGCGACGGCAAGCGTGGCGTCAAGCTTCTCCGAGATGCCCTTGGGCTGCACCGCCAACTCCTGCCTCTTCGTCCACAGGTGGAGAGCCAACTCCTCGTTCTCGCTGCATCGAACGGGCCGCTGGATCTCCATGCCCGGATAGATATTCTCCAAAGAACGAAGAAGAGAACGTGATGCAGAGACAGGAAAGATTGCCGCTGACTAGGGTTTCAAAGAAAAATGGATTGGAATTAGGCTTAGGGTGCCGTGGAGAGAGGGCTGGAGGCAGCGGCAACGAGGGAGATGGTGTTAAGTCACTTTCTCGCTCCCTCCATCACATTCGAAATTTCAAAACGGCCGAGGGGTAGGACCGGTGCAGTCCGCTTCCGGCTATAAAAATGTCCGTCCCATGCTCTCTGAGCTCCGCCTTGATCGGGGATTAAAGTTATCCCTATTTAAAATAAAGCGAATTAAGTTAAGTATTCTTATTTATTTTATTTATAGGTGATTTAACCCGAGTTAAGCGAATAGATTAATCTGATAAAATAGAGGTGTGATTTGATAAAAAAGTGAGTTAAGTCTGGGGTTTTGTGTAAAATGACAAAAATAACTTTACAGTGTACGTGAGAGAGAGAGAGGTGTGACCTACGTGTGAGGAGGAGGTGAGGTGTGGAAGGGGGGCGACACCGGCGACGACGACTGAGGGGGAGGGGTGTGTGTGTGAGAGAGTGAGAGAGAAGTGTGGCCTGCGTGTGAGGGGGAGGGGGAGATTTGGAAGGGGGGCAATGCCGGCGACGACGACTGAGGTGGTGGGGGTGTGGTCGGTGGATGAGGAGGAGGTGGCACCGGGGGGAGATCTAGAAGTGGGGAGGGGACAGGGACGGCGATGACGACAAAGGGGGAGGGGGTGTGGCCGGTGGGTGAGGGGGAGGGGACGGCACCAGAGGGGGAGCTCTGGAAGTGGGGAGGGGCGAGGACGGCGACGGCGACGGCAACGGAGGGGGTATGGCCAGTGGTGAGGGGGAGGGGGAGATCGACAAGTGAGGGGGGAGGGGCATCACTGGCCATGGGAGGGGGCAGTGCCAACGTCGGAGGGGGAGGGGGCAACGTCAGCAAGGGGGAGGGAGATTGGGTGTAGTGGGGGAGGGGGGGTGAGGGGCAGTGGAGACAAATGGTCTTTTTACCTAGAGAGTTAAGTTATCTCATCTTTGAGAGGGTTAACATATCCCACCTCCAAAGGTGGGATAGGTTCATCTGAATTAACTTGAGTTAACTTTTATTTAACTCGATTACCTAAATTTGATCTTGTCAAACCAAAATTAGTTAACTTTGGGTTAAAAAAGAGGTAACCCAAAGTTAACTCTAAAACAAAGTGGGGCTAAGACCCTCTTTGACAAAGGATGGCACCAACATAGGATAGCCATGGAGCTACGGTACACTGAAGGCTACCCTTACCATTGTGACAGACGTGCCTACAGGTTGGATGGTTATCTAGGCCCGAGCGTAGGGTTCGTCAGGCCATACAAGGGTAGGTGGCTACATAATAATGTGCGACGTGTGTCAGGCATCGTAAAAAGATGGGAGATAGGAGGGGGTGTCGGTCCCCCAGTCTTCCGAATGTGTGCCTCTAGTCCACTAACGTCTGCATCACCATTAATGCGATTGGAATTCAAATGATGGGTGGGAGATGCCAGAAGCGGTAAGGAGGCACCACGTCATCGGATTTGGTGGGTTGTTCAGAGAGCTGACATCACTTGCCCCCCAGCCTTTGATGCGGAGCACGACACGTGGCCTGTTTCGAGGGCAGCCTGACAGTGGGTGGCGACGA
This sequence comes from Amorphophallus konjac, assembly GCA_022559845.1. Lineage (NCBI taxonomy): Eukaryota > Viridiplantae > Streptophyta > Magnoliopsida > Alismatales > Araceae > Amorphophallus > Amorphophallus konjac. Next base: position 23,333,349 of record CM040117.1, read on the forward strand.
TTACAAATTCCTAGGAGTATGCATACTTTTGCATCCTCTTTCTTCATGATCACCCACCCATGGTCGATGTGCCAATATCTTGACCATGAGCTCTATATGGAGGAGGGCATGGACCCCTTGGCTTCTTCTGATTTGCATTCCAAAGCAGAGAGTGCATGTGCAAGGGGGGAGGTAGAGTCGAAGGCTTGGAGGTCACATGCTACGTGTCTGGTGAGGGTTCGTGAAGGTTGCACCGGTAGCTTGCCGCGGGAAGGTTGCGTGCATCCATGGTCTGGTGAGCGATATGTCTTCAGGTTTGCTCTCCCCCATGGCTAGCGAGGAATAGGACAGGAAATGGATGCCTATCACTAGCATGGAGCCGTTGATGATGACGATGAGGTGGAGGTGTTATCACCGAAGAGAGTGCCTCAGGCGAATGCGGTCCCGATTAGAGTCTACAAAGTGGGGTCCTCGGACCGGGGTCTCTGTCTAGGGGATACGGCCAAGCCATGTGAGCGCCTTGATATTCCAGTAAAGGTCATAGAGGAGATAGCTCCAGCGCTTACTCAAGAGCAAGGTCGCTGGCTGGTGATGTAAATTTGAGAACTTTTGACATTGGGGGCAGCTTCGAACATAGTCGAAGCAATCTTACTGCAACGTTGGCCACCAGTATCCTTGTCGAATGAGGCTTCTTACGAGTGCTCGCCCATCGATGTGGCTTCCACATAGGGCTTCATGAACTTCCTGAATTGTCTGTTTAGACTCGGTGGGGAATAAGCACTTCAATAGTGGAGCCGAGAGTGATCGCCTGAATAGCCAGCCATCGACGACCGTGAAGTGTGTTGCTCGTGCCCGGACGCGTCGAACATCGACGCGGTCATCGGGGAGATGTTGTCGCAGGAGGAAATCAAAGATCGGGTCCATCCACGATGGCTCATAGTCTATGGCGTTCACATGGGGATTCAGCTCTTCAATGCTCGGCGCTAACAACTCTTCCACCATGATCGATCTTGAATTGCTGACAGTCGTGGAGGATGCTAGGCGGGAGAGAGCTTTTGCTCGGATGTTCTCTTCCCTTGGGATATGAACCATTTCGAAATGGGAGAATGATGACGCAACCTCCTTTGCCTTCTCGAGGTACTTCAGCATCCCTGGCACCCGGTGTAACGACCCAAGATCCGGATACCGGGAAGAACCTGATACCATTCGAATCCTGGCCCGCCGCCCACGAGCCGGGAGGGCTCGGAAGGGCTAAAAGGAGTGTGGAGGTATAAAGAAATATGAACTAGACCAGGATAATTCGACAATTAACAGAAATAAATAAATAACTACAACAACAGAGTCCAGTCCGACAGAAAGTACAGTCTAAAGCAGTAAAACGTACCACATGCCAAGTGAACATTCGGCCTCGCGAGCTAGTTACTACAAAACTCCCGCGCTGCACCCTCGAACCTCGAGGAAGAACCGCCACACCTGAAAAGCAGGGATGAGTCTCCAAACAGAGACTCAGTAGGGGTCCCGCCGAACCCCAACCGAAAACAACGGCGGAAAGGAAAGCAGCGTTAGCTAAACAACTACAGCAGGAACAGCGAGCCGGTGGCTGGTAAAAACTCGACACTACAACTACTCCTATTGGCAACAGAAAGAGAAAATCATGATCTCACAACCGAGAACCGGACCACTCTAACACCAGGTCTACCGAGGAAACACTCACGGCAACACTGCCGTAGAAGCCTGCCCACACAGGCACGACCAACTAGGACCTCCCAGTCCCACACTGGCACGGCGAGGCCTTGGTAATCCCTACCGAGCACCCATGGCCACCACCTCGGGAAAGCACACTGGAACGGTCCAGAAACTACGTCTCGCAGACTGAAACAAAACCCGAAAATAGGAGAGTCACGTCTCATGTGACAGGAGTACCTGCCCACCAGAAGCAAGGCCGGATGCGCCCCATGGCGTCTTAGACCGCACCTCAGGTGTCCCCCTCATCGCACCCGGGCAGAATGGGGATACCGTACAAGTAACCACTGAACAAGGACTAGGTGGGGTCACGCTCGTCAGCGCAGGTCCAACTGCCCCCAACCACGTGTGCACACACAGACCATGCATCCTAGGTCTGGCCCTCTGACTGGTTTTCCCCTCAGCCGGACTCTAGCTGCAAGACGTGGGGCCCGACGGTAACCAGCCTAAAAACCGTCTCTCTGGGGTAGCCTCGCCACCACTCCCCAGTGGGACCACACGCGTGTCGGAAGGCTACGACTAGTGGGGAGTCACTGAAGTGACAGCTCTCCAAGGAGAAACTCCAAGAAACACGCACGCACCCTGCGCGAAAGTCACGAAGGACCGAGTGGCGCCAAGTCACTAGACTCTAGACAGTCCTCTAGACTCACTAAATCCAACGGTCCTTGAGTCACGAGACTCGGGGTCAAGACCGTTGCACTAAATGGCTCCATGCCGTCAATCTGCCCTAACCCTAGGGTCAGAAACCTCGGCACGATGACTCACGAAGCAGTTCACAACTGCCGAGACCATTCCCTCAAAAAGGGAACTAAGGAACCCTCCAACCCCAGGCTGGGTAATTAGACTCGAAGTCCACAGGCCACACACACGGCCCTTGCGAAAAACACAGAAGCACAGTTCCCAAGGTAGCTCGTAAGCCGCTGTGGGAAGGGGAATTTGATTTATTTGATTTGGTTTATTTGCGTAGGCGTGCCAGTCACTAGGTGACAAGTTTATTATGCGCTCAATCTGTCCCGAGTCGGGCGAAAGTGAAATCCGTGTCGGGACCGGAAGTCCGCCATACCATAAAGGCTATGGCGTTAATTACAACCTCCAATAAGGAGGAAAACCTCTGATTAATTGCCGAGATAAATAGCAGCCCGAGGCTAAAATAGAATGCAAGAGGATGCATGCGATGGTGAAACCTCCAAGGCCGCATGAAATGATTCGTTTGTTATTTTCTTGATCATGCAGAACATGCATAATTCATTAAGTTCGAACCTCGGTACGAGGCGGAGGACGTAGGTCCTAGGACCACCATCACGCAAAGCAAAAGCTTCCAGCCGGGCGTAGCCCGACCTTCCGTCAGTGCCATTTGATATACCGGGAGGGCCCACACAGGCAAGCATACATTAAGGTGGCATGTATGAACATGCTTATGCACATCGTATATTAACAAAAGCATGATGACAGATAGTTTAAACTTAAACAATCCCTTTTATTTGATTTATAGTTAATTAACCCCAGCCACGGGAGACGAGGATAGGTTCGAGAATGAGCGAGGAGTTGAAACGGCTCAAAGGAAGGGTTTTATTCAAAATTGGCGCAGCCTGGCGTAGGTAAAACATTACACAGCGCGGGGTAGCGTAGGTATAATGTTAAAACGGCGCGGGGGAGGCTAACGGGGTTAATCAGCGCACCCTGCCCGGTACGCGTCGGATTAGGCCCCGCCGGGTGGTGACCATTTGGAATTTTGTGAGATTGAGTGTGAGGCTAATCCGGCGCGGGGGGGGGGGGGGGTACCGCGCCGTATTAGGGAGCGCCGGGTTAGTGAATTTTCAGGCATTTTCCAGTTTATTTGAACTATTAACATGTATTGAGTTGATTGATGAGTGAATTGGGGTCCTAGATGCCCCTGGGACAGGGTTGAGACTTGTGCGAGGTTCATACTCAAGCACGGAAGTTTATTCTTTTAGAAGCATGTCTTATTAAGCCCGAATTATGAGGGCAATTAATCAACCAAGCCTGGCAAAATTTGGGCAACATCTCCCCATCCCCAGAGGGTTGCGGGGAAGAAGCGGAGACATACTCACGGGATTGGAGTAAGCTCCTTAATACCGGGTGGCACAACGGCGGCCGGCAGACCCAAATGGATGGAAGACCCCGAGGGTTAGCCTACTAGGGGCACCAGTATTCCGTGGGCCGAAACGTGGTCAAAAGGGACGACCAGTGAGGGAGGAAATCCTGAGGGCTAGCCTACGAGGGGCACACAACCCGTGATCACCACAGCCCTCTTGCGGACAGTGTAACGACTCGAGAATCTGATTACCGGGAAGGCCCGATAACCCAAGACTCACACCGCCACCCACGAGTCCGAAGACTCGGAAGGGTCAGAAGGATGGTGTGGAGACTACACAAGTATCACACATAATTGCAGAGATTAAACAATTTAAATGATTAAGCAGGAAATAAATTAACATTTTACATGATACATGGTCCACAAGATATAACAGAATAAACAATAGTAGTAGTCCACAACTAGTACAGAGACAAGAAAGAAAAGTACAGCTACACGGGGTATACCCCGGCTCTGACGTCTGGCACTAACGCTGGGCACCCGAACCACGCTGAGCCTCAGACGCACTCCCCCGAAGCCGTGCCTCACCTGAAACACGGTGAAAACACGCAGGGAAGTCTCAGAACAAGACTCAGTAGGGATCACTCGAACCCTACCTCGCAAAACGGAGAACCGCTACACTAGCAGTAAGCGAGTACCTCGGAAAGGGAAGCCATGCCATTTACAAAACACCGGTCTCACGGTACGAAAACTGACACACGTGCCACAGTGAAATGACCGGAACACCACGGCCAACACGACAAAAACCCGAAGGTCCAAGTCGCAACGACTGACAGTCTGTCACTCCCGACTCGACAGGAGTACCTCGCACTAGAAGCACAGTCGGTAGCGTCCCCTGACGTCTTATACTGCACCGCGGGTGAACTGCCTGACGTGGTAGCGCCTACCAAAGGCACGGACACCGTACAAGTAACCGCAAAGCAAGTGACTAGCTGGGGTCACGCTCGTCAGTGCGTGTCCACTGCCCCCAACCACGTGTGCACACACAAACCATACGTCCTAGGTCTGGCCTCTGACTGGTTTTCCCCTTAGCCGGACTCTGGCTACAGACGTGGGGCCCGACGGAAACCAGTCTAAAAACCGTCCTCAAGGTAAGCCCGTACACCTACTCCCAGGTGAGACCAGCACATGCGTACTGGTGGGCTACGACTAGTGGAGGGTCACTAAAGGAGTAGACTCTCAAGTCAACGGAAAATCACGTCCGCATCCGACGACGTGCGGGGACCGTCCCATGTACCAGCACCGTCGCACGACGACCACGGTCGGAAAAGAAACGGGACTGCGAACCACCCTGTGCAGCCCTGAGCCTGGCGGTCTACTCTAGACTCGCCATAGGCTCTGACGGTCTAAGGCTGGACCGTCACAGCCATCTCACGGCCCAACATAGGGGCGTCAGACCCTCAGTGCAAAACTGCGTGTGACGCGCCTACCCTGGTGCGTCACATGACAAGAAGAAACCAACTATGACGCGTGCCACTCGGTGCGTCACAGTCTGTAACGGACCAACCCTGGTGCGTTACAGGGCGAGGATGCGTCAGCTCTAACGCACCCACGTAGGGGCGTTACAAGGCTGTGACGCGCCAGTACTAGTGCGTCACACGCCTTGACTCCCAACGATCAAAAACCAACGGCCGTGCCAACGGTCGGATCGTCGCCTGACGGCCCTCCCTAGGCGCGTCACAGAGCCCTGGCGGTCTATCGTGGGACTGTCACAGCCCACAGACCCCCAATTGGCTAAAACAGGCCTGTGACACACCCACCCAGGCGCGCCACATTGTGTGACGGTCACTGGAAGGATCGTCACACCGAATTGACGGCAAAACGGCGTGAAACGCCCAAAAACATCAACTACACCCCCATGCCTCCATAGGAGAGGGGGAAATCAATGGGGGAGCCCCCTAAGGACCCCTAGCATGCATCTAAGCCATTAAAACACCGAATCATGGCCTAAAATCATTGATCGGGCGAACTCTCCCAAAATCATGGTTTTGCCCTAACCCGCTCAAAAACGCCCATCTCGGCTCCCATTCGGCCTACAAATCGCGGGGGATGACGGGATGAGCATAGGGATTCGTCCCCATACCTTAATGGAGCGAAAGCTCCGCCGAATCGTTGCTGAAATCAAGGAAGACGCTTTTAGAACCCTCGTCCCTTCACGATTCCCCACAAGCTTTACGCCGCCACGATCGCCTCGCCGTCGCCCACGTCGTCACACCGTCGCCCCGCGCCGTCTGCAGCCGGAGGGGATGCCGCCGCGGTCGGATGGGAGAGAGGGAGGGAGAGGGGGCGGTTCTCACGGTGGGGGAGGAAGGAAAGAGGAAGAAGAAGAAGAGAAGGTGGGGGAGAGAGAAAAGGGGTTGGGTATTTATAGAAAATCCAAAAAATATCGAAAAATTAAAAATTACATTTCTGCGATCCTCGGAACGCACCGATCGCAATGGTACCAATCTCGCCTAGGTGAACGACCCGGTTCACCCGTAACGAGGTTCCGAAGGAATTACCGAAACACACACCGAAAATCGGAAAACACGCGCGGAAAAGCCACGGACGCCCTTCGGGCCTTCGAAACAACTCCGGATCACGCCGATCCGAACATGAAAGATATTCGAAACGAAATTTCGAACACAACACAGCCAGACGCTCCGAGAAACCAGATCTGGGACCCGAAAGGAAGGATCTGAAAGGTCCGGGATATTACAGCCTTCTCCCCTTAAACAAATTTCATCCTTGAAATTTAAGAACAAAGCTTAGGGGAAGAAAAGGGGACTCACTCGAATAGGTAAGGGAACTGCTGACGCATCTCGTCCTCACGTTCCCAAGAAGTCTCACCACTAGAGTGCCGCTGCCACACCACCTTGACCAAAGGGATGACCATGTTCCGCAGGCGCTGCTCTCGCCTATCCTCAACTCGGACGGGAAACTTTGGGAGAGAAAGATCTGGAGTCACCTCGGGCCAACCAGAATCCTCAAGCACATGAGAGTCATCGGGCATATACTTCCGCAACATCGAGACGTGAAACACGTCATGCACCGACGCCGACTCAGGGGGTAACTGCAGCCGATAGGCTACCTCACCAATGCGCTCCACAATAAGGAAAGGACTAACATAGCGGGGACTCAGCTTCCCACGCCGTCCAAAACGCATCACCCCCTTCATCGGAGAAACTCTCAAAAACACATGATCGCCAACGGCGAACGTGAGAGGCTGCCACCTACGGTCAGCATAGCTCTTCTGCCGACTCTGGGCTGCCAACATGTTCTGACGAACCAAGTGGACAACATCCACACACTGCTGTACCAACTCCGGTCCCGTCAAAACCCGCTCACCAACCTCAAACCAATCAAGTGGAGTCCGACACGGACGCCCATACAACGCCTCACAAGGAGCCATACCGATGCTCGAATGATAGCCGTTGTTGTAGGCAAACTCCACCAACGGTAGGTGATGAAACCAACTCCTCTACCACTCCAGGCAGCAGGACCTCAGCATATCCTCCAAAGTCTGAATGGTCCTCTCTGACTGACCATCGGACTGAGAATGGTACGCCGAGCTAAATGCCAACTCCGTGCCAAGGGCTCGCTGGAAACTCCTCCAGAATCCAGAAGTGAAACGCGGATCCCGGTCCGACACAATGGAAATGGGAATTCCATGCAACGGAACGATCCGCTCCACATAAAGACGAGCCAACTTGGTCACGCTCTAGCTGACTTTGACTGGTAACAACCAAGTCACCTTCGTCAGCCTATCCACCAGCAACCAAATACTGTCCTGCCCACTCGGAGTCCTCGGTAATCCCACCATGAAATCCGTGGTCACGTGGTCCCATTTCCACGCGGAAACATCCAAGGGCTGAAGAGTACCTCCTGGTCGCTGATGCTCCGCCTTCACCTGCTGACAGGTCAGGCACCTGGCTACAAACTCGGCCACATCTCTCTTCATGCCAGGCCACCAGAACTGTCTACACAAGTTCCGACACATCTTCGTCGCACCCGGGTGTACGGTGTACCTGCTCCCATGAGCCTCGCGCAACACCGCACGACGAACCTGCCCCTCGGTTGGGACGTACAGCCTACCACGGAACCTCACAGCACCGTCCTCATCGAGCTCCACATCAGTCATAGCCAAAATCTGGGGTAACTCATGGTCTGCATGCTGAGCCTCTGTCACCTGACGGTGGATAGCAGGCGTGACAGTCAGACTCACAAGCACTGCTAACCATGGCTCTGGGAGAATCTTGAGCCTGAAAGACACTTCGGGCACTTGTTCCCAGAGCCTCCACTTTCTCAACATCAAGGCGATGACAGCGACCTTTCGACTTAAGGCATCGGCGACGACATTCATCCTGCCCGGCTGATAAGACAGGGTGAAGTCATAATCCTTCATATACTCCATCCAATGCCTCTGCCTGAGGTTAAGGTCCCTCTGGGTGAACACATACCTCAAACTCTGATGGTCCGTGAACACCTCGAACTTCTCGCGGTACAGATAATGCCTCCAGATCTTCAGCGCGAAGATCACATCCGCCAACTCCAGGTCATGGGTAGGGTAGTTATCCTCGTGTGGCTTTAGCTGCCGAGATGCATACGTCACCACTCTACCATGCTGCATCAACATAGCACCCAATCCGACCACAGAAGCATCTGTACACACCACAAAACCTCCCGATCTAGAAGGCAAAACCAACACCGGAGCCGAGGTGAGCAATCTCTTCAGTTCCTTGAAACTCTGCTCACACTCATCAGTCCAGACGAAAGGCACATCCTTCCGCGTAAGTCTGGTCATCAGGGCTGCAACGCGAGAAAAATCTTGAATAAACCACCGGTAATAGCCTGCAAGCCCCAAGAAACTCCGGGTCTCCGTCACAGATCTCGGCCTCGGCCACTGCATTACTGCCTCGACCTTGGCGGGATCCACGGAAATACCATCACCAGAGATTACGTGTCCCAAAAAGTGCACCTCACGAATCCAGAACTCGCACTTACTGAGCTTCGCATACAACTGGTGATCTCGCAACGTCTGCAGCACCACACTCAAATGGTACGCGTGCTCCTCGATAGACCACGAATAAACAAGGATGTCGTCCATAAATACGACCACAAACTGGTCCAAATAGGGACGAAACACCCTCTAGATCAAGTCCACGAAGGTTGCGGGGGCATTGGTGGGCCCGAACGGCATCACCAAGAACTTATAATGCCCGTACCTCGTACTGAACGCAGTCTTCTCCACATCGGACTCGCGAATCCTCAGCTGATAGTAACCGGACCGCAAATCAATCCGGGAGAACACTCGAGTAGACTGAAGCTGGTCGAACAAATCATCAATCCGTGGCAACGGATACTTGTTCTTAATGGTCACTTCATTCAGCTGACGGTAGTCAATGCACAACCGCAAGCTACCGTCCTTCTTCTTCACGAACAACACGGGCGCACCCCAAGGGGGAAAGCTAGGGTGAATGTACCCCTTGGCCAACAACTCCTGCAACTGCGCCCTCAACTCCCTCAACTCAGCGTGGGCCATACGGTAGGGAGCCTTCGCCAAAGGTCCCGAACCAGGCACAACCTCGATGACAAAATTGATCTCCCGCTGGGGAGGCAATCCAGGTAAGTCCTCCGGAAAAATATCGAGAAACTCGCACACCACCGGAATGTCCCCGACATCCGGACACAGCGGGTCTACCAAGACTACAGAAGCGAGAAAACCCTGGCAACCCGCATCAAGCATATGACGAGCTCGAATCGTAGAAATAAGAAAACGGGAAGAGGAAGACCTGATACCTTGGAAATAGAAGGTGGGTCCAAGAAGTCGCCGAAAATAAACACTCTTCGAGCCTCAATCTACCAAAGTATGATGTGCCTCGAGCCAATCCATGCCTAAAATCACATCAAAGTCCTGAAGCGGCAATGCATAGAGCCTAGCCGGCAAACTCCGCCCTTCCACCCACACAGGAACCTCATCGAAACAATACAGAGTGATCATAAAATCACCCGAAGGCAACTCTACTGCCAAATCACAAGACAACTGGGTCACCGGCTCCTCAATACTCAGCGCGAAATCCTCCGAGATAAATGAATGAGACGCGCCAGAATCGAACAAAACCTGAGCCGCACAACCCAAAATCTGAATGGTACCTTCCATGAGCTGTGACGCCACTGCCTCTGCCCTGATCATGTGTGTGATCTGGCCTCGAGCTCTCTGCCTGCCTCCCACACTCGCTGACCTGGGTAACGGCGGATACTGTCCCTGCTGCTGCCGAGGAAACTGTTGCTGCTACTGCCTCTGAGGACAGTCACGCGCCATATGCCCTGGCTGGTCACACCTGAAACAGATCACCGGTGCCGTACACGGCCTGCCTAGATGGGACTCGCCACACCGAGGACACACCGAACGAGACCCACCCACTGATCCCTGACGCTGAAACAGGACCGGCTGCTATACACTGCCCGATGATGCCTGCTTCTGATCCTTGCGCTTCTTAGAGAAACCCTTCTTAAGGAACTTCTTGACCTTCGAGCCAAAAGACACAGATCCTGTCGCCGACGCTGCCGGTGCCGACGCTCCTGAACCACCCGACGCATGATGGAAAGAACCCTGCTGCTGGGTAGCCAACTGCTGGCTGCGACCTGACAAAGACAGCCCCTGGCTAATCGGTCCTCGAGTCATCTGCATATCCATCTCCAAAGAAGCTGCAACACGAGACGCTATCTCCAAATCAGTGGCAGCGTTCACGATCAAATGGTGCCACAACTCCTATCTCAAGCCCTGTACGAACTGTGCGGTCTTTACCCTCTCATGCTCCATGATATGAGGTGCATACCGACCCAGCTCAACAAATCGGGCGCTGTACTGCAACATGGATATGTCGCCCTGGACCAGCTCCAAAAACTCACCCATCCGCTGCGTAGCAACATACTCTGGATAGTAGGCACGCTCGAAAGCGCTGATAAAGTCATCCCACGCAATCTGCTCAAGGGGACGAGACTGAAAAGACGTCTTCCACTCAAAAGACCACCACGCTCGAGCCGTACCCTGCAACTGGTTATAGACCAACATCACCATGTCCTCTGCAGTACACCGCGCGGAACTGAACACCTGCTCCATCTCGTCGAGCCAATCTCGAGCCAAATCAGGGTCTAGTTGGCCGCCATAGTAAGGTGGATGGAACTGCATGAAATCCCTCACTGCTCGGCTTGGCCCACCCTTGGTCGACGAGCCCTCACCAACCTCTACGCCGAACTGCTGCGACATAAGCTGGTACATTCCACGAAAGAAATCCTCGGCCCCCAAAAACCTCGCAGCATCCGCTGCCTCGGTGGTCGCTGGTGGCACTCTACTCTGCTCCTCCTACTCCTGCTGAACCTCCTAAATCCCAGCCGACTGCCCCTACTGAGAGCGAGTGCTTCGCCTCAGCGCCATGCTCGCTCCTGAAGCAAAAGATAGAAAACACAGAAACGGCAAGGTTAAGAAAACGCACGATACCCGATGCCAGCGTCAACTGTACATCATCGCTGTGGACTAGTGGACCACTATAATTACTTATGATTCTTGTATAATCTCACAACCGCGCTCTGATACCAGCTGTAATGACCCGAGAATCCGATTACCGGGAAGGCCCGATAACCCGAGACTCGCACCGCCACCCACGAGTCCGAAGACTCGGAAAGGTTAGAAGGATGGTGTGGAGACTACACAAGTATCACAAATAATTACAGAGATTAAACAGTTTATATGATTAAGCAGGAAATAAATTAACATTTTACATGATACATGGTCCACAAGATATAACAGAATAAACAACAGTAATAGTCCACAACTAGTACAGAGACAAGAAAGAAATGTACAGCTACACGGGGCATACCCCGACTCTGACCTCTGGCACTAACGCTGGGCACCCGAACCACGCTGAGCCTCAGACACGCGCCCATGAAGCCGTGCCTCACCTGAAACACGGTGAAAACACGCAGTGAATGAGTCTTAGAACAAGACTCAGTAGGGATCACTCGAACCCTACCTCGCAAAAAGGAGAACCGCTACACTAGCAGTAAGCGAGTACCTCGGAAAGGGAAGCCCTGCCATCTACAAAACACCAGTTTCACGGCACGAAAATCGACACACGTGCCACGGTGAAACGATCGGAACACCACGACCAAAACGATAAAAACCCGAAGGTCGAAGTCGTAACGACTGACAGTCTGTCACTCCTGACTCGACAGGAGTACCTCGCACTAGAAGCACAGCCGGTAGCGTCCCCTGACGTCTTATATCGCACCGCGGGTGAACTGCCTGACGTGGTAGCGCCTACCAAAGGCACGGACACCGTACAAGTAACCGCAAAGCAAGTGACTAGCTGGGGTCACGCTCATCAGCACGTGTCCACTGCCCCTAACCACGTGTGCACACACAGACCATGCGTCCTAGGTCTGGCCTCTGACCGGTTTTCCTCTTAGCCGGACTCTGGTTACAGACGTGGGGCCCGACGGAAACCAGTCTAAAAACCGTCCTCAGGGTAATCCCGTACACCTACTCCCAGGTGAGACCAGCACATGCGTACTGGTGGGCTACGACTAGTGGAGGGTCACTAAAGGAGTAGAGTCTCAAGTCAACGGAAAACCACGTCCGCATCCGACGACGTACGGGGACCGTCTCATGTACCAGCACCGTCGCACGACGACCACGGTCGGAAAAGAAACGGGACTGCGAACCACCCGGTGCAGCCCTGAGCCTGGCGGTCTACTCTAGACGCGCCACAGGCTCTGACGGTCTAAGGCTGGACCGTCACAGCCATCTGACGGCCCAACATAGGGGCGTCAGACCCTCAGTGTAAAACTGCGTGTGACGCACCTACCCTGGTGCGTCACAGTCTGTGACGCGCCAGCCCTGGTGCGTCACATGACAAGAAGAAACCAACTGTGACGCGTGCCACTCGGTGCGTCACAGTCTGTAACGGACCAACCCTGGTGCGTTACAGGGCGAGGATGCGTCAGCTCTGACGCACCCACGCAGGGGCATTACAAGGCTATGACGCACCAGTACTAGTGTGTCACACGCCTTGACCCCCAACGATCAAAAACCAACGACCGTGCCAACGGTCGGATCGTCGCCTGACGGCCCTCCCTAGGCACATCACAGTGCCCTGGCGGTCTATCATGGGACCGTCATAGCCCACAGTCCCGCAATTGGCTAAAATAGGCATGTGACGCACCCACCCAGATGCGCCACATTGTGTGACGGTCACTGAAAGGATCGTCACACTGACCCGGCGGCAAAACGGCGTGAAACGCCCAAAAACATCAACCACGCGCCCATGCCTCTATAGGAGAGGGGGAAATCAAGGGGGGAGCCCCTTAAGGACCCCTAGCATGCATCTAAGCCATTAAAACACCGAATCATGGCCTAAAATCATTGATCGGGCGAACTCTCCCAAAATCATGGTTTTGCCCTAACCCGCTCAAAAATGCCCATCTCAGCTCCCATTCGGCCTACAAATCGCGGGGGATGACGGGATGAGCATAGGGATTCGTCCCCCTACCTCAATGGAGCGAAAGCTCCGCCGAATCGTTGTCGAAATCAAGGAAGACGCTTTTAGAACCCTCGTCCCTTCACGATTCCCCACAAGCTTTACGCCGCCACGATCGCCTCGCCGTCGCCCACGTCGTCACGCCATCGCCCCGCGCCGTCTGCAGCCGGAGGGGACGCCGCCGCGGTCGGATGGGAGAGAGAGAGGGAGAGGGGGCGGTTCTCACGATGGGGGAGGAAGGAAAGAGGAAGAGGAAGAAGAAAAGGTGGGGGAGAGAGAAAAGGGGTTGGGAATTTATAGAAAATCCTAAAAATACCAAAAAATTAAAAATTACATTTCCACGATCCTCAGAACGCACCGATCGCAACGGTACCAATCTTGCCTAGGTGAACGACCCGGTTCACCCGCAACGAGGTTCCGAAGGAATTGCCGAAACACACACCGGAAATCAGAAAACACGCGTGGAAAAGCTATGGACGCACTCTGGGCCTCCGAAATAACTCAGGATCACACCGATCTGAACACGAAAGATCTCCGAAATGAAATTTCAGACACAATAATGCCAGACACTCCGAGAAACCAGATCCGGCACCCAAAAGGAAGGATCCGAAAGGTCCGAAATATTACAGACAGTGGGTTCAATATTGGGCTGAGAGCCCTTTTGATGTTCACCCCCTGGCGGCCTACAGAGATGCATGTCATTGAGGGACATGACCCTTTAGACCATGTGGTGGTTCAGGTATTCCAATAGGGAATGTCCCCCCCCCCCCCATTCCGATCATATTACACTAAAAAGGAAGCAGTGGGGAATGGCCGGGAGAAGTCACCGGAACCCACCTAAGCTTCACCGCAGAAATAGAGTATCGGACGGCGCACTTCTTCCCCGTCTCCGGGCTTCTTCAGGCAGACGGACGGGAGGGGCGGTGGCTCTCCGAGGCTCACTCCCAGAAAGAACCTTCTTCTTCCCCAAGCTTTTCCCCTCTCAGGTGATTGGCTTCTATTTCTTTTTCGCTTCTCTTGCCCTCTTTTGGCCGAATACCATTGGCCCATATATATATTATGAATTGATTCGGCGTGGAGAGTGCGCGATGGGGAAGGCCCATTGGAACGTCTTGGCACGTCGGGTAAAGGGGCGCCGGATAGGGGCGCGCCGTGTTAACTCTATTCATCGCGTTCGTTCAACACGAGCCAGACAGTGGGCCCCAGACTGGCTCCGGGAGTTACTATGATCCTTCATCTCACCATGGTCTTGCAAAACCATGGTGAGAAGCATTGACAACGCTTTCAGGCCGTTGAAAAGCCGCTTTCGGCATCTCGTGCATCTTTAGTTCAGACACTCGGGTTTTCCGCTAACACGGCCTTCGGCACTGCAGTTCGCGTTGCCGGCTCGGTTCTACTTGTATTGGTAGCGTTATCGGATAGTGGGACACTACCCGGGGTGTTTTCGCCTTGACTGGGCGGTCATTCGGTTACTGACGGTCCTTATTTGCTGAGAAGTCATACCTACACCGGGTCATATAGGTCTTCTACTGACGGAGCCTTCGGTCCCCTGTTTTGAAGGGCCAGAGACGTTTTATCACCTCAGGAGGGTTTTTGTCAGGTGGCGGACCACCAAGTACATTCCCATCCTTGATCGGACAATGGATGGTGTTCATGCGGCACGACCAAGTCGATGCCCGTTCATTGGGCAGGCCGAACGACACTGCCGGTTTGTTGTGAATTCTTTTTGATCCTCCTGGGGTGAAGTCCCTGGTGCTTATGTCGGGTGACACGAGGCTCCAGCAACTCGAGAAGACCCTTGTGTGTTAGTTTCCTTTGGCTTCTTTGCTTTAGCAGGCCGCATCATTCTTGTCATTTAGGCTTGATCGCCACCGAGCATATTTTGAGTGTCAACAGTCGCTGCGCCAATTCCCTATCCCAGGGAAAAGCGGGTGGAGAGGGAGATTTCTGTAGCCCATCTAGAAAGTGGCCAAACTAAATCCACCAGGGCCAAACGAGGCCCAACTCATCTAAGTGACAGCCCCGCATGGCCCACTTAAACTAGAAAGCCCAAATAAGTTCACTTGGGATCACACCCTTTCTCGGCGGCCCTTAGGCTCGGAAGCCCCGAGCGTCGACCAGGTCAGAGAAAGACCCATGCCCGATCTATCCCCTCGCCGAGATAAGGGAAGGCACTCAGCACCCACTCCGGCCTATCCTCATCCGAGCTATGCCTATCGCCCGGACAGGGTTGACACCTTTTATGCTCGGGACGACCGACGATTGCTTATCCATGCTGTCGTTGAGAACCCTTTATGAGCAGGAGTTTATGAGGATAAGGGGCCCATGATCCCTCAAGGCTATAAAGATCCCACGATGAGGACGTAAAGATCCCACGTTGAGGACGTAACGCCCGCCTGAAACCCCTCAGCTTACGGGACTCATGAAGCCAGTGCACTATATAAACCTGGGACTACCTGCAACGAAAGGTAAGGGCTAGCACACGCCTATACTCCCTGAGCAGGAACCACTTCACCACCTTGGTGTAGAGGGATCTCGTGCATCTCCTTCCTCCTCCCTTCATCGCTTCCGTCATTGCTCAACTGACTTAAGCATCAGAGGGTTTACCCCAGGGAATCATCCCTGGCCCCCCTGATCCGTTTCCCTTCTTTGCAGTTCACTATCATGTGATCATCTACCCTGCTCAGGACAAGCACAAGATCACGCCTCTTCATCTAGCGCTGTCTGTGGGAAACGATCAAAAAGCCAGTATGGTGCGAAGAAGTTCAAGGAGGAGATCCGCCGGCGAGAGGGGAAAGGCCATGATAGCGGCGGTGGAAGGCCCCTCTCAGGCCTCGCAAAATCCCCCCTCCAATGCCAGTACCCCCGCCAACGGACCACCCCCTCCCCCTACGGTGGTAGGGCTACCACCCCCTCCCCCTATGGCGGTAGGGCTACCACTCAACGGTGGTGCTGACGCCTTCCAAGCCCTTAACGCGAAACTAAATATCCTCGTAGAACTCATGAGGACCCAGGCGGCCAGGGATGGAAGGTCACACGCCCCTCCGGAGAGCCCTCCCCGCGAGAACGTGTCGCGACACACCACCGGAGGCCGGCAGATTATCCGTAACAGGTCAAGAGGACCCTCACAAGACCCTCCTCCGGAGCAAGAGGCTTCCTCCACGCCAACAAGGGGAAAACCTAGGGCACGTCGCCTGAACCCGGAGACCGAAGTCCCCGGGGAGCACCCAGACAGCCCCCCCCAGCCCCACGGCGCAGCGACAGCTGGAGCTATCCCTCCGACTGCGAAAATTCGAGAGGCGTTTCGCAGAACAGGAGCGCGCCCTACGTGCCCTGCAGAAGGTCTCTTCCACGGAGGACGAGGAGGAATCCCATTCTCTGACTGTATCTTGAAGGTAGAGGTGTCTACCAGAACCTCCATCCCGACCTTCAAGCTTTATGACGGCCAGGGTAACCCGGCCGATCATTTCGACAGTTTCGACGCCTTGATGACCCTTCACGGAGCGTCCGACGCCATCACATGCCGAGCCTTTGTGACTACCCAAGTCCAAGGCGCCCAAGCCTGGTTCTGGGCCCTCGCCCCCAGATCCATCCGAGATTTCAAGCAGTTTGGGCGAGTCTTGAAAGAGAGTTTCACCAGGAGCGGTCCCCCAAGGTCAGTGGCGGGGCTTTTGGCCCTCAAACAGGTGCAAGGGGAGAAGCTTCGGGCTTACATTACCCGATTTAAATCGGAAGCCCTGAGGATCCCCCGCCTGGACGTCGCCTCGGCCATAACCGCACTGACCGGGGGCACCCGCGACGAGAACCTCCGCCGCGAGCTTGTCCTCCACCCTCCCTCGACCCTTGCCGAGCTAGTGACTCTGGCTTTGGGCCATGCCGAGTGCGAAGAGGTGCTCAGCGCATGCCGGGATGCAACCGGCTCGGGTCGGGAGGGGGACAAGAAGCGGGCACCCGAGCCAAGTTCTGGTCCAGGAAAGAGGTGGAATCGAGACGGGGAACGCAAGGAACCGTCACGAAAGTACAAGAGGTATACTCCTCTAACCACTCCGATTTACGAGATTTACGAGGACATCAAGGGCTCGGGCCTCCTCCGCCAACCCAAGCCAATGAGATCGAAAAATCACAGCCGCAGCAAGCACTGCCTGTTCCACAGCGATCACGGGCACCACACCAGTGATTGCCACCAGCTCCAGGATGAGATCGAGCACCTCGTCCGTCAAGGACACCTATCCCGGTTCGTAGCGGAGCACAAGGAAGACCGAGGCGCCCCAGAGAAAATCGACAACGCCCCCCGAGGGGTCCACATCAACGTCATCGCTGGAGGAGCTGCATCAGGAGGAGACAGCGGCTGAGGAAGGAAGCGTCATGCTGAGCGGGCAAGCCGAGCCACCGAGCCTCCCACGGCCCCGCCAAGGGCGCCTTTGGAGTAAGATCCGGGAAATTCTTTGGTTTCTTAGTCACCCAGCGTGGGATCGAGGCCAACCCTGACAAGGTCCAGGCCATCCTGGACATGCGCCCACCTACCTACATCAAAGACGTCCAATGCCTGACCGGGCGCATTGTCGCACTCAGCAGGTTCCTGTCCCGTGCGGCCGAACGATGCCTACTTTTCTTCAAGCTTTTGAGGGGGCCAAAATTGGCATCTGCTACGTTCGAATGGGACGAGGAATGCCAAAGAGCATTTGCTGAGCTTAAAGAATTCCTGGCTTCACCCCCGGTGCTATCCAAGCCTGTCCCAGGTGAAGCCCTGTGTCTCTATCTCTCAGCAACCCCATCTACAGTTAGCTCGGTCCTGGTCAGAAATGACTCAGGAGTCGAGAGACCGGTCTACTACACCAGCAAGGTGCTCAACGAGGCCGAGAGAAGGTACCCCGCAACCGAGAAACTCGTACTAGCGTTGGTTACCGTGGCCAAGCGCCTCCGACCCTATTTCTAAGGGCATTCCATTACCGTGCTGACCGGCGAACCGTTGAAGAGGATCCTCGCTCACCCTGAAGCCTCAGGACGCCTCGTCAAATGGGCCATCATGCTCGAGGCCTACGATATATCGTACCGATCTCGCTCGGCTATCAAAGGCCAGGCACTCGCTTACTTCATCACCGAGAGCACCATCCCGGCCGAAGAAAGATCCCCGTCCGCACCTGGGCCAACCTGGGAGCTATTCGTCGACGGATCCTCCAACTCAGCCGGAAGTGGTGCTGGAATCTTCCTGAAGTCCCCCGAAGGAGATGAGCTACAATACGCCTTGAAGTTTAACTTCCAGGCGTCCAACAATGCTTCCGAGTATGAGGCCCTTATCTCAGGAGCCCGCATGGCCCGGCGGCTGGGAGCTGAGCGAGTCAAAATTCACACTCACTCCCAGCTAGTCGCTAGCCAGGTCAACGGCGATTACGAAGCTCGAGAAGCACCGATGGTCAAATACCTCCAGCTGGTCAGAGCCGTGGCACAGTAGTTCAAGAGATTTGAGGTAGTCCGAATAGCTCGAGAGGAAAACTCCCGAGCGGACGCCCTCTCTCGGCTGGCCTCCTCTCTTGACCCTGAGGGTACTCGGTCGGTCCTCCTCGAAAAGCTAGAGCACCCGAGCATCGACTCGGAGCTCCTGGCTGTTGACTCGGCCTCCCCAAGCGACTGGCGCACCCCGTACCTGTCGTGGCTCCAAGATTCTCAAGAGCCTCTCGACCCTCGGGAAGCCTGCAAATTGAAGTACCAAGCTCGGCGATTCATCACTCTGGACGGCACTCTTTACCGAAGATCCTTCTCCGGTCCCCTCCTGAAATGCCTCAGCACAGATGAAGCCAACCGAGCGATTCAAGAAGTTCACGAAGGTCTCTGCAGAGTGCATTTAGGAGGAACGTCGCTCGCCAGGATCTTGCTGCGGCAGGGATACTGGTGGCCTACTCTGCAGCGTGACTGCTCGACTTATACACAACACTGTGACCGATGCCAGCGATTTGAGCACCTAGTACATCAGCCGGTAACGGAGCTCATCACCTTGGCCGAGCCATATCCTTTCGCTCGTTGGGGAATCGACATCCTCGGGTCATTCCCCACGGCCCAGGCCCAGAAGAAGTTCGTTATCGTTGCAATCGACTACTTCACCAAGTGGATCGAAGCCGAGGCCACAGTAAGGATCACCGAGACAGTCGTCTGGAATTTCGTTTGGAAGTCGATCATCTGTCGTTACGGCATCCCCCGGGTGATAGTAAGCGATAACGGTCGGTAATTTGACTCTCGTTATTTTCGAGACAGATGTGCCGACCTGGGCATTTGCAATCACTTCACCTCGGTCGCACACCCTCAGGCTAACGGGCTAGTCGAAAATGCCAATAAGACTATCTTAAAAGGCATTAAGACCAGGATCGGCAAGGCCAAGGGTAGCTGGCTTGAGGAATTTTCGAACGTACTTTGGTCACACAGAACGACTCCCAGAACGGCAACCGGTGAGAGCCCTTTTCAGTTGGTATACGGCGCCAAGGCCGTCATCCCGTTGGAGATTGCCAATCCTTCATTCCGAGTCATCTGTTTCTCCTCCGAGGCAAATGATCAGAAATTGCTCGAAAACCTCGACCTAACAGATGAACTCCGAGAGATTGCCAGCATCCGAGCAATGGAATACCAACGCCGTCTCACTCGATACTACAACGCCAAGGTCCGAGATAGGCGCTTTCAAGTGGGAGATTTCGTCCTCAGGAAGGCCGAAGCCTCTCGACCACTTGAGGCGGCGGGCAAGCTATCCCCTAATTGGGAAGGCCCCTACCGAGTGGTCGAGACGCTCGGGAAAGGAGCATACCGGTTATCTACGATGGAAGGAGAACCCATCCCTCAGACCTGGAACGCAACTATACTACGCAAGTTCTATTTCTGAATACCGAACATTGTGTAAGCAACATGGAATAAAACAAAAGTTTCCCTTTCCTTTACTCAAACAACTCGCTTGTACATCAGGAAGGCCGAAGCCAAGAAAATACATGTCAAAAAAGCAAAAAATCCATCTGGCACCGCTGTATGAGCCCATCACTCGGCTGACTCGGTTGACCTTCCCGCGTCCAGCCACTGACTCTGCCCCGCGCAGAAACTGGCTCGGATAAGGAGAAGTCGACCCCGTTGGCTTGGGTAGCTCGGAACAAAGGTGATAGAGGGACTGGGGAGAAGAAGGCTACCTTTCAAGTTGACAGAGATGGAGGAAGGGGAAGAGGGAATGCATATGAAGGCCTCCTCTCTGCCAATCTGCCAACTCTTTGGAAGGCAGAGAGTGCAGGCACCCTCCGATGAGTTAAAGAAACGACAAGGAGGGCAGAAGAGGGAGAAAGAGGCTGCGGAAGAAGAGAGGAGAAGCAGGAAGTGGAGAGGGATCTTAAGAGAGATCCCCTCCAGGGAGCGAGCGGGAAGGGATGGGCGGCAGGGATGCCTGATGCCCCCATCCGTCCGCCATCACGCCTCCCCCTGCAAGCGTCGGCCGAAGTTGATAGAGGAAGACGACGTGTCTTCACACGTCGAGCCCTCTTCAACCTCGCCCACCGGCCGTCGAGCCCTCTTTAAACCCAAAGCAGCGAAGACTTTCCGCCCTCCATCATCGGCAGCCTCATCTTCTGGGGCATCTTCCATGCTGCAAATATACTAGCATAACGCTACGTAAAGAAGGGCTGAGGAAAGATTGTCGGGGAAAACCCTAAGCGGTGGAGAGGAAGGGACGCCCTTCAGACCTTTTATAAGCGAAGGGAGGCTATTTGCCTTAAATGATTCTCCCCTCGAAAACACGCCCAAGGGACCCCTCCCTACGAACGATCACCTCAAACCCCTCGTTTCCGCCCCAACGGGACACACGAAGCGGCCAAGCATTCAAAGCATGAAAAAATGAAAAGACACCCTGTCAGAGGCCCGCCCAACCATCACGCGAAAACCACGCAGAAAGTATCGGTACTTTCCAACTACTGCAGATACGCTGAACAAAATACGGCAATGGCGATACGGAACAGTTAAGTCTTCGTCATAACGCTATTGCCTTATCTATTTTTCTACACAATGGAGAAAGTTTTTTCTTCAAAAGGAAAAAGATATACAAAGAGAGGAAGCAAAGCGGATACATTAGGCCTCTGGCCCACCCTAAAGCTCGAAAGTGGAAGGCTCGGGCGGTCTGCCCCCGGCATCCCCGGTGACGGCCGACCCTGGCACTGACCCCACCGGCGTGGGAACTGCCTCGGTTGCGTTCCCTCCCGAGGCGTTCGGAGCTGGCGACCCCTCGGGCGAAGAGCCATCCTGATCTTCTTTGTCTGACACCGAAACAGAGGAGCCGGAGGATGACAGATCCGAGTCGTAGCATTGTCCGGATGGGAATTCAATCACGGACACCTGCTCCTCGGCATAAGATACAGCCCGGTCGTAGCCCTGCTTGAACCCCTTGCGGATGCCTCGGCAAAGCGCTGACTCGTAGTAGGGGAGGGTAGCTTCCTTAAGGTCGACCCGGTAGGCCTCTGAGCATTTGTACTGCTCGAGCGTCTCTGCCCCGGCCAATCCCACTCTGCCAGCGAGCTCGACCTTCTCCCACTCCGCCTCGGCTAATCTCCGCTCGGCCTCAGCCGCTCGCTCCTCGGCCTCCGCCGACCGCTTCTCCGCCTCGACTCGATCGGCCTCAGCCTCCCCCCGAAGGTGCTAAGCTTCCTCCGCCCGATCCACCAGCTCGGAGCGCTCAGCCTCCCACCGGCCATCCAGCTCGACACGAAAAAGGCGCTCCTCTTCAAGAAGCATGCTCTTCCTCTCGAGCGATTCGCGGGCCTTAGCTAGCTGCTCGGTTAGCGCCCGGGCCTCCTGCTGGCTCGACCACACCAGCTCCCTAACCGAGGAAAGCTCCCGCCGAATCCCATCACGCTCCTCGGCAAGTCGGGCCGACTTCCTGTCAGACCCACTAAGGGTCCGAGCCAGAGTCACTCGCTCCGACTCCAACCGAGCGTACGCTTCTGCCAAAGTGGCCCCCATCTGGGTCAAGACTAAGCTACCCTCCATAACTCCCTCGAGAGCCGCAGACGGGGAGTACTGTCTGCTTCCCCCCTTCACCTTCGTGGCTATACCGTGACATACCTGATACAAAGGGCCCTGAATGCCAAGCCTCTCCAAGACCGCCGGGATAGAGATCCCCCCTTTGGCAGGCGCCCTACCAGGCGGCCCTGACCCAGTCGCGGTCTCGATCGCCTCTCGTGCTTCGATCAGATTTTCCTGTGGCCCTCCAACCCGGACCGACTCGGTGCCTGCACCGCCACCTGGAGCTTCGCCCGCCCCAACCTCGGCCGCGGCCCCACCGTCACCCGCCTCGTCCACGGCCCCCTCGGTTCCGGTCGAGAAGAGAGCCGGGCCTACGCCGTCGATTGCAGAAACAGCCTCGGCCCCCTCAGCCCTGGCCGAGAGGGGAGCCGAACCAACATCATCACCGACCGCAGGAGCGGCCTCATCCTCCTCGGCCCCCTCTTGACCGGCAGATGGGAGAGCCGGCCTAACAAGGTCGGCCCCATCTCGCTCGGAAGAGGGGAGAGCCGCCGAGCTAGAACCGCCCTCGACAATGGAGACAGATTCGGCCATCTCGGCCCGCTTCTTGGCCTTCACGGCATCCCGTATCATGCCCTCCATGGGATCCTTGCGCTTGGCCCCCCGCAGCTGGGAAGACCCCTCCTGGGCCGCCGTCTTACCCTTGCCTCAGGCTCGGGTGCGCGCCTCAGTCGATCGCGGCTCGTCGGTGGCCGAGTCATTGCCGAGATTGATCACCTCTGCGGTCTCCTCCAATGCCGACCGCCTAGTGTCTACGCAGGAGGAAGATATGGTCAGAAAAAGAAAAATGGACCCAACATCCAGAGAAGAGTCTAACTTGTGGCACCTGAGCCAGACGGATGCAGCCGCGTGAGGAGGCACCGCTCGACGTTCTCTGGGGTAACCAGCTCTTCTATGGATTGGCAGTGCTTCAGCAAGACAGTCACATATTCCTCCACATGTGGAGGGAACTCATCCTGCCTAGGAGGGATATTCGGGTGGAAATTGGGGATTACTGGACACCTCCAGGTTTCCTCCACCGAACAAATCCCCACCCAGAAGAATTGACTTTTCCACCCCTTATGCGAAGAATCCTTCGCAGCCAAGGAGATGCAGCTCCTATTCCACCTCGCCTGGATGAAATAGAAACCCTTCCCGGCCGAGGGATGCGCCTTCAACTCAAAAAAGTAATGAAAGAGGTCCAGGGAAGGGGGAACTCCGCATTGGCGGCAGCGGATGCGAAAGGCAGAGAGGAGGAGATAGGAGTTGGCTACCAACTGAATGGGTGCCAATCGGAAAAAATTGAGAAGCTTAAGGACGAAAGGCTCGAAGGGAAGGCGGAACCCGCCCTTCCACGCCAGAAGGAAGGTACAGATATGACCTGTACGAGAGTCCAAGCTTGTCTCATGCGGAGCAGCCGCGACAAAACTAAACTTGCGGGGCAGGCGAAACTGGTGCTCCAGCCTTCTCACTGAAGTCCCGCGATCAATGACACCCAAGAGGGGGGTGAATTGGGTGTTTACAAATTTTAAGGAAACTTTTGGCCTTTTTAAAATATGTGATAGAATGCTAATTATGAGATTCAAAACTATTTGAACACAAATTGGATTTATCAAACTTTGTATGATGAGATATAGAATATGCAAGATATACGTAGATAAATCCGTAACAACAATTAACAAATACACTCACTTAGAATGGAGGTAGAGGAAAAGGACCAAACCACACAAATCAAACCATAGTGCACAACGGTTTTTAAGGTGGTTCGGATGCAATGACGGCAATCCTACGTCCACCCCTCACCAAACCCGGTGAGGCTTCACTCGGGGATAAATCCCCAAACGGAGACGACGCTCCAACCACACACGCAGGACGACGCCTGCCCACACACACGGGGACGCGCCCCAAAACACACACACATACGAAGATGCAGTCTCCAACATGATCCCACAAGCGGATCAACAAGACACACACACGCTGCGATAAGTGCAGCACTCCACACACACAAACACTAAGATCTGGATAAATCCACACACACACACACAGATCTAAGAAGACCTATGCACACACGAATCAAGTATGACACACACACACACACGACCACGGATCCAACAACGATCCACACACACACGAGTTTGCAGTTTATAAGAAACACAAATCTAAAACTATAAAGCACAAAACACAAACATGAATAAACCACAGTTTAGAAAGCTCCTGATTTAGGCTCCCCCTGAGTGTGTGCTCTGAATATTCACATTGATTCCTTCTTCACTTGAATAACTTGAGACTCAGCTTGAATGGCCTTGTATTTGATGTAGATCTTCTTACACGGAGTACTGTTCACGGCTACAGTACCCTTCCTTCTTTCTTGGACAAATCCATGTATCTTCTTGATGCTTGTGAGCTTGTTCTCTTCCTTTGAGACTGTTGACTTCAAATGGAGCTAGAGTACCTTAAGATGATGCTTGAATGGCTCCTTCTTCCTTGTAGCATCCTTCTTCTTCTTCCCTTGGATAACCTTCCTTTTATCTCTTCTTGAAATCCTTGCTTGCTTCTTGATAGCCTCACCCTTGATCTCTCTTTGTTGGTTGTTTGATTCTTCACTTCATAGATACTTGTTGGCTTAAGAAGTACCTTGAATGGGTTGGAGATAGATGAAGAACTTGCTGCACGAAGTACTGTTCACGGAGCTACAGTACTCTCTTCTTCATCCTTGGACAGCACCCTCTTGATCTCCCTTGAAGCCCTCTTGGATAGATAGGGTTTATGGCTCCAATGAGATGTTTTATATCCCTTGAATGGTCCATGGACAACCCCCAGACCAGATCCACATTTTGTCGGTGATTGGGTGACTTTAGGATTAAAGAAATCCATGGAGAATGGCTCTTCTCGAAGTGGAAAACAAAGTCAACATATGTTGGCTCGGGACTGGCGGTCGACCTATGGAAGCTGGCGATCGACCGCTATTGAGAATCCTGTAGAAATATGATCCCTGGCATTTTCGGTCGACCGCTGCTGGCGGTCGACCTATAGCTATAGTAAACTTCAGACTTTTAGGTTTCACCCCCGAACTCCATTGCAACCCATTTAAGTCTGAGGCTTCAAACTCCTTTGATCTTGGGGAATATATGTTGAGTGTTTTGACCTACAAAACCATAGAAAAAAGGATTAGAACTTTGATCAATAATTCATGTGGTAATTGCATGAAGTACATGTATGAAACCCCTTTGGTCATTTGGCAGTTTCAATCAATTAACAAGAGCTTATTGTAAACCGTTTGAGCAAGATATAAGTACCATTATTCCAATTTTCAAGCAAGTTTATCATGAGTTGTTTCAACATAATGCAAGCTCAAAATGATATGTGATATGTATTAGAGTTCAAGAAGTGATTTACATTGAGACCCAATTTCACATATAAGATTGGAACACTTGTTGCTTTGACAAATGCATGTATGGTATGCGTAAAAATCAACCAAACAAGTTTCAAACTATTTGATCAGGATTTCAAAGCTCAAGTCCATATGTTCAAACATATAAATGCTTGAAACCTCTTGTAGAACCAACATATACAAACCAAGCGTTAAGGCCATGTAACCGTTGTCATTTGCCATCTCAAACATACATAGATAATAGGAGCATGAGCAATCAACCACAAGTTTAGTTATCATCACTTAATCACACATTAAGTTTAGTTACCATCAAAACCAAAACTTAATAATCACAACAATCATCAAAACCATAACTCAACACTCATCTCCGCCTCCCCCAGTTCACTACAGTTTGGGACCGCCATTTTCTTCACCGTCTCATTTTCCCACTCTTCGGCATCCGGACGCTGATCCGCCATGGACGCCGGAGAAGAACTTGAAGAAAGACGCTCTCGGGACCCCGAAGACTCCAGAGGAAGAGGAAGCTGCCGAACTGCCTCTGCAGTTATCTCTGCTAACTCCTGTGGACGCACTTCTCGTCGAACCGTCGTTCCGGTTCGTCTGTTGGTCTTATTAAGTGCGTGGGCGTGCCAGTCACCGAAGTGACAATTTATTCGGGCCCCGAAGAGCCCATGGTGCGCTCGATCTGACTTCGTCAGACGATTGTGTGGTTCGTGTCGGGACCGAATCCCGTCGCGCCATAAAGGTCACGACGTCATTTACATCCCCCATACGAGGGAATACCCTTGATTAATTGCCGAAATTAGAGGCCCCGCGGCCGAAAAGAGTAATACTAATTATGCGAGAGAGATAGGGATAGGTCACACTGAAGGTTGTATTAAGGCCATAAACTGTCGGCCGTGTCGGCCACTTGTAGACCTTTTGTATTCGGACACAGGTCCGTGGTAGCGTCACAATGAGAAAACCGAGGTAGATCCCTTCAAATGTCTGCCGAGCATGCGGCAATTTTAATGAGGATTCGGAAGGTATCCGGAACGAGAAAATAAATCCGGTCCGATTAGGATGTCGGCCCGAGGTTAGATCAAAGCCTGGCCATATCGGGGTAATTCCCGAGACTCGGGCCCGACCTGAAAGGGCGGCGTTGTTATTCTCTTTTGCCCCGGGTCCCGGGGAGAGAGAGGGCTGCAGTGTGGATATTAGCGTCTTTTATCTGGGGCTTTCTTAGTTATATCTTCTGGGATTTCTGATATGATGTTTACTGTTTATTCGTGCCTTTGTCCGGGATGGTTTCTCTTCTTTTATTCATGATTATTCTTGTTATTATCATTCGTTTGTTATTTATTATTTTTTATTACCCCTTCCGCCTCTTTATTGTGATTAATATTGCGCATTCGGAGTCCTTTAATTAGCGTAATTTCTATTAATTTGTTTGCTATTGTTAATGCCTTTATCAGGCTGTATATGTGTATATGTATAGTGTGCCGGCGAAGAGAAGATAGGGGTGTACCGGTGAGGAGGGAAGTGTGCCGCTGGGCCTTTGAAAAGGAGTGTGCCGCTGGGGAAGAAAGTGTGCCGCTGGGCAAGGAAAAGGTGTACCGCTGAGGGTTTAAAAGATTGTGCCGGGGAAGGTGGGCACAAGTGTGCCGGCAAAGGGCTATTGAAGAGTGGAGGCCATGTGCCGATGAAGGGCCTTTGAAGCGTGCCGTGGGGGCTGGGAAAAGTGTGCCGGCGAGAGAATTGGATGAGCGTACCGCTGAAAAGTTAGGGAAGTATGCCGGCTAAGGAGCCAATCAGGGAGTGGGGGTGGATATAAAGTCTGTACATTCCCCCCCCCGGGCTCGAAGTCCATACGCTGCCAAGCCCAAAGTCCATACACTGGAGCAGAGTGGAGCAAAGTCTGCACGTTGCAATATGAAGTCTATACGTCGACTGGTCCGAAGTCTGTACATTGCCCTTTTGATTGCAGCTCGAAGTCTATACGTTGCCAAGCCCAAAGTCTGTACGTTGTAGCGTGAAGTCTATACATTGGCTGGCCCAAAGTCTATACATTGGTCAAGTCTATACGTCGGCCAACCCCAAGTCTATGCGTTGCAACATGAAGTCTGTACGTTAGCTGGCCCAAAGTCTATACATCGGCCAAGTCTATACATCGGCCGACCCCAAGTCTATACGCTGCAACGTGAAGTCTATACATTGGCTGGCCCAAAGTCTACACATTGGATCCCGTTGAGGCGGTGGCTGAGGGTGTACCGACGAAGGGAAGGAGCGTGCCGCTGAAAGGGTCAAGGAAAGTGTGCCGCTGAAGGCCAATGGGAGCGTGCCACTGAAGGCCAATCTGGGCGTGCCGCTGAAGGCCAATGGGGGCGTGCCGCTGAAGGCCAATGGGGCGTGATGGTGGAGGTTCGATCAGTTTTCGATTATTTGTTTTAAGGCTTTTCTTTTCTTCTTATCTTAATTTTCGTGTAGTTTTATACAAAATTCCTCCCTTTGTCCGTTCTCTTTGTTCGGTTCGGTCTCTTTTCTTGCGGGTCGGACGTTCGGGCTGCCGGGCGGTTAATTGGTTCGGTTCAGTTCTCTTTGTGGTGCCAGCAGTGGTTTGATGAGTTGGAAGGTTCCATTAATTATCCCACTCGTTTGTTGCTTCCTTTTGCCTCTTTTAATGTCTTGTTATTCTCTTACAAAAATTCGGCAGCATCTCCCCTTAACCCGGGGCGTAAGGGAGATAAAGGGAACGCGCCCACATGGAGTGACGGAACCCGACAACTGGAGGTGGGCCCCCGGGGGAGCAACACCTTTATAGAGCCTCGGAAAACGTGAAGGAGAGGGTTCGGGGGGGGGGGGGGGGGGAGGCCAAGGAGTGAGCTGCTAAGGGACTGAAGGGTGTGCCGCTGAGGGCTGAACAGGGGGTGTGCCGCTGAGGGCTGAACAGGGTGTGCCGCTGAGGGCCCAGAAAGGTGTGCCGCTGAGGGATGAACAGGGTGTGCCGCTGAGGGCTGAACAGAGTGTGCCGCTGAGGGCCAGAAGAGTGTGCCGCTGAGGGCTTGAAAGAGCTGAATGTATAGGCTGGGAGACTTAATGGCTGTTCAGGAGAAGAAGAAGAAAAGAGTGGGGGGCTTCAAGGCCGGGAGTGGTTTACTGGTAACTGGGTAATCGGGAAGAAAGTAAGGGTCTCTCCCTCCCGTGGGGGGGGGGGGGGGGGGGCAAAGAACCCGGGAGACTAAGGATCATGGGGGAAGGATCACATCATCACGAAGACTCCAAAAACGCCGCAGAAGAGAAAATGAACAAAGCACCATGCATTATGAAGGTGGGAGCAAACCAATAGCAAAGATAGGAGAGGCCCAAGAAGGGTGGTTTTTCATTCATGGGGAGGGGGGCCAAAGGCCATGGCCCTATATGCATATTACAAAAGCAAACAGGAATGCCCAGGATGAGGCCGTGGACAAGGGGAAAAACCCAAAGAAAAATAGAACATGAAAGGGGAGACGGAATACAAGACGGCAGGAAGCGTTAGGGGCTTGGACGCCGGCCATTGCCCCCAACTCTCTCCCCTATTACATCAAGCTATCTCTCCCTTACTCTGGCTTCTTTCCGGTGGTCGTCGGAGGGGGCTCACGCCGGGAGGGCCTCTCCTTCTCTTCTCTCTTCTCCTCTTTCCCCTATGCACGTCTCTGTGTGTATCCTCTTTCTCTCCGGGAGGTCCTCTGCCCCCCCTTTCTTCTCGAACGGAAGGCTTTTATACCACCAGCCACCTGTGGCTTCGCTCACGGCTGTCCAAGGCGGGAAGCCGACTGTGATGATGGGGTTGACCTGCTCCTGTCCTGGCTGTCAGTGGGGTAGGCTACGTGGCCCAGTCATCGACTGCCACCTCAGACGGCTTCACTGCGCGCCAAGGATGCGTAGGGCATGGGCTTCACGTTGTCTTGCCGTTGAAAAGCTTCACCGCTGGCGGGCTGAACAAGCGTGCCGTGGGGGAGCCAAAAGTGCGTGCCGCTGGAGCACAAAACAGCCGTGCCGCTGAAGACTCAGCAGCATGTGTCGCTGAGGGCCCGTTGGGGCGTGCCGCTGAGGCTTCAAAACGGGCGTGGCGCTGAGCTCACAACAGGCGTGCCGCTGAAGACCCCCCAGGGGGGTGTGCCGTTGAAGGCCAAAGAGGTTGTGCCGGTGAAGCCTGCTGAGGGCGTGCCGCTGAAGCCTGCTGAGGGCGTGCCGCTGAAGCCTGCTGAGGGCGTGCCGCTAAAGCCTACTGAGGGCGTGCCGCTGAAGGCCCCAATGGGTGTGCCGCTGAGCACCCCAGGGGGTGTGCCGCTGGAGCTCCATCAGGGCGTGCCGCTGGAGCTCCATCAGGGCGTGCCGTTGAGGCCCCTTGGGGGCTGGGCGTGCCACTGAAGGGCTCCCCACGGGGTGTGTATATGGGGCCCGTTCTGAGCCCGTTGCGAGCACGAGTCATGGCCCGTTTGATTTCCTTTGGGGCCCATGGGCTGTGGGGCCTTTTGTGCTTGATTTCTCCGGGGTTTCTTCACTCGGCGCCGTTGTTGATGCTGTGCCGAGCATGACATTTGGATGTGTAATTTTCGGTGTCCACAAATGCCCCCCACCCACGGGTATCGCAGGCGAAAGATGAGCCGGGCGGTGCCCGCGGGTGTCTTCGTCTCTTCTCTCTTTGTCGATGCCGACGGGGTGTCGAGAGCCGACCTGGTTTGTTGTTTGTTGGTCTCTTTGTTAGTGCCGACGGGGTGTCGGGAACTGAAGTAGTATGTTGGTCTCTTCGTCTCTTCATCCGTGCCGACGTGGCGTCGGGAACTGAAGCAGCATATTGGTCTCTTCGTCTCTTCATTAGTGCCGACGGGGCGCCGGGAACTGAAGCAGCATATTGGTCTCTTCGTCTCTTCATTAGTGCCGACGGGGCGCCGGGAGCTGACCTGTTTTGTTGATCTCTTTGTCTCTTGGTCTCTTCGTCAGTGCCGATAGGATGTCGGGGGCTGACCTGATTTGTTGATCTCTTTGTCTCTTGGTCTCTTCGTCAGTGCCGACAGGATGCCGGGAACTGGCCTGATTTGTTGTCTCTTTGTCTCTTTGTCAGTGCCTGACAGGATGCCGGGAACTGGCATGCTTTGTTGTCTCTTTGTCTCTTCGTCAGTGCCGACGGAGAGTCGGGAGCTGACCTGGTTTGTTGTCTCTTAGTCTCTTCGTCAGTGCCGACGGGGAGTCGGGAGCTGACCTAGTTTGTTGTCTCTTATTCTCTTCGTCAGTGCCGACGGGATGTCGGGGGCTGACCTAGTTTGTTGTCTCTTAGTCTCTTCGTCAGTGCCGACGGGATGTCGGGGGCTGACCTGGTTTGTTGATCTCTTAGTCTCTTGGTCTCTTCGTCAGTGCCGACAGGATGCCGGACGCTGACATGGTTTGTTGTCTCTTAGTCTCTTGGTCTCTTCGTCAGTGCCGACAGGATGCCGGGCGCTGACATGGTTTGTTGTCTCTTAGTCTCTTCGTCAGTGTCGACAGGATGCCGGGCGCTGACCTGGTTTGTTGATCTCTTAGTCTCTTCATCAGTGCCGACAGGATGCCGGGGACTGACCTGGTTTGTTGTCTCTTAGTTTCTTCGCCAGTGCCGACGGGATGCCGGGAACTGACCTGGTTTGTTGATCTCTTGTCTCTTCGTCAGTGCCGACAGGATGCCGGGCGCTGACCTGGTTTGTTGATCTCTTAGTCTCTTGGTCTCTTCGTCAGTGCCGACAGGATGCCGGGCGATGACATGGTTTGTTGTCTCTTTGTTCTTTTCTTTCTCCTTTTTTTTGAACCACATTACCGGTACAAGCGCCCTTTCGGGTTTTCGCCCGTACCGGCCCCCTCTTGCTTTTGCCCACGCGCCCTTTCGGGTTTTCACGTGGCGGGGTACCCAATTTTGCCCGTAGCGCCCTTTCGGGTTTTCGCCACAGCCGGGTTGTTGTCATTTTTACCCTTGTTCCGGTGTAGGGACAAGTCCGGCGGGGTATCTCTATTTTTTTTAACCCCATTCTTCTTTCTTTTTTTTTTGACGAGTGAGTGATATGCGGGTGTCGGCTAGGGCACGAAGCCTTGCGCCGGAAGATAAGGTTCACTCGTTGGCAAGAATAGAATGCCAGCGCAACGGGAGATTCTGTGCCGATTCGGACGTAAGGTCCATAATGGCCATATTGTGCGGAGTGGGTGGCTAGGGCACGGGGCCTTGCGCCGGAAAGGGACTTATTCGTTGGCAAGGGATTAATGCCCACGCAAGGATAGAGGTTCTGCCGATCCGGGCGTAGGGCCTGTGATGGCAATATTGTGTGATGCGGGTGGCTGAGGCCCGGGCCACGTGCCGGGGACGGGCCCGTTTGTTGGCATGGGAATGGCACCGTCGCAAAGGTGGAGTGTGCAGGGGTAGCGTCGCCTCCATTTGCACGGGTGCATGTCCGCCCGAGACCGTGGGGACGGGACGTCCCCTCGGAAGGACCTTATTATTGTGCCTCATTTGCGCATATCTAAATATATATACATACATATATATATATATATATATATATATATATATATATATATATATATATATATATATATATATATATATATATATATATATATATATATATATATATATATGTAAGTAGATGCATATATGTATGTATACATATATATATATATATATATGTGTATGTAAGTATGTATACATATTATTTATAATAATTTTTTTTTGTTTTCCCCTTTTTGTTTTCTTCTCTCATCACCCCTTTTTTTCTTTTTTTTTTATTCTCCTTTCTATCTCTTTCTATATTTTTTTCTTTTTTATTTCTTTTCTCCTTTCTTTTCTTTTCTCTTTCTTTTTCCTTTTCTTTTCTTCTTTTTTTTTCTCCTCTTTCGTTTTCTATAAATAGGGGGGCGGGGGCGATTCGAACGGTCACCCGCTTCGAACTGCCCCCCCCCTCTTCCCTCTCTCTTCCCCTTTTGGTAACCGAACGGGCGGACTCCCCCCCCCTCGTCCTTCTTCCTCTTCTCCGACCGCGAGCGCCGCCGTGGGCACCACCGCCGTCGTCGCCCTTTCTACGTCAGGGTGAGGGGAACGCCACGGGGAGGCCCTCTTCCTCCTTCTCTTTTCCTCTTCCTCCTCTCCCGTTCTTCTTCTTCCCCTTCGGTTTGGGGAACGGCAGAGGGCGGAGCACCGACTCCCTCTCCTTCTTCCTTTGGTCCTCTCTTCCCACCCCCTTCCTTCTCTTCCTTACGCTCCTTCTCCTTCTCCATCTCTTCTCTTTTCCCTCCTTGGTGGCGTGATAGGGGAGGCCATCGGGCGAAGTCATGCCGGTGAGGGAGGTGTGAAAGAGTGCCGACAGGAGAGCGTGAGGGCATACCGGGGAAGGGCTGGGCTCCACGGGCGTGCCGGTGGAGCGGGCCGAAGGTGTGCCGGGGAAGAGCCCTCCGGAGCGTGCCGGTGAACGGGAGCTTGAGTGTGCCGGCCAGGGGCCCGTCTGGGCGTGCCGGGGAAGACCCCTTGAGGGTGTGTCAGTGAAGCTCCCGTTGGGGCGTGTCGGGGAAGAGGCCCTCCGGAGCGTGCCGGCGAGCGGGAGCTTGAGTGTGCCGGCGAGGGGCCCGTCTGGGCGTGCCGGGGAAGAGCCCTTTGAGTGCGCCGGTGAGGGGCCGGTCTGGGCGTGCCGGTGAAGGCCTGCGCGCAGTGTGCCGGGGAAGGCTTCCCCTGGGCGTGCCGGTGAAGGCACCCAGGGTGTACCGGTGAGGGCAACTGCAGAGTGTGCCGGGGAAGGGCACTGGGCAGTGCGCCGGTGAAGAGGCTTTAAGCCTACGGGAAGGAAACTTTTACTCGGCGGACTTCTGGTGTTGCCTCTCGGGGCCCACCATGCTTTGTTAGGGCTGTCACTCCTTATGGACGCGCACCCGTGTTTTCCCTTACGCCTCTGGCCTAGGGGAAACTCTGCCGAAATTTCGTCAGAAATTGGCAATATTTTATTTATTTGACTTGTAGTAGAGCCCCTTTGCAGTCTTTTGCTTGTGATTTATTCTGATGTTCTTATTTGTGTATCTTTGCAGACACATGGCTGCTCCAAGTGGTTCCTCCGCTCCTGCTGCTGCTATCGGTGCTGACCTTATCCCACGGGGTCCGGTGCCAGCAGTTACCTGGTTAAATGTAGAGGACTTGGATCGGGAGCATGCAGAAATAGCTGCTTTGGCAGAGTCGTCTGAGTCTGACGGGGAGACCATGGATTTCCAGAGGCTTGCCAGAGTTGACAGTGGCTTCACATTTGACCGGGTCACCGGGGAGTACAGGAAGGACTTCCCGAAGGACAGACACCTAGTTCGATTTCTGAAGCATTTTCGCTCGCGGGAGGGGCGAGACTTCCGAGTCGTGAAGAAGGCTGAGCAGGCCATTCTGCAAGTCCGGGACAGTTTATTATACAGCGTCCCCCGGAGTATTCCGATGTATCTGGTGGGAGAAGTCCGGGAGTGGAAGCCAGTTCTGGGGATTGAGGGGGTGCTGCCGACTGAAGATAAACTGGTGCGGGCGCCTCAGTTTACTCCGGCACGATGGGACCTGTCTGTCGGGAAGGTGCACAACGAGGCGCCTCGATTCGGCCTATTCTTGGCTCCCTTAAGTGGGGCTATAGAGAAGAGCCGTTCATCTTGGACTGCTTGGCCATCAGATTCAAGTATGAGCTGTCACTGGGCTGGTTTGGGGAGCTGAAGCTTCAGGATGCACACAGCTTCCGGGAGAGGGCGGTGGAGTTTACGGAGCACGTGCTGTTCAACTATGCTCCGCTGCTGGTTCGGGTCGGCATTTATCATAGCGTGTACGCTTCCCGGTACGGCTACCCCATCTCCAAGGGTCTCTGTTGCGGCATGATAGAGGTATTCAACGTGGAGACCAACACCTTTTATACGGCAGAGGGCGAGACTTCACTTGATTTGTGGAGTCTCGGTCAGCTAAGTGGCTTGCCCATTGACGGGGAGCCTTATGAAGAAGTATGCCTCCCCGACTTGATCAAGGATGAGACCAACGGGGATGGCTATTATTCTCTGGGGTATTCATATCGGTACCTCATGAAGGCGTACCGGGAGCTGTACCAGTGCTCGCATAAGGGAAAGCAGCCCGCTCGCGGGGACAGGAAGAGGGTACGCATGCCCTTGTGGCTGGAGTATTTCTATGAAGGGCCGAAGCGGTACGAGGAATTCCCCTGTGTCGGTACCGCTGTCGCCCCCAAGAAGCGTGCGAAGCCCAAGCTCGATGTGAAGATCCCGTCTAGAGGGCGTCGAGGCGGGTCTAACCCGATGGGCTTGGATCCCCAGACCCATTGCGCCGCCTATCTCACGTACTGGCTATGCTCATTCGCCATGCCGTACGGCGACGAGACAGTGATTCGGCCGGATGCCATCTACCCGGCATGTCAAATGGCATGGGGTGTCAGGCTGTCGCTGTGCCCGGCGACCCTTTGCTTGATTTACAAGGCCCTGGGGGACATCAACACGCACCAGTTCCCGCGGCAGGCCCGGTATGTGTGCCCACTGCACTTCTTCAACGCGTGGGTCTGTTCACTGTTCCCGGAGTTTGCCCCGCGAGTTCTCTAGGACTGGGGGCTGATGCCGAGGATGTTGGAATTTGCCAGTGCTGAGCCGGGCTCCACCTCCATGCGATGTATGACATTCGGGGCCGGTTGACGACGGTTCCCCGGGATGCGGTCGGGACTATTCATTTCTGGACTTTGGCGGCACATTCGAGCCCTCTGGTGAACAACAAGAGGGAGTGCAAAGACGACCAGGTGGAGAGGTACGTCCACCCTATTAGCCAGGAGAATGTGATCCGTCCACTGCTGGAGCCGGAGCTGAGGGACTGGGCGCTGTCGATTCGCCCGAGCGTGCTGGTGTTCAGGAAAGGGGAGAACGTGTTGCTGGAGCCGTATTACCCCTTCCGGTTCGGTCGCAATTTTGGGTATGACCAGCATATCCCTGCTTATCATGCACAGTTCGGCCTGCCCTTGCGGAGTGTCCGGGGGAGCTCAGTTGCTGAACACGCCAGGAGCTGGTGGGACTTCTTCCACCGGGCGGACTCTGCCTCCTTCAGAGTACCGACCCCGGGTCGTGTTCCCCGAGTGACCCAAGATTATATCAAGTGGTGGAATAGCCGGACGGCCTTCTATCGGCTACACAAGACCGATTGCTGGGATGGGGCCGAGAGGAAGTTCCTTAGTCGGCAGCCGGTGCCGGTTCTTGACATTGAGCCAGACCATCTTCTTCGGCTCAGGAATAGACAGGAAAAGGAGGTGGCAGCATATCTGGTGGCTCGCCGGGAAGCCCGGGATAAGAGGCCGACGCCGAAGGTGGAGCTACCCCCGGTGGCCAAGGATCATTATCAGAAGACGCTGAGGGACCTGTGCCAAGTGGGGAGCGACCGCCTGGACCTCATCAATTATCCATTCCCCATAGAGGAAGAGGGGACTCCTGCCAGGAGCTGGCGTCCAGAGAGGGATTCGGCCTGCCCGTACCGCACGTTTATGACGCGGGAGAGAGGCAGCCCGAGAACTATAAGGATACCACGTGGCTATACGTCCTTCTCCGGGTGAATGGGATGAAGATCGAAGATCTGACGGCCTCCCTCCTGGGCAAGCGCCTGCACGTCCCTTATTATTATGCTGACGGGTGGGGCATGGACCACTTTAACCTTTTCTGTCACCTCTCCTCAAAGAAGCACGCGGATCTGGCCAACCTTACGGACCGGTGCCAAACGATTGAAGACGTTTGCTGGCTAGTCCGGGAGGCGGCGCGTCGGGACAAGGAGACGTCCCTGAGCTACTGGCCGATCACGCTGCGGCTGTACACTGGCCCTCATGGTATTCAGTCTCTTCTTGCTTTTCTGTTTTGTCTCTTAGCACTGCGGCCTTTGCGGTGAGTCGGGTACTAATCGTAAATGCATGTTCGTTCTTTCCCCTCTTTTCTTTGCAGACCATCCCGACAGCACGCAGATGGCCACGTACCGGAACCTCCACCGGTTGGTGAAAAAGCCTGCGTATTTTGAAGCCGCGCCGCTAGCCCCGACCACGGCTCCTTTGCCCAAGGCTGCGAAGAGGCCCCGAGCTAAATCGCCTGTGAAGAAGGCGGTGGACGCCGCCAAGGCGGCTAAGCAGCGGGACACAAAGCGGAGGAAGACGGAATCGGCTAAGGCTCCGACGACTGTTCCTCCGGCACCACGAGTCCCATCTTTCGAGGAATTTGAAGCTGCCCGTCCCGAGCCAGGTCAACCTGCCGGTCAGTGTTCCCGATCATTAGTGTGTCTCTTGAATCTCCCCCCCCCCCTTTTATTTTGGAGTGGAGCCCTAACACCTGGATACTTTTTTGTCTCAGCTTCTGTGGGGAGCCCGTGCCCACGTTCGACATGGGTGAAGTCGCGGTCCCAGCAAAGGCGACCTCGGCGGCGGCTCCGGCTCCCTTGCCGCAGGCAACGGGAAGGCCCCGAACACAGTCGCCCGTTAAGAAGGTGTTGGCTGCTGCCAAGGTGACCGGGCGACAGGCGGCAAAACGGGGGCGGACCGAGGCATCCCCGGCTCCGACGGCAGCCTCGCCGGTGGCCCCTGTCTGTCCTTCGAGGAATTCGAAGCCACGCGGACCGAACCGAGCCACGAAGCTGGTGAGGTTCATCGGCCGCCTACGTCGTCTGCGGTCGACTGGCCTCCCGAGTTGGCCTCGGATTCGCGCACGGCGACGATGCGCTTCTATTTACGGGCGGCACGGAGGAACCGGCGCCCGTGTTGCTCCCGGGCGAGAGCGGGGCTGCGGCTCCCATGAAGGCTCTGTCCGTCGACGAGGCCGGCGAGTCATCCCGGACCGTACGGGCCGAAGGGGGTAAATATTTTCGTTCATTCGGCTAGCTCCCCCTTTTTTTTGTCCTGGGGGCTAGTAGGTTCAACATGACTGATCTTCTTTTGCATGACAGGCGTTGCCGCAGCGGCCACCGAGTCATTGGGGCCTGATCCCGACCTCTCGACGGCGCTGACATATGTGAGGAGGAAAAAGGTCGGAGTGCGAGCCTCGCCTAGCCCGAGGAAGGACGTGCTGGACAGAGACTCTGAAGTGGAAGCCCCTCTGCCGGCCCAGGCCGAACCGGCGGTGGTCGAGTCTCCGTCTGGGGAAGAGGTAGATTACAACTATTCTTCCGACGAGGCGACTCCTGGGGATGCAACGTCTGGGGCATCGGGGTTGCCCGAGCTGGCCCCTACGGCCTCTTCATTTGCTAGCTCGCTAGACTTGACGGAGGAGGCAGCTGTAAGCGTGATTCCATTTGCGTGGGGCTGCTTCTGTGGTCGCCTACTGATATCGTCCTCCTTGCGCCCGACCTTTTCAGGAATCAGCTGAGCCAGAGGCTGCGGAAGAGGCTGCTCCGGCTGCGTCGGTTGACCGCCCATCGGGGGTCGATGTCGGCATGGGCAAGCTAGCCCTTTTATTTGAAGCTCTTCGGGAGGAGGCGTCGGAGGAGCCTTTGGCGGGCGAGCCTCTGGAGGAGGGGGAGATCGCGCCCGAGAGCGGTACCGCCCCGGTGGCCGAGGTAAGGACACGGTCTCATAACCCTTCTTGCCTTTTGGGCCTCGTGAGGTTCACTCCTGCTGGCAAGTGAGTAATCATGCTTTTTGTGGTCAGGTGGTGCCGACGCCCGGGAGGTCGTCTGGCCGTGCCCGGAAGGCCGTTGCCAAACGGCGGCCAAATATTGGTCCGCTAGCGGTGGCGGGACTGGCTCCAGTCGCGGGCTTGAGAGCGGAGGGCCTTACGGCGCTCGTGGAGGCGGGACGTCTACCCCGGCTAACGGTTCCGCTTCCGCCCTTCCAAAGCTTCCGGCACAGATGGAGGACCCCTTAGTGAAGCAAATATTCGCGGAGCTCCGCGCACATCTGGAGGGATCGGAGCCGCGGAGGTGGAGTCGGCCACTGATGGCAGCGGGCCCAGCCTTGCTTGAGGCCCCTCCCTTGATCGGAGCAAAGGCAGCTACACCCCTGCCCCTTAAAGCAGTGCCGGCAGCACACCGGGTGGAGGCGGAGGAGGCAGGAGAACAGCCGATGATAGCGGCGTTGGATGCTTCGGCAATGATCTCAGCCACCTCCTCAACAATAGTCGGCCAGGGGTCTTTAGTCGAGCCACGCCGGCCGGGCGACTTAACCCTTACTCTCCCATCTTCTTCAGCCGCCGTGGATGCCGATCTGTGGGCGGAGGTGGACAGCGCCGTGGAATTCGCCCCCCCCCCCCCCCCCCCGGTCGTGCCCTCAGTCAGTCACACGTCCTCAGAGGCGCCAGTCCGTCAGATGCTGATCACTTTACGGACGATGCTCCTCGCCGATGCTTCTCTGTCGTATCGGGAGGTGCATACCATAGTGACGCAGTTAACTGGGGCGTTGCAAGTGCTTGGTTGTCCGCTGGGGGAATGGTCACGGCGGGTCTTGCTATTATTGAAGTACGTCAGACGTCGTGAATTCCTGGAGACCCAGGCTCCTGACGAGCGCGTCGCTCTAGATGCCCAGGCGGACGAGTATCTGTAGGCCTTGGAGGCCCGGCGCCGTAACAAGGAACGCCACGAGAAGGCCTTAGAGGAGGGCGAAGGCAGCGTTCGCTCCCTCGAGAGCCGGATCGAGGAGTTGGAAGGCTACCTCGCAGCGGCCAAGTTCGACCTCGCTGAGGCGGGCAGGGCAGTTGCGGAGGAGAGGGAAGCTCTCGGCGTCGCCGAAGTTGAAATGGCGTCCGTGGAAGCGGAACTTGCCCGTCTCGAGGGATTAAGGGGCCGACTGCGCGACAGGATATACTTCCCTTGCGTCGGGATCTTCCCCCTCGAGGACATCTTCAGGGGCATTGACTAGGCATTTCTTCCCCATATTTTGTAACACAGGGGTATGCCCCGCAGCATATGTAGTCTGATCCTCTTTTGAATAGAGCAAAGCATTTATGATTTCACGCGTTCTTTGTGTATGCATTTGTCCCAGAGGAAGCTCTCTTACCCTTCTTTCTCTTCCGTGCATATTGTTTTCTTCTTCCTCTTCCCTTGCTCTTGTATCTTTCCCCCCCTTTTTGTGTAGAGACCCATTGGCAGGGTATGAGTCTTTGCGGGGATTCGCTTTGAGAGGACCAGGCAGGGACCCATGTCAGGGTACAGGAGAGTGCTCGCCTTCCCAGGGGGAGGACGAGGGGACCACTCCACCATACCGGGCGGGTAACTCCCTGGTTTTGCCGTAATATTGGAAGCGCGTGCTGGTCTCGAGTGAGGGGTGCTTGGCCAGAGACCCCTTTCGCCGTTCAGAGGTGGCGGATAGAAAGGTCTGTTTAGTCAGTGACTCAGACGGGAGGTGCGATCCAAAGGGGTGCTCGCCGCTCGGGGAGGACGGAGAGAAGAGTTTGTCTAGTCAATGACCCGGACGTGAGGTCCGAGCCAAAGGGGTACTCACCGCCCGGGGAGGACGGAGAGAAGAGTTTGTTTAGTCAATGACCCGGACGTGAGGTCCGATCCAAAGGGGTGCTCGCCGCTCGGGAGGACGGAGAGAAGAGTTTGTCTAGTCAATGACCGGACGTGAGGTCCGAGCCCAAGGGGTACTCACCGCCCGGGGAGGACGGAGAGAAGAGTTTGCTTTAGACAATGACCCGACCGAGACGGTCCGAGCCAAAGGGGTACCCACCGCCCGGAGGACGGAGAGAAAAGTTTGTTTAGTCAATGACCCAGACGGGAGGTCAGAGCCAAAGGAGTACTCACCGCCTGGGAAGGACGGAGAGAAGAGTTTGTTTAGTCAATGACCCGGACGGGAGGTCCGAGCCAAAGGGGTACTCACCGCCCGCGGATGATGGAGAGAAGGAGTTGTTTAGTCAATGCACCCAGACGGAGGTCCGAGCCAAAGGGGTACTCACCGCCCGGGAAGGCGAGAGAAGAGTTTGTTCTTTCTTTTTAAATCAATTTTTGGTACCCCCGCTGATGCGGGCTGGTGACTGGAAATGGGGGCGTTCCCCTTTTCTGGTTCTTTTTTTTTTCTTCTCTTCTCTTTTTTTCTTTCTTTTCTCTTCTTTTCTCTTCTCTTTTTTTTTCTCTTTTTTTTTTCTTTTCTCTTTTTTTTCTCTTTTTGCTTCTTCCTTCTTTCTCCTTCTATTCTCCTTTTTTGCTTCTTTTCTCTCTTTTTTTTTACCTTTTCTTTTCTCTTCTCCTCCTATTATTCTTTTCTTCTTTTTTTGAAACCCGGCTGGTGGTCAAATCATTTGGACATTAATTACGCAAATCCGACCCAAAATAGGGTGAAGAGTAATATTATTACCTGAATGGGGGCGCCGGAGCGTGGTACAGTCGCAAGTGCCTTCCATTAAGAGGCGGGAATTGAACCTCCCCGCGGTGGTTGACAATTACATAGGCTCCGCCTTCGTAGACTTTTTGGACTACGTAGGGTCCGAGCCAGTTCTCGTTTAGCTTACCCTTGGGGTTGGCCGCCATGAGATCTCTTCTCTTGACCATGACAAGGTCGCCCTTCTTGAATTCGCGTTCCTTGACGAGCTTGTCAAAGGCGCGTGCAATCCGGGCCTGGTAGACCTGGATATTCTGTTGGGCTTGAAGCCGCTTTCCTTCCAGACTGGAGAGTTCGTCGAGCCTTCGCTCGGTGTTGGTCTGCCCTTCGGGGACAAGCCCATGCTGAATGGCGACCCTGAGGGATGGTATCTCCAGTTCGACGGGGACGATTGCTTCCGAGCCATATACGAGAGAGAAGGGCGAGCAGCCCGTTGGGGTCTTGTATACGGTTCGGTACGCCCAAAGCGCTTCATACATTCTTTCTTCCCAGTCCCTTTTGTTAGAGCTAACAGTCTTGGCCAGGAGAGTGTAAAGTGTCTTATTGAAAGCTTCGGCCAGCCCATTGGCTTGTGGATTGTAAGGAGTCGATGTCCTCCAGTCAATTTTGTATTTTTCTGCTAGCCGGTAAACTTTCTGGTTGCAGAAGTGGCTGCCGTTGTCTGACACAATCCGGTCGGGCACGCCAAACCGGAATATAATGTTGCGGCGGACAAACCTGACCACGATTTCTCCGGTGACCTCCCGTAAGGCAACAGCCTCTGCCCAGCGGGAGAAGTAGTCGGTCGCCGCCAGAATGTATTTACAGCCTGTGGAAGATGCGGGTAAGGGGCCCACAACATCTGTTCCCCATTGGGCAAACGGCCAACTGGGCGCGGTTGGGTGCAGTTGCACGGGAGGCCTCCTGGGTATAGTGGCATGCTCCTGGCATCTCTGACACGACTTAGCGTACTCGCAGCAGTCGTTGAACATTACAGGCCAGTAATAGCCAAGTTTCTTGATTTCAATTTTCATTTTCGGCCCCGCCTGGTGTGCACCAGCTGTCCCGGCATGGACCTCCTTTATAACTCTCCAAGCTTCTTCAATAGACAAGCATCGGAGGAGTAGCTTCTGCTTGGCATCGGCCACAGTCCGGAATAATATTCCGTTTCGGAGCTCATAAGAGTCCTTGGTTCTGACTAGCTTGATTTTCTCTTCCCTTTGCCTGGGTAGTTGCTGGTACTTGAACCACTGCATCAGGGGGTCTCTCCAGTCAGGTAGGTTGACGGCCTCTGCTGTAGCGACCTCTAGGTCCTCTTCTTCTGGCTCTTCTTCTGTCATGCTGGGCATCTGGCGCTGGCTCATTACCTGGATATGGAGAGATCCATCTGGAGGCACTGCCAGTGAGCTTGCCAATTTTGCCAATGCGTCGGCTTGTGTGTTCTCCCCTCTGGTGACATGGCCTATCTCGAGGAGGTAGAACCGCTCCATGAGCCGCTTCGCCTTAGTGTGATAAGGGAGCAGCTCAGGTTTTCGGACATCAAACTGTCCCTGGACTTGCTTGACGACTAGCAGCGAGTCGCCGAACACTTGGAGCATTTTAATCTCCAACTGGAGGGCCACCTGGAGGCCGATGATCAGAGCCTCATATTCTGCCTCATTATTTGTGCAGGGCTTGCTAATGCAGCAGGAAGTATGCATGACCTCTCCGTCTGGGGATTTGAGGACGATGCCAGCTCCGGCCCGCACCTTGGCATGCCCGGACGGGGTCGCTTCTGTTCTCGAGGCCCCGTCGAAGTATAGCTGCCAGATGGCTTGTTGTGCTTGGTCTACCTCTAGTGTTTCATCTTCAGGTAGTTCGGTGGCCAAAGGGGAGTCTTCGGGCACGGGGTGTGCTGCGAAGAAATCCGCGACGGCTTGTCCCTTAACGGCCTTCTGTGGCACGTAGGTGATGTCAAATTCCATGAGTAGCACGGCCCACTTGCCAAGGCGCCCCTTTGGGACTGGCTGGAAGAGGATGTGCTTAATGGGGTCGGCCCTGGATATTAAGCTGACTTCATGGGACAGCATGTAGTGCCTCATTTTCTTGACTGCGAAGACCAAGGCATGGCAGATCTTCTCAATCGGGGTGTACTTAGCCTCTGCACCCACCAATCTTCGACTGAGATAGTAGAGAGCCTGCTCTTTTCCCTCATCATTGTTCTGGGCGAGCATTGCCCCCAGTGAATATTCGGTGGCCGCTATGTACAGAATCAGCGGTCTGCCTTTGACAGGTGCCCCCAGGACAGGCAGGGTCTTCAGGTACTCCTTTAGCCGGTCGAACGCGTGCTGGCATTCGTGGCCCCAGCTGAAGGGTGTATTCTTCATCATTAGTCTGTGGAAGGGTTGGCAGCGCCCTGACAGGTTGGAGATGAACCTGCGGATGTAAGCTAAACGCCCCTGCAGGGACCTCAGCTCTCCCAGACTCTTCGGAGGAGGCAGCTCCTGGATGGCCTTTATTTTTAGGGGGTCGATCTCGATCCCTCTGTGCTGGACAATAAAGCCGAGGAATTTCCCGCTGGACACGCCAAAGGCGCACTTCATGGGGTTCATCTTCAGCCTGTACTGCCGGAGCCTTTGGAAGATGACCCTGAGGTCACTCAGGTGCTCGTCTCTTTTCTTGGTCTTGACGACCAGATCATCAATGTAGCACTCGACCTTGCCGTACAGCAGCTCGTCGAAGATCTTGGTCATCGCCCGCTGATATGTGGCACCGGCATTCTTGAGGCGAAGGGCATCCTCTTGTAGTGAAATATCCCTTTGGGTGACCGGAAAGCTGTATGGACCCGGTCGTGGTCGGCTATCCAGATTTGGTTATAGCCGGACGACCCATCCATGAAGGACAGGGCCTCGTGGCCAGTGGTTGCGTCAATCATCACTTCGGTGATAGGCACCGGAAGTCATCTTTCGGGCAGGCTTTATTCAGGTCGCGGAAGTCCACGCAAATCCTGATCTGTCCATTCTTCTTTTTCACTGGTACAATATTGGCCAGCCATGTGGTGTATTGATTTTCGCCACGAAGCCGACAT
The DNA here is from genome assembly GCA_022559845.1 of Amorphophallus konjac. NCBI lineage: Eukaryota > Viridiplantae > Streptophyta > Magnoliopsida > Alismatales > Araceae > Amorphophallus > Amorphophallus konjac. The sequence goes on from CM040117.1 coordinate 23,377,465, forward strand.
TTATGAGCTTGTCGACCTCTTTGCAGATCTGGCTGGTTAGCTCCGGCCTCATGCGCCGGGGAGGTTGCTTCACTGGTTCCACCTTGGGATCGATGGACAAGATGTGCTGGTCACCTCGGGGCTGAGTCCGGGCATTTCTTTGTAGTTCCAGGCAAAGCAATCCCGGAATTCTTGCAGCAGCTTATGTATTGTTCTCTCTCACGAGGGGGTACAAGAGCACTTAGAAAAGGTCGGCCTGGGGTCGCCTTCCGTGGCGAGGTTGATCTCAATCAATTCGTCAACTGTGGCCTAGCCGCCATTTTCAATTTCCGGCGGGGCTGGCGACAAATCGACGAAGTCTTGGTCTTCCTTATCTTCGGGCTCGAGGATGGCATCCTCGTCTTCTTGTTCATCATGACTGGGCATGGAGGCTGCATTCACCCCGCAGTCCTCCTGGGCCGTAGCCGCCGGGTCGGCGAGGTCCGCTAGTGCAGAAAGGCACAGGGCCACCTCGGGGTCTTCTGTGTACTCATCGTAGACAGCTCGGATGGGGGCCGGGGCAGCCGCATCTTCAGGGGCCTGGTAGTGGATGGACACGGTGTAGGCTCCTGCTCTGGGGCTGTCCGCCACGTGGGGGCGTGGCGGGGCTACCACGTAGTCCCCCATTCTGAGCTCATCCCTGTCAATGAGGCTTTGAGCAATGTCTTTGAAGACATAGCAGTCTTCAATAGCGTGACCCAGCATCTGGTGGTAAGGGCAAAATAGTGGGTCCCCACTTCTTCTGGTGTCTTGTGGCCTCTTGGACCGTGGGAGGGAGACCTTGCCGTAATGGCAGGCCCAGTCGAAGATGCCCCTGGTCTTCTCTCTCGAGAAGGAGTAGGGCTTCTGCAGCTTCTCTTGGAGTGTTAGGCCTGCCTGGTTTGTCGCCCGATCAACAGGCTTGCCGTGTCTCTCAATTCCCTTCTTGACCAGACGGGGGTGTCAGGACTGGCATCTCGGGGCCGAGGCATGCGGCCACCCCGCGGGGGAAGAGATCCCTGGATCAGGTCGGCGACTAGCGAGGTCAACTCAGCCAGTCGTACTTTTAGTGTCTCGATCTCCCGTTGCTGCCTATGGTACAAGGACGTACATGACGGGGTCGTATCGAGGGGATTTCGGAGCCTGGCCCATGCTTCTGCTCCTTGTTTCACCGGCCGGCCGGGGTGGAGGTGCCTCGCTGGTGTGCCCTCTCGAGGTCGACACTTCGGAGAAGGAGGGGGTCTTCTCCATGCAGCGGCGGCGGAGAGGTTTCCAAAGGAAGATTTCTTCGTCTTGTGCCTCCTCAACCGGGGGCCCAGGATATGCATCTTGACAGGCTTCCCGCGAATCTGTAGCTTCTGCGGGGTCGTCGCCAGACCATGTCGAGACCGATATGACGTCAGTCTCGTAATATTCCTCTAGTGAAAAGCCCAGACCGGGGGCTTGGTGATTTTCAGCAATCGTCGATCCAGGTTTGGCGGGTTCCACATTCTTTCAAACATTTCCTTCCGGCTGGAGGGCTGGTAGGGAGGAATCTTCTACTTTCTGACCATTCTGGCTGCCTGGTCATTCATGTGGGGAAGCCCCGTAATGGGGACGTGCGGGTCATGCAACTCGTCAGGGAATCGGCAATCATCGTCTTCCCTGACTGGCTTCTCCCCGGCCACATAGAAGATAGTGGGCGGCCCCTTCAGGGTTAGGCACCTCGAAGGTTCTCAGTTGTTCAGCTGCTTGGCATTCAATTTCCACTATCGGCTTGACGATCCCTGGCGGGACCCTGACATCTTCTAGCAGGTCTTCGAGGCAGGGTGCCCCCGGTGTGGGGTAGATGGCGAGAGGGGCTGCCCTAATACCCCTTCTTCTTGTGCAATAAATGGTACATGTGGGGGAGCCACATAGCCTGGGGGCGGCGGAGGAAACTAGCCTCCTGATTCCATTTTCTTCTTTCCCTTGTCTTGGATGACTTGAGGAGCTTGCTTCGCCTTCTCTAAGTACAGATTGGCATCTGACAGGTGACACTCGAACACCTCGAACGGGTGGAGGTCGGCGAAGATCCTGACTTCCTTCCCCTCACAGGGGTATTTGATGCATTGATGCAGGGTGGAGGGCACCACTCTGTTCTGGTGTAGCCAAGGCCGGCCAAGCAACGCCTTGTAGGAAGTGTTGGAGTTGATGACGTGAAACTGGACCTTGGTGGTGAAGTCATCAAAGGTCAAGTTGAACTCTGCAACCCCCATGGGCACTTCACATTTCTGGTTAAAGCCAGCAATCTTGACATTTTTGACCTCAACCAAGTGTACATCAAAGTAGTGCTTCTGGTACACCCGGTAAGGGAGTATATTCACTGCTGCCCCTGGGTCGATTAGGACCCTGTTGATGGGCTAGCCATTCAATTGCCCCTTCATGTAGAGGGGTCTGTTGTGACTGCAGGTCGGCAAGAGCATGTCCTCTTCTGTAAAAGCCACAGCTACTTCGGGTGCTATCTCCGCCAAACTGGCTTCAAGGTGGGCTGGCGTCTGGAGTGCAGCGATGATGGCTTGCCGTGTTTCTTCATCTAAAGATAGCATCTCCCACACAGTGAACCGGCTCGGGATCTTCTTGAGGTGTCTGACTATTCGCTCGGCAGCCCGCACCTTGAGCAACTTCATTTCTTCGGGCTTGCCGCGCCTGCTCCCCTCCTGAGGCTGGGGTGTCTGATCAGGGGACGCCTCCTTTGCGGGATTTGTTGTAGCCCGTTGAGCAGGCGGGGCCTGTTGGGCTTCCTCTGCTGCTCGCATGAATTCGGCGAGGTTTGGGGTGCCGCTGAATTCTTCCTCTGGCTGGGCAGGAGTTGCAGCTGGTAGAGCTTGGGGAATGCTTATTTTCCTCGTCGCAGAGGACCCTTGTGGGTGCGCCCGCCTTCCTGCTCGAGCTGACAGGAACTCGGCGAATGACGGGGCGCCTTGACTCTTGGTGCCTCCGGGGTAGAGACCTGATGGGGGAGGGATCTCGGTGCCTCGGACCTCGGGCTCGAGAACCTGGTATGGTTGTTCCCCCCTGAGCATGATATTGAGGGTGCCCTGAGGAGGGTGCCCCCACTTCCTCCCTGACCTGGTGGCGTGCTGGGAGGTGGATGCTTCAGCTTGACTCACCTCTGCTGGCTCATGGGGTGGGTCTTCTTCTTCTTCTTCTTCCAGGGAGAGAGCAGTGTCGAATAGTGCCGAGAGGGTGTTGCAGGCGAGGACGACCTCATTCTTCTTCTTCTTCTTCCCTGCCGCGGCCAATGGCTGTTCCTGAGGAAGCTCACCCCACAGGGGAGGCTCTTTTTCTGTTTCAGCTTTGTTCCTGGAGCCAGCTCGAGTGATTCGAACTCCTCCCAGGGGACATATTCTTTTAGTTCCGCGGGCCGGATTTTGGGCTGTTCATAATCTTCAAGCCCATCAATAATAGCCTGGAGTTTTTCCACCGCCGGGCTGGCCTTCTTGTGCATCCGCATCGGGACGGAACTCTTTTTATTATGGGTGGGCCGTCTCATGACCAGCCGAGGGGTTGTGTCATGGCGAACCGGGCTCGCCGGTGGTGGTGTCGGCAGGGGTGTCGCGTCCCTTGGATGAATCCATGGGGCGGACCGAGGGGCACGCGCCTTTCTGTTCTTTCCGGGCACGGTCTGCCAACCCTCTTGATCTTGGGCCGGGGCCAGGACAAAAGTCTCATAAGTGGCGCGGGCACAGGCTTCCGCCCACTCTTCTGGCAACTCCTGATATAGTGAGATCATATTGACGGAGGAGGCTATGCTGGGCAGCTCGTGTGGCTGCGGGGGGTCTACTTTATGCTCCCCCATGTCCAGCTCCCCGTCCTTGATTAAGGACTCAATAACATCCTTGAAGACGTAGCAGTCTTCAATGGTATGCCCGAGCACCCGATGGTACATGCAGAAGCGCGGGTCATCCTTCTTCTTCAAGTCGCCAGGCCTTTTCGGCTCTGGCAGTGTGATTTTATTGTAGCTGGTCGCCCATTCGAACAGGAGCTTGGACTTGTCCCGGGAGAAGGAATATAACTTGTTTCTCATCTTCTCCCTTAGCGAGGGGCCCTCCGCCGCTCTGTGGTTCTGGGCGGCGGAGGGTTGGCAGCTCCCTTGGCTTTCTCCTTCTGCTTTTCAAAAGCCTGGAAATCTAGTGCATGCACCTCTGGGGGAGCTGGCTTCTTCTCCGCCTGCCTGGCCCTCTGGCTTGACATGGCTGGAGTGGAGGAGTATCGGGCCAAGAATGCCTCGATCTCCGCTACCACATTGTTCAGACGGTCAAATGTCTTGACCTCAGTGCCAGTCATCCTTTCTAGGATTTCTTTCTTTAAGTTTTACTTGTAGATCTGCACTGCGTCCTCCTGATGCGGGGGGCGTTTGCACCTCATACTAAGGTTCCTCCATCTTTTGATGTAGTCGAGGGCCGACTCATCATTCTTCTGCCTTGTGGCGTAGAGTTTAGCCATGGTAACTTCCCACTCGGCAACGTAGAACCTTTCCTTGAACTTCTTCTACATGTCGGGCCAATCGGCCACCGACCCGGGTGACAAGCCGGAGTACCATTCAAAGGCAAGTCCGGTAAGTGTTGAGCCAAAGAACTTCAGGAGGTAGGCCTCATCAGCAGCCAGGTCTCCCATGACGTTCACATAGTAGGCAATGTGCTCTCTAGGAGACCCTTGCACGTTGAACTTTTCAAATTTCGGCGGCTTGGTGACGCCAGCCGGCAACTTCCAGGCAGCATAATGAGCCGGGTAGGGTACCCGGTAGACGTCGAAAGGCGTCTGATCCCCATCGCCCCTCTCGGCCAGCTTCATCTCTATCATCTGCTCGAGCATCAACCGGCTGACTGCCGCCGGGTCGACTGGGCTCGGGTAGAAATGAGCGGGCTGCGCGCTCGGAGTGGCTACCACGGTCGCTCGGGGGGCCATGGGGGACCCTTGTGAGAGCGGAGCCTGTGGCGGGGTTACTGCTGTGCAATGTGCTTGCTGCGGGGGCGCGCCCCCGAGAGGATCGAGGGCCGCGGGAAGAGCTACCCTTGAAGACTGCCCCCTGTCCCCGGGTACCTCGGGTATAACCTCGGTCTGCCAGGACATTGGGGGTGGTGTGTTCCGCTCATTCAGCTGCTTTTTAAGTGATTCGATTTCCTGCTGGAATCGTTGTATCATAAGCAGCATTGCTGGGTCAGCTGTGGGAAGACTGGGCATGCCCCCTGTCTCTTCGGCCGGGGCGTCCTCGGATGACGTCGAGGGTCCGCCACTCGTGTCGCCGGTGGTGACCACATTGGCCGCGAGGGCCGCAAGGGGATTGTTGACGCCTGGAAAATGAGCAAAGGCGGAAGCAGAATTGAAAAGAAGATTAGACAAGCAACGGAAGATTACTGATGAAACTCGACAACCATCTTCCCGGCTGAAGCCTTGTTCGGCCAAGCTGATGACCGGTGTCGTCGTCAGCCAGATGGCAGCACTGATGAATTAGCAGTCACCTGACTGATGAGACCTCCTACCATATTTTAATAAGAGCTGTATTGCTGCCCTGCCCAAGAATCTACAGATGACATGCCAGAGTGAGTCAGATGTTGACTTATTGACAGATGAGGTAGGAGCAAACATAAAGATGAAGCCAGAACCAGCAAATGAAGATTGTAAAGGCTTTTGCACAGTCAAAACGAAAGAGGAACCATCTCCATGGGCGATATACCGGGCTGAAGTCTTCTCAGAAAGCTGATGTCCGGTCTTGTCACCGTTCGGGTGACGATGCTAATGAAATGATGTCCGGCTTTGTCATCATTCAGGTGGCGATGTCGATGAAACCCGAGTCTACAGACTGATGAAGATCTATGAATTATCTCAATAGAAGCTATGTCACCAGGAGAGGGCCTTCCTCGGTTCTGGAAGATATATTTGAAGAACTAAGAGAGGTCGAGGTGCATATGAAGTTTAAAAGCCCTGAATGGGCCTGCCGAATGAGCTCTAGAGAATGGCGCCGAGAGACCCTCACCAAGGCCCAAAAGCCCATATGAGGGGGGGCGCGCCGGGAAGCCATGCCCTTTGGCGCCGGGAGGCCTCCCCGATTGAAAGAGGCGCGCCGGGAAGCTGCCTTCTTCACGCCGAGAAAGATCATGCCGAGAAGAGGGAGGGTTCTGCTATAAAAAGCCCTTTTCTCTCGAAAGGGAGGGGGATCGGAGGAGAGGATAGAACAGAGCAAGAAAAAAGGAGGGAGAGCCTCCTCCACTGAAAAAAAGAGAAAAGAAGAGACCAACAGAGAGAGAGAGAGACTCCTCCGCTGAGAAAAGAAAGAAGAAGAGAAAGAAGGAGAGGAAGCTCCAGGTGGGCAGCCGGGGAGGGAGAGGAGTCAATGCTCCGCCCTCCCCCATGGTTTTGTTTTCTTCTTCATGTAATCCTGCCGAGTTTATCTCGATTTTCTTTTGGATGTAACCGGGATATCCTGATGTATATTCATCTCCCTTTCCCTCACTCCCTCCTTGTGGTCGGTGTTGGAATGATGTTATGAAATGAAATACTACCATGGCCCATTTGGGTGTTGATTGATTGAGATATCTGCTCTCTGTCTTTCTATGTATATCTTTTATCAGGAATGTCCGATAGTTTAGACGCTCCCGGTTTCAGAATCTTTCTACGAGTCTGTTCCTCGAACAGGGATGAGAATGGGACCCCCACCCCTATCTAATGGGTGATTGGGCTCTATTTCCTTCTCCCCTCCTGTCTCAATGGCAGATTCTCCCCATATAGTCCGAGTTTTCCCTTGAGCCCTTCATGCAGTTCAGGAACCAGAGACATCAATCTCTTGGTTCCCTGAACTGCCGAGCTCTGATAAACGATAATATCGATCCCTGGGTCCTCCATTCTAAGCCTTGAATGCTTAGGGCCTGGAGTTTCGGTGCTGAAAGTTACTCCGTCGCCGATTTTCGATGCCATTGGGTTCGTCCAGGGGATCAGAGACAGTCATCTCTTGATCCCCCAGACGGCTGACGGCAAACAGAGAAGGATTCTCAGGGTTCAGATGATGATCTCTTTTTTCCTCTTGCTGATTTGGCCTCTCGGCTCCCTTGGCATCCCCCTAGTAGAAGCATCCATGGAACCCCCTCCTGTACTCCAAATCCGGTCTCAATCCGAGCTAGAATCTGAGAAAATTTCCGAACAGAGTGCCGTAATCAAGCCCTGAAACCCTTAACCTTTTTACCTTCTCGGCGCGATAATTTCCCCGCCGAGAGCTACGCCGCCGAGAGCCTCCCTTGGCCAGTAAAGCCATGCCGATAACCCCCTATTCAAGGGCATCAAGCCCCCTCCTTCACAGCCATCCCGGCGCCAGGTTCCCGGCGCCAGGACGAGCGCGCCGGGAAGCCCCACGCCGAGACCCTCTTCAAGCCACTGAAACCCACGCCGAGACCCCCTTGGCCAACCACTAAAACCCACGCCGAGAACCCCCTTGGCCAACCAATAAACCTCCGCCGAGACCCTCCTCTGGCCGATAGAAAACCACGCCGATACCCCTGCTTTGGCCAATGAAACCCAGTCCGAGGCCCTCCTCTGCATGGTCATCCTTCGACCCTTTTGGTTCCCTATACATCTGTCTAGGGGATGCTCAGAGATCATCATATGTGCCTTAAGGTGGTACAATAATGGGGAAGACCTCCCCTACATTCCTATGTCCCGAATTTGATTCACAAGCAACCCCGCGGGTTCGGTGGACCTTGTTTCTACAAGGGTTTCGTCGGTCTCCGAGAGGGGGAATAATGACCGATGCTAGAGACATGTACAGTCTCCTTGAGCCTTAGTGCTCCCTCACCTTCCGGCTTTCATCCCGGCACTCCGTGGATGTCAGCCTATATCATTCTCTGGCAAATGCTCGGTCCAGGGGAGGTGCTGCCAAAATTCTCCCAGGAGGATGAAAGTCGACATTAAGCTGCCCCCGGGACTTTGCACACTGGTGACAGGAGTTCTGCAGACCCTGATTTCCCTAATTCCTCCTCGAGCCTGATGTCTCTATAAAGCTCAAGCCCAATCCAGTTCAACTTTGATGAACTGATCCACCTTGACCCCACTGAATCTATCTATTTCAGCCTGGATCATCAATGGACCCAAAACAGAGCATCGTAATCAGGCCATAAACCCTTTCTGTCCTGAGCCCTTTTACCTTCCCGGCGCACTAGCTCCCGGCGTGGTATTTTGCACGCCGAGAGCCATGCCGCCGAGAGGGCTCCCCCTCAATACAACCTTTTCTGGCCTGGAGGCTTCCCGGCGCCGGGAACCCCCTTCTGCCTCCCAGCCGTGCCGAGACCCCCTCCTTAGCCATAAAAAGAAGACCACGCCGAGATCCCCCCTTGGCCGTCTCCTTTGCGCGCCGGGAAGCTGGCGCCGGGAGCCCTCCTGGCCACTTCCTTTGCGCGCCGGGAAGCCCACGCCGGGAACCTCCTGGCCACTTCCTTTGTGCGCCGGGAAGCTGGCGCCGGGAGCCCTCCTGGCCACTTCCTTTGCGCGCCGGGAAGCCCACGCCGGGAACCTCCTGGCCACTTCCTTTGTGCGCCGGGAAGCTGGCGCCGGGAGCCCTCCTGGCCACTTCCTTTGCGCGCCGGGAAGCCCACGCCGGGAACATCCTGGCCACTTCCTTTGCGCGCCGGGAAGCCCACACCGGGAACCTGCATGGCCGTCTCCTCTTCGCACTAAGTAGCCCCTTGCGCCGGGAGTCCCCTTCTGCCTCCCAGCTGCACCGATAACCTACTCAAATATTGTTACTGGGCCTTCAATCCAAATTTTGTTCCGGGGGCTCCGCCCCCGGAAACCCCCGCGACCTGACCGGGCAGGTCGATCCCCGGACCTGACCGCGCAGGTCGATCCGCGTGCGAGGGCGCAACATTGAGCATTCGCTCGCTTTCCGTCGTCCCGCATCAGGTTCATGAATAACCCCTTTAGCTCGGGAGGGCTCTGCCACTGCATGAGTTCCACCGGCTTCTACAGGGAATATCAAACATTGCCCCATGGCAGATATGCGGTTCGGGAAGTTCAACACTTCTCTCTCTCGGCTTTCATCCCGGCACTCCGTGGGTGATAGCCTATTTCCCCCTGGGCATAATCCAGATTAAGGGGAAATGCTGTCGAAATACTGATCAATGCTTTAAACCTCCATCATGGCCACGGCTCAGTCTTTGAACCGCTGACTTAATGATATCGTCTCTGAGCCGCTGGCTTGACGATACCGTCTGTTTCTACAGCTGATGTTGTTATCTTGCCCGCCTTCCTGGCTCTGGTATGAAGTTCCATTTTGCGCACATGAATACATGTTTGCCTCTCGAGGCCTCCTATTTTGGCGTTTAATCAAGGGTTGTCCTTCCTTGGAAGGGCGTAATTAACGTCATAGCCTTTATGGTATGACGGACTTCTGGTCCCGACTCGGACTTCACAATCGACTGACCAAATCAGATCGAGCGCACAATGAAATCGTCACTCCGGTGACTGGCACGCCAATAAATAAACAAAATAAACAAAAAGAATAATAAAGCGCGTCCACAAGTCTGGCACGCCCGGTGGGACCTGAGTCTCCCTTCATCTCTACGTCAAAATAGGAGGCCTCGAGAGGCCCCTCTTAAATTCTAACTGTGCGCTAATCCTATTACCAGGAATTAAAATGATGAGTGGACTCGCCTCCCTCCGCTGCGGCCGGCTGGTTGTTGATGCTCATGTTCGCGAAGGCTACTTCGCGGTGCCCACGATGTTCGGGTCTATGCCCCCTACTGTCGGGTTGCCCAACTGCTTGGGCCTCGTCTTCATCGACCTACTGGAGGTTGCTGACAAAGAACAAGGCACTGCTGCAGGTGCCCCGATGAAAACTGCTGATGAGAAGGGAAGCTCACCAGAAAAGACGGCCTCGATAGTCGTCGCCTGCTTCGTCCACCATATCCAAAGGAGGGACACGGTCCCCGCTGTTGCCCTAAAAGGGAGAAGAGGTAACCGGAGGAGCCGGTATGCTGCTGCAAGCCGTCGTCTTTCAAACTCTGGAAAGATGATGATGACCGGAGATGTTAGGGTGAACCTCAAGGGTCGCCCCAAAGACGTCCGGTCGGACAGGGTTGTCCTAACCATCCAGACCAACAATAAGTTCCAAATCCTGGCCACTATGAGGGCCAACTGGGGGAACTAATGAGAGGAAGTCGCTGGCACTCAAGCCAGCAAGATATAAACAGATATGGAGGCCGAAGAAGATACAGAGCTGGATTCCGGCTCAAGAGCAAGGTGCCACTGCTATCCACCCTGAAGCCAGAGTCAGGAGATGGAAGAAAGAAGAGAAGATGTTGCTGTCATTCACCCCGGAACTGGGGGCAAAGGAAAAGAAAATGCTACTGTCATTCACCCCAGGGCTGGGGGCAGAAGGAGAGAAGATACTATTGCCATCCGCCACAAAGGGGGGAACAATATATACTGCCCAAAGGAAGAACAAAGAAGAATGGAAGATCCAGCCTGTGCTGCTATTCCAAAGAGACCCGAAGGCCTGCGCCAGATGGGCTAATATCTTCAAATATTCCAAGTCGAAGCATTTGGCTTCCCAAATTTCAAGGCTGGTTTCTCAGCCAAAGATCGAAGAGAGGCTGCTGCCCCGATCAGATCTACAAAGGCATATCCAAGGAGAAATGAACCAGGTGGTTCAAGACTACTTCCACTGTCTAGGGAATCCCTCCATAGGGCATCAAAGATTGTCTCGTGCCTTGGGCACCCTACATGAAAAAGATGAAACCTCAGAAGATGTGGCGTTTGGAGTCTCATCCTCAGACTCCAACAACTATGAGGATGGCCGTAGGGTCAGACGTCGAAAAGACAGCCCCAAGAGGGAAGAAACAGAAGCAGAAGAAAGGACTTCAGTCTTTGACTGCCTCACATATCCGAGTCGTGTCAGAAGGAAAGTCCACACCTGGAAGGGAAAGATGCAGGTTTTTTCCTGCAATATGGCCGGTGTCACCGGGAAATATGATACACTGCCAGACCAGCCTGAAGAGCTGATTAAATTGGCACGCAGGCCAAATGTCATCACAAGAAGAGGCCGAGCAGTGAAAGAAAAGATAATGACTGCCGATGAAGCTCAAAGAAGTCACTATGGTGACAGTCAAAGTAGACAACCCTCTGGGTGTTTCCACTGAAGAAATATCGGGAGAAATACAGATCCCGACAACCCTGGATCCCATGATCCAAATGATGTTCAAGAGAAATCAGCAGAAGATTGACTCCCTCAAAAGACAGCTCAATGAAAGAGGCGAGCATACACTTGTCTCCAAGCATGCTGAACCAGCTGGACAGACTTCTGGCTCAATAGGGGTGGCCTCTTCGGTCCATCCTGCTCAAACTGACAAAGGCTAGGCACCGAGTCAACCTTCTCCACAACAAATGGCAGCTCAACCTTCTGCGTCTCAGACACAGCTTGCCATGCCTGCTCTGCATACAACAATTATGACAACCCCCTCTAGCCGGCAGGGGCACACTTCTTCCCGGAGCCCATACATCCGGATGTGGCTGGCAAGCTGATGATAAAAAAAAATTATTGAAATGAAGTTGTCCGAAAGGACCAAGAATTCCAGTACCTGTGATGTTTAGAAGGTACCATATCCTGCGCATTATGCTACTAAGAAACTACCACCAGGCGTCAGCAAGTCGCCGAAATTTGAAAGATTCAATGACCAGGGCTCTCCCAAAGAGCATATAGCCTGCTATACAACAATTATGGGCGACCTGGCGTCTGATGAAGCCTTTGAATCGTACTCTGGCCCACCGGCTGGGTCAGTGGCTGACTGGCCCGATATGCAGCGGAAGTTCTGGGGCAGATTCCATATTACAGAAAGAGAAATTACAGTAGCCAAACTGTATGCAACCAGGCAGAAGCAAGATGAGACCGCTCTGGATTATATAGAAAGAGGGAGGGATCTCCCCATGAGATGCAGGCAGCCTCCGCATCAAGAGGATGCCGTCCTGATTTGAAAGCAGAATCTTCGGCGAGAAACTCTCGAAAGAATGATTAGAATGGAGATACGGTCATTCGACCGACTGAACAACACTGCAGTGGAGGTCGAGGCCTTCCTCTCTAGTGGTTCTTCAACTGCTACTGCTGTATGCCACAAAGCTAGATCAGCTGATAAATGGCCCATGCCTACAGAAGTTGATACAGTAGACTTCAAGACATTTCAGCAACATAATAATAATAATAGAAAAAAAAAAGGAGGTTGCCCGCCCTCCTCCCACCAAGCCGGCTGATCAGAAGGATGGCCCCGCTCTACGAGCCAGGATGAGCAAGCCTTATTCCTTTCCTAAGGAAAAGACTCGGCTCCTGTTTGAATGGGCCGCCCAATTTGACAGAATTGTCCTTCCAGATCCAAAGAGACCTGATGATGCTAGAAGAAAAGATAACTCCCGCTTCTGCCCATATCACCAGGCGTGGGGTCACCCCACTGAAAATTGCTATATATATTCAAAGCTGTTATTGAAAGAATGATTAAGAAAAGGGAATGACAGTCGGGTGAATACAAAGTGGACCCGCCACGCCCGCATGAGCTGCCTGAGCTAAAAAGAGCAGCCAATGTGATATCCCTATACCGGCAGTTGCCTAAAGTGACGTCAAAAGCCTGTGCAGAAAGCACCGATGGACCCGTCCTGCGGGAGCATGTCAAATCCCCAGGCCTGATGAAGAAAATGAAAAGTGAATCACAAGTGCCGGATGTGCTAGATGACCCCTTAGGGGTACAGATGCCGACTGCCAAAAGAAAGGAAAAGCAGATGCGAAGAAATATGAGGAGGGACAAAGTCTTCTCCTGTAAACATGCTGTCAGTCTCGCTCGGCAATGGCCAGACTCTCAGAAAAGATGACGAAGAGATATGCTCCGCACCGGTAAGGTCAGGGCAAGCCAAAGCTTTAGTCTCCCGTCATGATAATAAAACCAGGGAGAAGTATGGGCACCTCCCGCCACCAAAAGAAGAAGCATGCTACCCCACTCCTCCTCCATATGGAGGCATAAGGGCAAAGATGTCAATCTCTGAAAACCAAGGCGCGTCTAGCGTCTTTAATAAAACACCGCCAGTCCCTCCTGGGGTCAGGATAGGGGGCAACATTCTTGGCCTTGCCATGATGACAGAATTATATGAAAAATTGCAAGAAGTTGAATTGCTGCAGAGCAAGCTGAATGAAACGGGTTCCCATACACCTGGTCTGCACTCAAATCCACCAATTCTGGCGGTGACAGGTGGGCCCGAAATAGAACAGATGAGGGAAATGAAACCTGCTGAGGAAGAAATTACTAAGGCAGAACTGTATGAGACTAAACAAGGGGCTGGTGAACCTGCTCTGGATTATATCCGCCGATGAAAGGACCTTTGCGCCAGATGTCGGCACCCGCCGTACCATGAGGGGGCTGTCCAGATATGCAAGCGCAACCTGAAAACAGAAATCTTAACAAGATTGATTGGCATCGAAGTCAAGTCCTTCGATCTCCCGAATGAGATTATGGCTGATATTAAGGCCTTTTCGGCAAAATATTGCCCGCCGCTACCTCCCTAAGTCAAAAGAACAAGCCTGCCAGTGAACAACTGATGCATAAATATATTCACATTGCCAATTTTCAAAGCTTTCGAGAAACGAAGGAAGAAAGCAAAGAAGGTAGCTATCTCTTCGTCGGCAAAGACTGGCGAGCTAGGCCATTCCCTAAGAAGCAAAAAGACTAAACCCTACTCCTTTCCTAAGGAAAAGACTCGGGCCCTGTTCAAGTGGGTCACCCACTACAACAAAGATATATTCCCGGCCCCAAAGAAGCCCGGTGATGCCACAAGAAAAGATGACACCCCACTCTGGGGCAGATGTATACCAAAAAAAAAAGGAAAAAAATGAATGATGAGGGATGCAGATGGTGCCTCGTTCTGGGGGCAGATGTATTAACAAAAAAAAAAAGAAAAGATGGTGAAAGATATGATAATACCCCATCCCGGGGGCATGTGTGAAGAAAAAGATGATGATAAAAAATGGTGAAATAACAAATATAGAGGGTACTCCCATTCGAGGGGTGATGCACATCAAAAAAAAAAGAAATGAGAAAGATGATGAAATGACGGAAGATACAGATGATACCCCATTTTAAGGAGGGGGATGCATATCAAAAAAAAAAAAAAGAAGAAAAAAGAAAGAAAAAAAATAGGAAGGAAAATGATGATTATGAGATGATGGAAGTTTCAAATGGTACCCCATCCCGGGGGCAAACGTATGCCAAACAATGAGAAATATTGATGGTATCCCATTCTTGGGACAAATGTACACCAAAAGAATGATGGAAGTTCGCCTAACCATCGGCGTTCAGGCCGATAGATGCCCGATGAGCCTCTGGAGTGCCAGAGATGTCTAACCTTCGGCATTCGACAGGATAGATGTTCCCAAACATCAATCGTCAGCATGCCAACCAAAAGAAGTCAAAACTCTAGCTGTCGACACCCAAGCAGACATGTGTCAGATGTTCAGCTGATCGGAGCCCAAGCCGACAGATGTTCTGCTAACCAAGGCTCAGGCCAACAGATGTTAAATACTCAGGCGACGATGTTCGTGCTGACAAATGATTCAACAAGTATTCAAAGGGGGTAGATATCCCACCATCGGCATCTCAGCTGACATATGTCAAGCATTCAGCCATCGGCACCCTGGCCGATAGATGCCCGATGATCCTCTGGAGTGCCAGAGATGTCTAGCCATCAGCATTCGATATGACAGATGCTCATAAATTTGCCAGTATGGCCAGCTAAGAGAACTCACAATTTTAGCTATGTGCGCTCAGGCAAATAGATATTCTACCATCGGCACTCAAGCCGACCAATGTGCAAAGATTGCCAAAGAAAAGTCAACAGAATCAGTGATATGCAAAGATGTAGATATCCAGCTGATCAGAGCCACATTAAACGATGAGACTCACATTCCCAGCAAACGGCTTCGGGCCTGAGCTGCCATCCATAAATTAATTCAGACCTTTCGTCTGGATAGATTATGAAACTCTATTCCTTTGCGTTAATGTTAAACCCCACATTAACGATGAAACTCACATTTCCAGCAAACGGCTTTGGGCCCGAGCTGCCATCCATAAATCAATTCAGACCTTTCGTCTGGATAGATCATGAAACCATATTCCTTTGCGTTTATGCCAAACCCCAACATTGACGATGAAGCATACATTCCCAGCAAACAACCCTTTCTTGGTCTAGCGGCACTCCGCCCTAACCGAGCTACCTTTTCTTTGGTCTAGTGGCACTCCGCCCTTGCCAAGCTATCTCTTCCTTGGTCTAGCGGCACTCCACCCTAGCCAAGCTACCTTTTCCTTGGTCTAGCGGCACCCCGCCCTAGCCGAGCTATCTCCTCCTTGGTCTAGCGGCGCTCCGCCCTAACCAAGCTACCCTTCTCCTTGGTCTAGTGGCGCTCCGCCCTAACCAAGCTAAACCCTTCTCCTTGGCCTAGCGGCACCCCGCCCTAAACCAAGCTACCTCTTCCTTGGTCTAGTGGCACTCCGTCCTAGCCAAGCTATCCCCTTATCTTGGCCTGAGGTACTCCACCCTCGTCGAGCTACGAGACTCTGCCCATCAAGCCTCGCCGGGCTAGGCCCATAAACCTTTTCCCTCTTTGCTCAAGGCACCCCGCCTTGGCCGAGCTCTCAAATGTTAATCCCAAGCCCCCACCGGCACTATAACAGCATAGTCAAAATCCATCAATAGTCCCGTCGGACAACACAGCGGCTATCCTGGCTCTTACAGCCTGCTATTCTGGCTCTTACAGCTTGCTATTCTGGCTTTATAGCCTGCTACCTCCGGCTCCCGTAGCCTGCTACCTCTGGCTTCTACAGCCTGATGTCCTGGTCTTATAGCCTGTTACCTCTGGCTTCTCGTAGCCCGCCATTCCTGGCTCTCGCAGCCTGCTATCCTGGCTCCTATAGCTTGCTACCTCTGGCTCCCGTAGCCTGCTATCCTGGCTCTTATAGCCTGCTACCTCCGGCTCCCATAGCCTGCTACCTCTGGCTTCTACAGCCTGCTGTCCTGGCTCTATAGCCTGTTACCTCTGGCTCTTGTAGCCCGCCATTCCTGGCTCTCGCAGCCTGCTATCCTGGCCCCTATAGCCTGCTACCTCTGGCTCCCGTAGCCTGCTATCCTGGCTCTTATAGCCTGCTACCTCTGGCTTATTTAACCTACTACCCTGGCCCCCACGGCCTGCTATCATCACTTTCCTGGATCCTGTTACCTCGGCCTTTATGGCTTGCTACCCTGCTATACCGACTTTTACGGTCTATTAACCTGCTACCTTGGCTTGCGCAGCCTGCTATCTCACCATCTCCGGGTCCTTGCGACCTGCTATTCTATTATCTTTCACTATCCATGAAATTCTCGGCCTTGGCATGCCGTCAAAAACCCGCTCACCTTTTCGGCGAATGGCTTTAGGCCCGAGCTGCTACATACCAACATCAGTCCAGACCTCCCGTCTAGGTCAGGTGCATGCATGGGTTGTCTTCGAGAGTCCGTCGAGGCAACATCAATTATGGATTGCTTCCAAGTCTGACATCCTACCAGGATCCGATATCCTATCTTCTGGCCTCTGACGTCCAGTCAAAGCCAGGCTATCCTTGTTTGCGAGCGCAACGCCCTATCATATATTTCAAGTATCTCATTTTTTCGGCTCGGCCGTCTCGGCCAAAGCCGCTATTACAATTTTCGGCTATCTTTGCTTTCAATTTAGCCGTTCTGGCCAAAGCCGCCATCACAACTTGTCAGTCATCTAGTCTTTCGGCTTCGCCATTTCGGCCGAAGCTGCTATCATGATTTTACAAACTACTCTATCTATCAGCTTAGCCATTCCGGGCCAAAGCTGCTATCATAATTTTTGACCACTTCTATCTTTACGGCCTTAGCCATTCCGGCCAAGGCTGCTATTACAACTTCCAACTGCTTCATCCCTCGGCTTAGCCACTTTAGGCCAAAGCTGCTGTCTCTAGCTCCCGATGGCTGCTATTCCTCGGCTTCTAAAGCTTTGCTGCTCCTGGCTTTTGTAGCCTGCTGTCTCTAGCTCCCGTAGCCTGCTATTCCCGAATTCTATAGCCTGCTAGCCTGGCTCTCGTGGCTTGCTATTCCTGGCTCCTACAACCTGCATTCCCAGCTCCTATATCCTGCTATTCCTGGCTTCTACAGCCTACTATTCTGGCTATTGTAGCATGCTATCTCTGGCTCTCGTAGCCTGTCATTCCTGGCTTCCACAGCCTGCTGTCCTGACTTTTGTAGCCTGCTATCTCTGGTTCTCGTAGCCTGCTACTCCTGGCTTCCACAGCCTGTTGTCCTGGCTTTTGTAGCCTGCTATCTCTGGTTCTCGTAGCCTGCTACTCCTGGCTTCCACAGCCTGCTGTCCTGGCTTTTGTAGCCTGCTATCTCTGGTTCTCGTAGCCTGCTACTCTTGGCTTCTACAGTCTACTGTCCTGGCTTTTGTAGCCTGCTGTCTCTGGCTCTCGTAGTCTGCTATTCCTGGCTTCTACAGCTTTCTCTCCTGGCTCTTATAGCTTGCTGTCTCTGGCCCTCGTAGTCTGCTATCATCTCATCCACACCCTTTCTTGGTCTAGTGGCACTCCGCCCTAGTCGAGCTACCCTTTCTTGGTCTAGTGGCGCTCCGCCCTAGCCGAGCTATCTCATTCTCGGTCTAGTGGCACTCCGCCCTAGCCAAGCTACCCTCATTCTTGGTCTAGCGGCACTCCGCCCTAGTCGAGCTACCCTTTCTTAGTCTAGTGGCGCTCCGCCCTAGCCGAGCTACTCTCATTCTCGATCTAGTGGCACTCCGCCCTAGCCAAGCTACCCTCATTCTTGGTCTAGCGGCGCTCCGCCCTAGCCGAGCTACCCCATTCTTGGTCTAGTGGCACTCCGCCCTAGCCAAGCTACCCTCTTCTTGGTCTAGCGGCACTCCGCCCTAGCCAAGCTACCCCCATTCTTGGTCTAGTGGCACTCCGCCCTAGCCAAGCTACCATCTTCTTGGTCTAGCGGCACTCCGCCCTAGCCGAGCTACCCTCATTCTTGGTCTTGGCAGTGGCACTCCGCCCTAGCCAAGCTACCCTCTTCTTGGTCTAGCGGCACTCCGCCCTAGCCGAGCTACCCTCATTCTTGTCTAGCGGCACTCCGCCCTAGCCGAGCTACCCTTTCTTGGTCAGCGGCACTC